>CAMZMU010000128.1:39465404-39989204 GCA_947311845.1 Poa pratensis
GTGTGTTCTGTCATTCATGTTTTCTTGAGATACGAATCGACTGTTTGCTGTTCCATATTTTATATGTTATGTGTGAACATGTTGTACACTTGTACATAACTTTTTAATCTCATCCTCTCATATTGATTGTTAAGCATGGACTAGTTTGTTCTTCAACAGTAATACTAACTAAAGGAGATTAAGGATATTGGATAATGATGTTGCAACGTTTAAAGGAAAACAAGAATTTTTACACTTATTTCTAAAGTAAGGTGACTACTGTAGGAACTTACCTTGAGTTTAAATATTTGCAGCATATCTGATACTACTATATCTACTCTACTTGCATGATACTGACTTCCATCTGCCGGACTACAGGTTATATTTCACTATGTTGGCTACACGAATCAGGACGAAGGATAGATAGCACCTACATTCAGGGCTCGCCTGCCAAAATTCGGCTAGGCAACAAATCATTAGTTCCAGAAAGTATAGCTAGTTACATAGTATGGCCTCCTTTGTTCTGAATTCTTGAACTTCTGCCTATTCATCTCTCAGTCTTCAAGATCAATTTGCAAAGCCACCCTGGGTTGGATTACCCGGATGAACTTCTTGGGGCAAGCACTGTAACACTACAACTCATTTAAGGCTTTTCTGATGCAGGATTTGAAGAGGGAATTCGGAACATGAAACCAGGTGGCAAGAGAAGACTTATTATACCTCCTGAGCTGGTCCTCCTGTAAGTTATTGTCATCTCTTGCATGGAAGGATTTCACTTGTTGACTTCTTGTGTATTTTACCTGTTCTTAGTACTTTCTGTTGCACTAGCTAGTTAGTAACCATCACAGGCCTTTTCCGTTATATTCAATATTAAAAATTACACACATATAAACTTGTGATAGTACCGACGCTTACAACTTCCTGTTCTTGGGTAGAGACAAAATGTAACTTGGTAGGACAATTTATTTTTTCTTTGATAGCTTGCAAACATGCTGGTTGCATTGCATGCACTATTGCACTGGTCTCATTGGTATTGTTCTTTTCCTTTATGGAACCACTAGTGCACAAGAATTATTGGAGTAGTTGGAAACCAAAGAAAAAAGAAAATTAGCCCAACAATGGCTGTAGTCTGTAGACTTTAAGTAACTATATCGTATAGCATGATTATTTCTGTCCATCCAATGTAATTTTTGGAGGCATGTTTATTTAAAAGTATCTCTTTGGACTACAATACTATATTAGTGAAGAAGCTCACATCTGGACAAGTAGCTTGTAGAAAAAATGACAAATGAAAGGAACAATGAAAGGAATTTAAGATCTTTTTGGGGAAAGGAATTTAAGATTATTGTTAAAAATTTCATCGAGCGCCGAACCGGCTTATAGTGGTTGCAACACAGATTTTTCCCGAGTTACATCGTGTGTGATGCTGCCATGTGTGAAATATCTTTGGCATAAAAAAGAGTCACGTCACACTTTGCAGAAAAAATGATATACTGTTTCTGACATCTATGTTTCATCGGTTGAAGGTTGGGCCATCGACGTTCTTCAGCGCGAAGCAGTTCGAAGTATTCGATGTTGAACTGCTCTCGTGGAGACTGCCAGCGGAGGACGATAGGCTTCTACTCTGATGTTGTCTGCAGTTGATCATCTAATCTGCTAGAGCCCCTACGGTGCAGCATTCTCTTCCTGCAGCTCTGTAGGAAATTAACTGTTAGCTGCTCTTGTACATGCCAACTTAAAAAGGGTAAAAGGAAAGTGGAAGAGGCAGAGATGTTGTATGTGTACAATAAATTGTTAGCTCTTGTTGTACACGCCAACTCCAAATGCCAGTGGAGGAAGACAGCGAATTGACACAACGGCATGGATTCATCATAAACGCCCACTTTGCGACCACTCAGCTCTCACTGAGCACATGCAGTCGGCGCTTTTGGGCGAGGCTTGTACATTGGGAAACCCTCATCGATGTCGTCCAACAATTCTGCTCTATCCCTCTCCAACCTCCTCCCCCACCATGGTGGGTTGCTTCACCTCTCTTGTCCTCCTCTTGTGCTTGCATAAATCCAATTTAAAATATAATAATGATATTTCATAGAAATCTTCAACGTCATCAAATAATAGGACTTCATCCTACTATATATAAAAGGCTGTGGAATTCAGCCCCAGACAGCGCTCCACGTCGCGCCGAAACCCCAGCCGTCCATTCAGCGCGATCGACGGCTCACATCGAACCACTCGCCCCCAAAACCCCGCCGCACTGTTCATCGCGAGTTTTAACCAATCGGAGACGACACCTGTCCCGGTCACCCGCCGGTCACCTCCGGTTCCACCGGTCACCGCATATTTTGTGAAAACCCCCCCGCGGAAGGACCTAACCGCAAATGCAAAAAACACAGGGTTCTCCCAGCAAAAGGTTCCACGGACCTCCCCCTCCTCTGACCTCGCTCGCACGCGACGAAAAGTCGCCGGCGCCGCATCCGCGCTTCCCCCCGTCGGTCCCCTCCTCCCCCACAGATCGACGGTCGCCGGCCGGTCCGCCGCACCTCTCCTTCTCTCCTCCTCGAGCGCTGCTTGCCGGGGCGCCGCGTCCGCCCGGAAATCGCAGCCGCCATGCCGCGTTCCCTCCGCCGTCTCCACGCTCGCCGCGGCCGCTCCGATGACCAAATGGGTCCCCGCGCCCATCATCTATTCCGTCTCGCCCCCGTGCGCCACCAGATCCGAACGGTGACGCCCCCGCGCGCGTGAGCTGTGCGCGAGCGCGAGCTCGGCGGCGCCGCCGTGTGCTGCATCGACGCTGCCGGCTGACGTCACCATGGCCCCCCCCGTCAGCCGCCGCATGACGGGAAAAAAAAAACCGCGGCGGGGAGATGGGCTCCTAGCTGGGCTGGCGCCTTCTCTGCTCTGCGCTCGGCCCAGCGGGGCCTCGACTTTTTTTCCCCACTATTTTCCCTATATTCAAAACTTCCACAAACCAACTTCAAAACAGTTCAGACAAAAATCTCCAAACTTCCTGCAGAAACCTACTATATATAAAAGGCTGTGGAATTTAGCCCCAGAGAGCGCTCCACGCGCCCGAAACCCCAGCCGTCCATTCAGCGCGATCGACTGCTCACATCGAACCACGTCGCCCCAAAACCCCGCCGCACTGTTCATCGCGAGTTTTAACCAATCGGGAGACGACACTGTCCCGGTCACCCGCCGGTCACCTCCGGTTCCACCGGTCACCGCATATTTTTGCGAAAACCCCCCCACGAAGACCTAACTGCAAAATGCAAAAAACACAGGGTTCTCCCACAAAAGGTTCCGCAGACCTCCCCCTCCTCTGACCTCGCTCGCACGCGACGAAAAGTCACCGCCCGCCTCCGCGCTTCCCCCGCCGTCCCCTCCTCCCCGCACAAGATCGACGTCGCCGGCCGGTCCGCCGTCACCTCCTCTCTCTCCCTCCTCGAGCGCTGCTTGCCGGGGCGCCGCGTCCGCCCGGAAATCGCAGCCGCCATGCCGCGGTTCCCTCCGCCGTCTTCGCGCTCCGCCGCGGCCGCTCCGTCGACCAATGGGTCGCCGCGCCGCCCATTCGTCTCGCCCCGACGGCGCCACCAGATCCGAACGGTGACGCCCCCGCGTGCGCTGAGCGCGAGCGCGAGCTCGGCGGCGCCGCCGTGTGCTGCATCGACGCTGCCGGCTGACGTCACCATGGCCCCCCTGTCAGCCGCCGCACGACGGGAAAAAAAGCCGCGCGGGAGATGGGCTCCTAGCTGGCTGGGCGGCCTTCTCTACTGCGTCTGCGCTCGGCCCAGCGGGCCTCGACTTTTTTTTTCCCCCACTATTTTCCCTATTATTCAAAACTTCCAAAACCAACTTCAAAACAGTTCAGACAAAAATCTCCAAACTTCCTGCAAAAACAAATCTGCATTTCAACTTCCATATTACAAACATATTTCAAAACTCAAATTTGTTGACTATTTACGAATAAAAACAAAATCGGATCCTCGATTTGTTGACACTATTGCGAATAAAAAAACTCTTCAAATACAACTTCAAAACAGTTCAAACAAAAATCTCCAAACTACCTGCAAAAACAAATCTACATTTCACATTCCATATTACAAACATATTTCAAAACTCAAATTTGTTGACTACTTACGAATAAAAACAAAATCGATCCTCGATTTTTTCTATTTCAGCTTTCAAATTTACATCCCGTTTCTAAATAAATTTCAACACTTCTATTTTGAAGAAATTCAAAATAATGCAGACCACCAATTCCCCCCCCCCCCCCTATTTTCCATATTTCAAATAATGCAAACTAATAATTTCAAAAAATGCCCCATTTTTCCCCCTTTTTCTTTTCCGAAATAGTTCAACCTAGCCAATGATTTTGAAGAAATTCAAAATAATGCAAATCATTTAAGAAATTGAAAACAATGCAATCATCAATTCAAGCATGTTCAAACAAAAAAAACAAATATACCAACGAAATCACGTAAAATTACATCTGCCCGCCCAAAATTCAAATTTGAAATTTCCATACCATTTTAAATTTACATTTCAAATTTACATCCCGTTTCTAAATAAATTTCAACACTTCTATTTTGAAGAAATTCACAATAATGCAGACCATCAATTCCCCCCCCCCCCCCCTCCCTCCCCTTAAATTCCATAATTCAAAATAATGCAAACTAACAATTTCAAAAAATGCCCATTTTTCCCCCTTTACTTTTCGGAAATAGTTCAACCTAGCCATATGATTTTGAAGAAATTCAAAAAAATGCAAATCATCAGTTCAAACATGTACAGACAAAAAAAAGACAAATATTTCAACGACATCACATAAAATTACACCTGCCCCCCAAAATTCAACTTTGAAATTTCCATACCACTTTAAATTTACATTTCAAATTTACATCCCGTTTCTAAATAAATTTCAACACTTCTATTTTGAAGAAATTCAAAATAATGCAGACCATCAATTCAAACGTGTTCACACAAAAAAAATCCAAAGAGATCACGTAAAATTACATCTGCCCGCCCAAAATTCAAATTCCAAATTTCCATACCGTTTTAATTTACGTTTCAAATTTACATCCTGTTTCTAAATAAATTTCAACAAATCTACGACTAAAAAAATTTCAATAATCTTGCCCACGGGCGCGGGGAGACCGCGCCTAATCCCCTAGTTTTCTTAAACTCCTGTGGCACTCCTTTGGACTTCTAGGCTTACAAAATATCCGATATTTAAAAAAAGTAAACAAAAGCACGCCCTTCTCACTCTACTCCCCAATTATGAAGCTTCTTGCTCCCACGCAGCACAGGACCCCAATTCTATGTTGCCCGTGATGCTACGAGAGAGAGAGGGGAGTGTGTTCCACTGGGAGAAAATGGTTTGTCTCAATTTTCTCATTGTATTACTTCCTCTAAATAGGGGCTATGCAGCCGGGCTGCCAAAGTCAACTATCTAGTCACATCGCTGCGACGTGACCGGTCATACCTCTATCTGACATGCCACTGTTGGCGATGTCACAGACTAGGAACCACTGTAGGTGACGTCTAGCACGTCCTAACTACCTACTCTGTAGTGGTGCTGACGCACCACTTCAGGACACAGGCTACAGGACAAAAGCCCTCGCAACCGAAGAACCTGGCGACTGCCTCGACCCGGGACAGACCCCGGAGTCGAAAACTTCCTCGACTTGGGACAGACCCCGAAGTCGGCACTCTCTAACTTATCGACTCCTCCTCCACACTCGAAGGGATCATCGACTGGACACACAAGCCTATTTCCAACAATCACTCCCTAGGCTTGAGTTCTAGAGACACCTCCACCATGCCGATCCTTGTGCGCAGCTCCGCCAGGCGGACTCGTCCAAGTGGCTTGGTCAGCATGTCCGCGAGTTGGTGTTCGGTGGGCACGAACTCCAGCTTGACTTTCTTCGCCTCCACGCAGTCTCGAATGAAGTGGTACTTCAAGTCGATATGCTTTGATCGCTCGTGGAAGACGGGATTATTGGCGAGCGAGATAGCCGATTTGTTGTCGACCTTGAGCACCACGTGCTCAGCTTCGCCGTTGCTGAACTCGGACAGCAACCGAGCCAGCCAGATCCCCTGGCAAGCAGCTGTGGCAGCCGCCACATACTCCGACTCGCAGCTCGACAGAGCCACGACATTCTGCTTGAGTGACTGCCAGGTCACTGGGCTGCTCCCGAGGAAGTACATGGTGCCCGACGTACTCTTGCGCGAGTCGACGTCGCCCGCCAGGTCGCTGTCGCTGTAGCCGACCAGGCGCGGTGTGCCTGCACTCCTCCCATACCTACATCCGAGTCTCGGCGACCCGGCGATGTAGCGTAAGATGTGCTTCACGGCCGCGAGGTGCTCCAGAGTTGGAGCCTCCATGAACCGCGATACGAACCCGACTGCGAAGGTCAGGTCCGGCCTCGTGTGCACCAAATACCGGAGGCTCCCGACTATGCTCCGGTACTCGGTAGCATCCGTCGCGGGTGCCGTGCTGCACTTGGACAGCTTGAAGCGCGGCTCCATGGGTGCGTGGACGGGGTTGCACCCGCCCATCCTCACCTTCTCCAGCAGCTTCAGGGCATAGGCACCCTGCGAGATACGATCCCGCTAGGTCCTTGTCGAACCTCAATGCCGAGGTAGTAGCTCAGCAACCCGAGGTCAGACATCTGGAATAGGCTCTGCATCTCCAGCTTGAATCTGTCGATGTCGCTGGAATCCGAGCCCATGATCACCAAGTCGTCGACGTAGACACCGACTAAGAGCCGGCTCGGAGTCGCTCCTCGCGCGTACATGTCATACTCTAACTCGCACCTTGCGAAGCCGAGCTTGACGAGGCATGCGTCAAGCTTGGTGTTCCATGCCCTTAGCGCCTGCTTGAGGCCGTAGAGCGCCTTGTCGAGTCGAAGCACCAGGTGCTCCTTCCCCTTTGCAGTGAAGCCTGTTGGCTGCTGCACATACACCTCTTCCTCCAACTCGCCATTGAGGAAGGCTGACTTGACGTCCATTGTGGACGTCCCACGCCGCACTCGCCGCCACGGCTAGCATAGCCTGACGGACTCGAGTCGAGCCACGGTGCGAAGACCTCTCGTAGTCGACCCCGTGCCGCTGCACGTAGCCCTTCGCCACCAGCGAGCCTTGTGCTAAGGACTGGTGTGTGTCGTCCTTCATCACCTTGTACACCCACTTCAGGCCGATCGCGCGGTGACCTGGTGGTAAGGTGGCTAGCCGCCAAGACGAGTTCGACTCGATGGCCTCCACTCCTCCTGCATCGCCTGCCTCCAGCAGGCATGCGCCTTCGCCTCCCCGAACGAGCCTGGCTCTTCGGAGGCGAGATAGTGGAGCTCCTCGTCCGGCTCAAGGGCCGAACCCACTTCGAGCACGTTCTGCAGAGGCGGAACCGGTGATCGAAACTCATGTCGTATTCTGCATCGAGCATACCTGAGTACCTCGAAGGTGGCGTGACGAACTCGACGCCAGAGACAGCCTGTGACAGGATATACCTTTCGGGTACCCTACCACGATGGGTACCTGGTGCACGTATCGACTAGGCCCAACTATCAAGAGCCTACATGAAGCCCATAAAGGAAGGTCCAAGAAGACGGATATCCTCCAAGTTAGACGTAGCCATAGTCGGTTTAGACTTTCCTTACTTGTAAATCTGAGTCGGTTTGCGAACTCCCGAACCCACCTATTATATAAAGGCTGGAGGGCCGCCGATGAAAAGACACGCAATACTCGAACCACCAAAGACCTAGCGAGATCGACATCTCGCCAGGACTCCATTGTAGCTCGCATATACCCTCATATCAATACCAGACAAGTAGGAAGTAGGGTGTTACTCTCCGGAGGCCTGAACCTGGGTAAATCCTTGCTTTTGCTTGTCAGTCGACGAAACTACCAGCTCTACCACGTCTCTCCCCTGTAATCTTAACCCTAGGCCCTTAACCATGGGATTTGATAGTTAACCCCTCGTCAGCCTGAGTTGAAGACTCGGCTGTCGGTGCTCCGGTGTTGCTGGAGAACCAGATGGATGCACTCCCGACTCCTGGAGTTGGCGAGTCTGGAGCCGGCGAGTTGGGTGCAGGACCCGCACTCCCGTCTCCCGGAGTTTGGCTGTGGCTCGAACACCAGTGCTCGACCCGTGAAGGTGTCGACTCCGTAGTGTTCACCAGATGTCCGGCGAATCATCCCAGCTCGCGCGTTCTCGTCGAACACGACATCATCTCGCGTGATGTCACGCGTTTAGTCACCGGGTCATAGGCCCGATAACCCTTCGACCTAGGTTGGTAATCCCGACGAAGATCATCGCCTGCTCCGGTCGTCGAGCTTCTTCACCCCTGGCGCGCTCTCTCTGACATGCACCACGCACCCGAACGTGCGTAGGAAGCTCAAATTCGGCTACGACCATGCCAGGCCTCGAACGCGTCTTGCCGTCCACGCTCTTGGGTGACCTGTTCAAGATGAACACGACCGTTGTCACCGCCACACCCCAGAATTCTCCGGTAACCTTCTTCCTTCATAACTGCGGGCCATGCCCACAATCATCTGGTTGCGTCGCTTCACGACGCCGTGCTGTTGCGGGGAGTATAGAGCCATTCAGGTGACACTTCCACTCCAGCTCGGCGCAGTATGTTGTGAAGGACCCGAGGTGAAGTTCGCCTCCGCGATCCATGCGCAGCGTGCGCAGCTTGCAGCCAGATCCCGACTCTCGACTCCCGTCTGGAGTCGAATGATGGCGGTGCGGCCTCGCCTTCATCGGGAGAAGGGCGTGCCACATCTAACCGCGACAGGTCATCCACCAGCAGAGGAAGTACCTCTTCCCGCTTGGTGTGGCCGGGGTGATTCGCCCGCAGAGGTCGCCGTGGACCAACTCGAGTGCCGCGCTTCGTCGCGCCAGAACTTCGCTTACTTTGCGAATGGGCTCGCCTCTGCTTCCCTGCTAGGCAGGCCGTCGCAGAGCTGTTCACGTGCTCCACCAGAGGAGGAGCCACGCACCATCTCGCCCTTCGCCAGTTGGCGCAAAGCTGTCGAAGTTTGAGGTGCCCGAACCGGCATGCCAAGTCCATGCCGGGTCGTCGCCAGTGCCCACGACTAGGCACACTGGCGCGACTCACGCGTGCAGCTTGTACATCCGGATTCGGCTCTCGCCTGACCTTGATCAGGAGCTGCCGCTCCCTATCACGCACTCAAAGGATCCCCCTCGATCAGGACCTGGCAGCCGTTCTCGTCGAACTGGCCTAGGCTGATGATCTGCGTGTTGAACCGGGGTATGTAGTACACCCCAGTGACGGCCCGATGCTCGCCTGACTTGCAGACGAAGAGCACCGTCCCATACCCACAGATATCGACTCGCGAGCCGCACCGAACTTGACAGTCCCGTGACGCTTGTGTCGAGTTCCGCGAACGCGGCGCGATCACCAGTCATGTGATTGGTGGCGCCCGAGTCGAGGTACCAGACCCCTTCTTGGCATCCCCTCTTGCGCCAGGTTGACCTCCGCCTTCTCCTCTAGCATGAGGAGGACCGGCTCCTTGCGAGTCGGGTTGGCCAGCTCCTTCCGAGCTGCCGCGGTTGACTCCTCACGAGTCACCGCAGTCGAGTGCTTGCGACTCGACGAACATGTCGAGTCATCATGACCCGACACTCCCAGATCCTTGCGACCCGAGACGGCCGACTCTTCTCGAGTCGCCGAGCCCAGCTCCTCCCGAGCTGGGGCAGTCGAGTCCTTGCGACACGACGATGTTGTCGACTCCTCCTGAGTTGACGAGCTCAGCTCCCGAGCTGGGGCAGTCGAGTCCTTGCGACCCGACGATTATGTCGACTCCTCTCGAGTCAATGTGTCCCACTCCGTGATCCACTGGATCGGCGCGAGTTCCTTCGGAGGAGTCGACGATCCCTCCGACTCCGCCACCGGTCGAGTCGCTGACTCTGCCACCGGTCGAGACAAGGGTGCCGCCTCCGAGGTGCTCGACTCCGCCTGGCGAGTCGAAACAGGGAGTTGTGGGGCAGACGCGATGGTGCAGGTCTCCATCATGAGGAGTGCGCTGTCATCTTCGTCGTCTCCGCCACGGACGAGGTGTGCTTCCGCACCCTCTGCGCGCACGAGGTGTGCTTCCTCGCGCTTCTTCTTGCGGCAGTCCCGCGCCTAATGGCCGGCGACTCCGCAGTAGCGGCACGTGTCTTTCGACGCGCCGCGGTTCCTGGCTCCGCGAGCCGAGCTGCCCCTGCCGCGACCGCGCGGCTTGCCGCCGTTGCGTCCGGCATGGCTGGAGGATCCACCTCCGTCCTGCAGGCGCATCCGAGAGAACCACTCCTCCTCAATGAGGAGTGGTTTCCCGGCATGCTTAGCCTCCGGCTTCTCCGCCTCATGTCGCTCTTCGGCCGTTTTGAGGCGGCCGATGAGCTCCTCCATGGAGAGCTTGTCGAGGTCGAGCAGAGTCTCAATAGAGCATGCCATCTGCGAGAACCTCGTGGGAACGACCGAGAGAAACTTACGGATTGTGTCCGGCTCGGTGATGGTGACGCCAAGCACCCCAAGCTGCGACACGAGCGACGACAGCCGCATGGCGAAGTCATCGATGTTCTCGTCGTCGCCGAACTTGATGGCCTCGTACTGCTTCTCGAGCGCCGTCGCCATCGCCTCCCGGACACGGGTGTCTCCAACCCGCATCGTCTTGATCGCCTCCCACACCTCCTTGGCCACCTTCTTCGACGCCAGTGTGGAGATCATCTCCGGCGGGATGGCGAGCAGCACATACTCTAGCGCCGCTCGGTCCATCTCGCGCTCCTCCGTGCCATCGTGCACGGCGGCCCAAACACGGCGTGCCTCAAGTTTCACCTGCATGAGCAACGCCCAGTCCACGTAGTTTGACCGCGTGAGCAACGGCCACGAACTACCGGCCTCCCGCACAACACGCTGGACTGCCAGCGTGCTTGCGGCCTCCTTCACCTCCGCCGGCATGAGCGCCTTTCCCTCGCCCATCTCCGGTGAGATCTCTCAAGAACTCAGGCTCTGATACCAATTGTTGCCCGTGATGCTACGAGAGAGAGAGGGGAGTGTGTTCCACTGTGAGAAAATGGTTTGCCTCAATTTTCTCATTGTATTCCTCCCTCTAAATATGGGCTATGCAGCCGGGCTGCCTAAGTCAACTATCCAGTCACATCGCTGCGACGTGACCGGTCATACCTCTATCTGACATGCCACTGTTGGCGATGTCACATACTAGGAACCACTGTAGGTGACGTCTAGCACGTCCTACCTACCTACTCTGTACTGGTGCTGACGCACCACTTCAGGACACAGGCGACAGGACAAAAGCCCTCGCAACCGAAGAACCTGGCGACTGCCTCGACCCGGACAGACCCCAGAGTCGAAAACTTCCTCGACTTGGGATAGACCCCGAAGTCGGCACTCTCTAACTTATCGACTCCTCCTCCACACTCGAAGGGATCGTCGACTGGACACACAAGTCTATTTCCAACATTCTATAGGTATCTTTTAGTTATTTTTAGATAGTTGTGGGACATATTGTCTTTTTTTTGAAACGTTATTGTCTATTTTTCATATGATAAAGTCGAGCGGCTTCTTTATTTGTAATGTTTATCGTGAATTGGCTGCAATAAAAATACGTTTAGCAAATTTTATTCTAAAATATATTCAAAATTATTTTGAAAACAAATAACATATATAGCATTGAACTATATTATAAAAAATGAATGGCATACATAACACTGAACTGATTTCACATTAATTGGCTAGCATGCATATATAGCATTGAACTGTCATAATGCTACCGTTGGTTACATGAATTGGCTAGTACTATGTATCGTTAGGGGCTTCGTTGATGAATGATAATCCATAGAACTGAAAAAAAGAGCAGGGAACATAAGGATACAGGTTTGCTTGGCTCTGGAGTTGGGGCCGGATTGTAGTTCAATTCGTCCACTCGGCAGCGTCGCCGACGATGACTGCCGCTCAACCGCTTCTTCTTTGTCCGGCTGCCAGCGCTTCCTCGCCAAAATTCGTCGCCGTTCGTCGGCGTCGAGCAAGAAGGACTACGCCGAGACCCTGTGAGCTCCACTCCCGATCCCAGCCCTCCGCCTGCTCGACCGGCAATTCACCGCTCCTGTACCATGGACGTCAACCAAGTCCTCGCCATGGACGTCGCCCTGGCTACCGGCGCCAACCACGTCCTCGCCATGGACGTCGCCTTGGCTACCGGCGCCAACCACACTGTGCATGGGCGGCTCTTCCTCCTATGCCAACAGGAGAAGCTCCATGTGCTAGTCCTTCACCGCGCATAGACCATGGACATTGACCACGTCGGCACGTCCTCGCCATGGACGTGCTGGTCACGCTGGCTACCGGCGACAAGCATGCCATGCATGACCCGCTCTTCCTCCTGCGGCAGCAGCTTCATGTCCTGCTCCTTAACCGCACCCGGACTATAAACGATCTGGTCATCCGGGCTGCCAACACTGACCAGTACGTCGCCGTGAAGCAGTTCCTCGCCATGGACGTGGTCATGCTGGCTACCGGCGACAAGCACGCCATGCATGAGCGGCTCTTTCTCATGCGCGAACGCCATCAGCTGCATGTCTTCCACTCTTCCTCCTTAACCGCACCCGGACCATAGACGATCTGGTCATCCGGGCTGCCAACGCCGACCAGTACGTCACCGTGAAGCAGCTCCTCGTACCGAATCAGCACCGCTTCCTCGCCAAGGCCGTCGCCGCATGATCCACCTCCATTACCAAGTGCAGCACGCCAGCACCTCCATATCACGAAGTTATCCATTGTTGCGGCGCCCTCCATGCTGTCGATCCAGGACTGCATGTCTAGATTGAACAGTTTTGCCTATGCCCACGAACATTGAGGGCGTAATGAAAATCGGATTGGATGGAAGGGGTGCCGAGGTGGATGATGGGTAGTAGAGCCAAAAATTTCTGGACGAAACCCCAGCCATCCTCGCCTAATCGCCTCTGATTTCGTCGCCTGTCACCGTGCCGAGACCTATCTAGCTCGTGCTAGAGACTCAATTAATCGATCATGTCTCTAGAAGCAGACCAGGGACCAACAGATATATAGAAACATGATGCGTGCCACCTGTTTGAGTTCGTAATGGACTCTGCTCCACGCCATATGCCACGGACAAAACCAGGATTTCCAAGCTTGATCGATTAGGGTAAACCTAACGTAGGAAACCAAACGGAGGTCATGATCATGGAAAAAACTGTTGGACCGGTCAAAATTGTTTGGTGCTCGACATTCGGACAATCTGGATTGTTGATTGAAAATTGAATGGACAAGATTTAAAGTGTTTGCTGCTCGACATCGGGACAATCTGGATCGTTGATTGAACATTGAACGGACAAGATTTAAATTATCCCAACATGTTTGCTCTTTTAATAGTACTAGTTGGAATGTAGGTGCAACGCACGTATACAATTATTAGACAATTTACATGTAGTAAAGAAAATACCAGGATCTACATGTATTTTTTAAAAACCCGATTATATTCCAAAGAGAACGATGCTTATGTAAGCATCATAGATCACTCAAATATCACACCAAAGCCAGCATAATTGGTGCCCCGCGATGAAGACGTGCTTTTTGGATGTTTTCTGAGCACAGATTAATTTTACACAAAGAATTTCCAAGAAAATAAAATTGCAAATCAGCACCCGAGCTCACACACACAAAAAACCAGACAAGCCCCACACTCATACTCCTCGTTCTTCACTCACTCGTCCATAGACGAGCTCCCTCTACTTCTCTCTATATATCTTAAGCTCCGACCCCTCACTTGTGACCTGTCTACCCACCGCCCAGAGAGATCAAAAGGCCATCATGCCAGCTTTATTAATAATCAAGCAATTTTTATATCATGCAAGAGTTAATTTAACCTTAAGCTTTATTAATAATCAAATAATTTTTGTATCATGCAAGAGCTAATTTAACCTAAAGCTAAGAGTCTTATCGTCACAGTTACAACCAGATTGATAATTGAAGCAAAATCTAGCTATATCATGTGCAGCTCTGTATGCTTCTCGTTGGCAATATTTAACTCGACCTCCCCAATCGCCATCGCCACTGTCACACATTCTGCGTAAATAGTTGCCACTAAACACCACCATGATTTTCCCTGAGCATGCAGTCACATTCAGCTTGCACATTTCATTCGATTTCTCATGTCTGGATCTGCCAATGATGTATCACCTACATGAGGTAAAAACCTCCACGCTCCAGCAATAAATTTCCCTCGTGTCCCTTATGAAGGCAGCCCTGGCTCCAGTTTTGGATTTTCAAAAAAAGTATGCATCCACATTAAGCTTGACAAAACCTGAATCAGGTTTCTTCCATGTCCCCTCTATTGGTTTGATAATCTTCATAGGAGATTTAGCATTTAGCATAGTTCAAAGTAATAGCTAGAAAAAACTGATTGAATATATCAGGTCTCTAAACCTTATTTATATCTGAATGGTTTTCAACCCATCGTTTTGTTTAGCTGTAGCTAAAACCGATTATGCATGTAGCTGACACAATTTTTCAGTCACCTTGAAAGTGTATTTTGCATTCATGAACGTTGTACGATTAGCCATATCATGACTGTCTTCTGCAATTTCTTCCCATGGAACAATCAGAATTTCAATGTGAAATAATTTATCATATTCAAGTAGGCTCCCAATTGGTCATCCCTATTTCTAATCACGTGTCTGTACGAATTATTTGCAGTAGCACAAGAAGTACATATTTCTCATGTTCAGTTAGATCATAGTCCCTAGATCACATGGAACAGACAAAGTTCCACGTCCTTGATCCCTCAAGCAAGCAGAAAAGACATAAGTTATGCAGTAGGGAAAAAAGTGAACTACAGACAATTAAGCTATAGCCCATAATCTAATTAGTTCAAGAGCCAATTAGGCATTTTTATACATAGTGTAACTTTTGGTATGTACAGCCGTACATGATCTGGCAAAGAAGACTGGAGATGCAGTGATTCACCCACGTCGATGTGAATCGAGACTGCGCTCCACACAATCCGACGACGTGGAGCGGACGCGCCGGCAGGTGTTGTTTATATATATATACACAGATTAATATTGCCTCAGCATATGCACTGATTAATCAACAGATATAAACTGCAAACTGCTGGTATAGTTGAAGCTCGATGGTGGCTTCTGTTGGAGTGCTGGTTGATCACACCGGAGGACACAACCTTGTACGGCAGCCTGCTAGTGGATCTCGCAGAGTACACATCGAGGGGCAGAGCCGGCGTCGAGAAGGAACGGCAGGTCTCCCGCGGCGGCGTGACTCCTGCCTCAGGGCGAAGCCATGAACCGCCTCCAGCACCTGCGCAAGCCATGAACGGGCTGAGGAGGCACATCACCTGTGGATTGACGTACTACTCATTTGCTGGATTAATTTTATGTGAAAAGAAAAGGGATAGGATGTCTCGCTCTCGCTCCTGTCGCGGGCGACCCCGCGGCCATCCCCCGGCGCCACGCCGCTAGCTGCCCACCGCCCGTTCCCGTCGGCTTCCCCGGCAAGGGCGCCTCATTCCACTCTGCGTCGGCTGCCGGCACGCCCCTGCGCAGTGCGCCACTGTCCCGCGTCGAGCCTGTAAGTCACGCATCCACCCCGCTCCCGTCCCCTGCATCTGGATCTCTCGTTGCTGCAATTCTGGGGATTACCGAGGAGGGCGCTGATGAGGCCACCGGCGCTGCGCGGGCCAGAGAGAGGAGGGCGCAAGGCGTGACCGTGCGCGCCGGCGTCGTCCATGGCGCCGCTGAAGTCGCCGTGGAGAGGAGTTGTTTGCGCCGGCGTCGTCCATGTGGTTGGCGTGTGCGCGAGAGCGCCGGACGCGCGGCGTGGCCGTGAGGTTGGATTTAATAAAACCGTCGTCGCGGGCAAAGGCGAGTCTATTAGGCAGGCTTCAACAGGCTCAAGCCTGCCCTCTAGAAAATGGAAAATATATTTTAGTACTACCAATCTAGTCCAACCCATTAGCTCAACTACTCAGCCCATCTACTGTCTGCAGAACTCGCACGCATCGCACACGAGGTCGACAAACAACAGCCATCGAAGGTCTCGGCTACCAACGGGAAAGCAAAGCCAGGCCCGCTCACGCCGCCAACCCTACTTGTCTATTGTATTTACTTGTTCGTTTGTTCCTGTGCCCTTGATTTATTGGCAGTTTAAATTAGAAGATAACGTCAATATATTACTAAAAAGTTCCAGATTTTTGGTCCACATTTATATTAAAAAATGCCAAAAAAAGCGAGCCTTCAGTTTTTTTGGTCCACATTTATACTAAACAACGTGTCCAATAGTAATCTAGAAACCTTTGAAGTTATTTACACTATAGGATAAGGAGATAATGGCTATTTTTCCTCAAAATGAGCCTTCAGTTTACTTGGTGTTAACTTTGAGCCCGCCCTCCATTTTATTCCTAGACTCGCCGCTGGTCGCGGGAGCGCGACTGGGCGCCGCGTGCCGCCGGCGAGGGGAACATGACGTCGCCCTTGCTCTCTCGTGTCTCATGGTGCGTGGGAGCGGCGGCCAAGAAACTGGCTTCCCGGAGGATGGTGCGCGGGCGGCGGCATCGAGGCTGCATCGAGTGCGGCGATCGACGTTGACCTGTCGGCAAAGTTAAAACAAAATAACGTTTCGCGTGGATTGTGTTGAGGTGCTCAACACCGAACGTGTAATCTCAGCTTTTGATCAAATATTGAATGTATACGATTTAATGTATCTGGCATATGTTTGCTTTTTAATAGTAGTATAGAAGTATAGATTATTCTAAATTTTCAAAAATCAAAATATGGTTTCTATGGAGTTTTAGATGTCCACCGTATACTTCCTCGTGCACGGTAGAAGGATGACAAAACGCGTTAACACGGAGAGTGGAGCCAGCGAGCTGGCTGAGATCCGCCCCGACGCCGTTGCAGGACTAGCCGTTGCGTTCTTGTCCCTCCCCTTCCCCTCAACCCTCATTCCCTACAAATACATCCCGCGATCGAATCCCTAAATCCCACAAGCCACGAAGCAATCCGTGTCTTTCCCTCTCTCTCCTGTCCTCCGCCGCCGACTTCCCTTGCCGATCCGGGGGAGACGACGCCTTCTCGCTCTCGAAAGATCCCCGCGCCTCCTTGCTGATCCGCGCTGCTCAATCACGCCATCTTGTTTCTTGCGTTAATTTTTGTTCATTCGATCTGTTAATTTAATTCCGCGCCGTCTTTCTTGTTGCTGCTACTGTTCTTGATTTGTTATTATTCTTGCACAATTCGTTCTGTTCTGTTCTGTTTCTTCTAACCATGGACGCAGGCTCACACTCGATCTCGTCGGAGAAGACCCGCGCCGCCGTGCAGCGGCCGCCGCTCCAGGAGGCCGGCTCCCGACCCTACATGCCATCGCTTAGCACCACCTCGCGCAACCCGTCGGCCAAGTGCTACGTGAGTTTCTTCTTCCCTGTTCCATTCCATCCTGCAGATCCGTGTGCGCGTGCGTATGATGTTCGACGGAATGACTGACCGGGTGTTGTTTCTGTTCCCCTTTGGTGCGTGCAGGGAGACAGGTTTATCCCTGACCGGTCAGCGATGGACATGGACATTGCTCACTACCTGCTCACGGAGCCCAAGAAGGACAAGGAGAACACGGCGGCGTCGTCCCCGGCCAAGGAGGCGTACCGGAGGCTTCTCGCGGAGAAGCTGCTCAACAACCGGACGCGGATCCTCGCCTTCAGGAACAAGCCCCCGGAGCCTGAGACCGTCTCGGCTGCCGACGCCGTTTCTTCTTACCAGGCCAAGCCGGCCAAGCAGAGGCGCTACATCCCCCAGGTATGCGCATAGTTGTGGTTCTACTGATTCATTGACACTACCGATGTACTAGCAGCGTAGCGTTTGGTGGTGTGGTTACTGATGTGGCTTCACATGGCAGTCTGCCGAGAGGACTCTGGATGCACCGGACCTCGTCGACGACTACTACCTCAACCTGATGGACTGGGGGAGCAGCAATGTATTGTCCATTGCGCTTGGTGACACGATGTACCTGTGGGATGCCTCTAACGGATCGACATCTGAGCTTGTGACAGTCAGCGAGGACAATGGCCCCATCACCAGCGTCAGCTGGGCTCCTGATGGCCGGCACCTTGCCATTGGGCTCAACTCGTCTGACATCCAGCTCTGGGACGCCAGCTCCAACCGACTGGTAAGTATACTGCCCAGCATCAAAAGGTGTTGTTTTCTAATGAGCTTGATCAGATGCTAATAACATTGTTCTTTGTATGCAGTTGAGAACTCTGAAAGGTGTGCATGAGTCGAGGGTCGGTTCGCTGGCATGGAACAACAACATCCTGACGACTGGCGGCATGGATGGTCGGATTGTGAACAATGACGTCCGGATCAGGGACCATGCCGTGCAGACATACCAGGGGCATAGCCAGGAGGTGTGCGGACTCAAGTGGTCTGCGTCTGGGCAGCAGCTGGCGAGTGGGGTAACGACAACCTTCTACACATCTGGGATGTGTCGATGGCGTCCTCCATGCCATCTGCAGGCCGCAACCAGTGGCTGCACAGGCTTGAGGACCACACGGCTGCTGTGAAGGCGCTCGCATGGTGCCCGTTCCAGAGCAACCTGCTGGCAACTGGCGGTGGCGGTAGTGATCGGTGCATCAAGTTCTGGAACACGCACACCGGTGCATGCCTGAACTCTGTGGATACCGGATCACAGGTGTGCGCTCTTCTGTGGAACAAGAATGAGAGAGAGCTGCTGAGTTCACATGGATTCACACAGAACCAACTGACGCTGTGGAAGTACCCTTCCATGGTCAAGATGGCTGAACTCACCGGACACACCTCCCGTGTGCTTTTCATGGCTCAGGTGAGCTCTTCTCGCCAAATTTTAACAGATACTATCGACATGTTAATTTAGTTCATTCCTTGACAATCCTCTCATTCTGTGAAACTGCAGAGCCCTGACGGTTGCACGGTAGCATCAGCTGCTGCGGATGAGACCCTCCGCTTCTGGAACGTGTTTGGCTCTCCTGAAGTAGCAAAGCCTGCAGCCAAGACTTCCCACACTGGGATGTTCAACAGCTTCAACCATATCCGATAAGTTGTAGCAAAGCCTGCAGCTAAGGCTTCCCACACTGGGATGTTCAACAGCTTCAACCATATCTGATAAGTTGAACAATGAGAATGATCCTATGGATAGCTGTGTTGTGTACAGTAAATAGGCTAAATATATACATGGATATATAGTTATATACCGCTGATGTACCTGACTGTGGATAAGAAAATATACGGATGGAGCCGCCGCAATTCGGCTCCCGGGGACGTAGGCACACTGCTGAACCTCGTTAACAAATGCTTTGGTCTTTGTTGGTTATGAACTTGTGATTGCTTCTCTTTGGGCTCCTGTAACGTAGAGGCACATTGCCGAGCCTCGTTGCAAATAAGTGTGTCTTTGTTGTTTGTGGTTGCTGGGCCCATTGTGCTCCTAGTATATTTCTATAATACGTACTTGTGTCTTCCAAGTTAATCAAAGCAACGTTTTGCCATATGGTTCTTCCAGTAAGGGTTTGTATGGTTTCCTGCAGCGGTTTTTCGAATTTTGGCAACCAAGAACCGTGGGAGGGAGTACTCTCCGACCTGACCTATCCCACCCCCGACCTATCCCACCCCCGTGTGGCGGCGCTGCGCCACACCGGGGTGTCTCCCGCCGGCTGTTCCCGACTCCTCCCCCACAGCTCTCCTCCCGCCGCCGTCGCTGGGGGCGTCGCAGGCTTCTGCCCGTGTGGCGTGCCGGCGGTGGCGGCGGTTCCCCTCGGCCGCGATCTGGATCGGACTGGCGGCGCTCTACTCCGGACGGACTCAAGGCAGTGGCGCGGGCTGGCGGCGGCCAGGGTTGGCGTGCGGCGGCGGCGGACGGGATGAAGGCAGGAGACGGTGCCGATCTGGGCCCGACGGGTCCGGGAGCGCTGGGAACTTGTCCTGACCTCCGTCTCCATCAATGGCGTGCAGATCCTAGGCTACACCCGCAACACGAGGATGTCGAAGGCTTCGGCCCTGGGCATGGTGGTGGTGGCCTCCTCCTTCGCCAGAGGTGGTCGACCGGCTGGCTATGGTGGATCCCACGACCCCACAGTTAGCCCCGGCGGCGAGTTGGGGAGGCGTAGTTGCCGGTGAAAACCGAGCTTTGAATTCGTTCAAGCAGGCGATGGCGGCGTCTACACGTCGTGACCTTGGTGAAGGCATCGCCGTTGCAGCTATTGTCTATCCGCTTGCGCTGCTCCGGGGGAAACCTCAGATTCCAGGGTTCCTGGGTCGGACAATGGCGGCGCTATCGGTGCCGCTCTCCCTCTTGGGGGCATTGTTTTTGGAGCAGCTGCTGGAGGGAGGTTGTAAGAAGTGGAGCGGTTTACATCTACCACGTTGACGACGACGAGTCTCGGCGGCGTGGCGCAGCGGGGTCTCGGCGACGAGCGTTTGATGATGGACTCGCGCAGGATGGTGGAGCTGTCTGGCGTCGTGGCGACGCCGATGGCAGGCCTTGCAAGGTCATTATGTTGATCGCTCCTGAAGATGGGATGGCGGAAGGTGGTGGCAGCGGCTTCTGTTGTGCGCATGCGGCGTGCACGGAGGATCGGCTGGACCGGTTTGTGCTACCGGCGCGCTGTCGGGCGGCCTGGTTGAAGCCTCCGGATTTAGATGATGTGCGTAGGTGCGTGAGATCAGGGCATCGGCTCTGATTGTTCCACCCCCTTCATCAAGGTTTAGGTGTAGCGAGTTTTCGCCTGGATGGTGGTTCTTCTGGTTGATCGATGTATTTCTTTGTAAAGCCTAGTGCTTATTGTTTTTCCACATTAATAAAACTCGGCTGTGTGCATCCTTTGGATGCAGAGGCTGGGGGCACACCCTCCATTTCTAAAAAAGAACCGTGGGAGGCTGGTTGGGTGGGGTCATGTTCTGAAACTTTTTTTTTGGTTGCCAGCATTAGCCCTCCAGCATGAGAGCACGAACTGATAGTGCATTGTTTTGTTGGATGCGTTTGGGGTTTTCGACCAGGTTCGTCTAAATGTTGGCTATTTAGTTATGCGCAAAACGGTGATGTGGTGAAGTGGTGAGGTTAGAGCATCTCCAACTGAATTAGGCTAATTTAACCGCGGACAACAGCCGGCCAAATAATCTAAATGTTGGCTATTTAGTTATGCGCAAAACGGTGATGTGGTGAAGTGGTGAGGTTAGAGCATCTCCAACTTAATTAGGCTAATTTGACCGCAGACAACAGCAGGCCAACACATATTTGTCTGCCCGGGTAACCACTCCCCTCATATTCAAACCCTCAAAACATGCAAACACATGCTCATAGATCAAATACATTCCACATAACTCAACAAGTCGTCACAAAATAACGCCATCACAAATTCGGCCATTCTTACCCGGATGAGTTAAACGTCCTTCCTGTTGCGTTTGTTGATCTACTTATAATCACCGGATTTGCCCTTACCCATGTCATTTCCGGGGCGGGTAGCCGGGTACCCCCTTCAATAATATGGGCCAACGCATAGAGTGTTCTAAGGTCTTGTGTTGTGAAGTAAAGCTTAGCAAAAGAAAAGTGATAGGTGGAATTGGTCTTTTAATAAATCTGGTGTTTTTTTCTGTTAAGTCTTACAAGAATTGCAGTGCAAGCGGAGCAAAAGTGATCTGCTACCAGTTGTGGCTGAAAACTTCAGCAGGCGGAGTGGTTTGATGGTGCTGCAGGAAAAGTCAGGAAAATCAGTTGAGTAGAAGAGTAGAGAAAGAAATCAGGAAAGTCAAGTGGTAGTTATGCGTTGAGTAGCCTTTAAAGAACAAAGTTTTGTATGAGTTTGGTAGTTGGTCGCTGGTGACCGTTTCTCTTTAGTAGTTGTTAGGTTTGGGTAGTGTTCTGGAGGTGCTCTGCAGGGACGGTGTTGGCCCTGGGGCGGGAGGTTTGTTGGAATTGCAACTTGTGTTATCAGTTTTCATAATAATGAAAATTGGGGCAAGGCCCTCCTTTCAAAAAAATAATAATATGGGCCAACATAAATGGCTTTTTCTCAAGTTGATTATCTAAAATGGCGGCCGACTACATCTAGCAAATAAGAATCACTAAACCTAAGGCAATAAAAGTGAAGGAACAACAAAATTGAAGCAGACAAAACTTGCATTTTTGCACTTAGGTCATAGCACCCGGTAAACTTGTTCACGGAGTGTTAGATGCATGCCATTTATGGGGGAGAGAGGCATCGGGGCGGGTGGTGTGGATTGTATACGGTTGTTCAGTTGTTCATGATAAAATTGGTAGATTTTGGCCCAAAAATTCGAGGTCTTGGTTCCCCAATGGGATCCATACTTGTGGTTGACCAAGATTTGCACAACAACTATCCTCTTGACGATTAAAATTGCATTTCCATGGCTTTGAGTCCGGCATTAAATCAACACACTTTGTCACAACTAAAACTACCGTCATAAAATAGATCCGCTGATGATAAAAGGCAAAGTGGAAGAACTCGTGCCAAGGCCAGACCCGAGATATAGCCAGGTCCACCCGTGACCATGCTGTGCTGTTGGTCGCCTAGTGCTTGCTGCCATTGTTCCAAGGCTAGGCGTATCCACGCCTTGATCAGACTTTTTACACTGCTACAACTGGGGAGGAGCAACTAACCGAGGGTGTGGGCCAAGCATGTCTGTAACTCAGAGTCACCTGACTTGGGAAAACTTCAGAGGTGCACCATCCGAAATAGAATTCGGGTCTGAACTCGTGATGGGGTCGCGTTTGTGAGCGTCTACGTTTGTACTGTGTTTTGTAAAAAAAAAAAAACTGCAAGCTAATCCTACTGTGTGCATGCATCTCCGGGCATATTGTTTTAATTATTCTACGAAAATGAATTAGTATATTATATTCCCTCCGTCTATGAAAGGATGTCTTGATCTATCCAAAAATTGTATGTATCTACAAACTAAATTATGTCTAGATACATACAAATTTTATGTAGGTTGAGACATCCTTTTATAGACGGAGGGAGTAGTAAATACCACAATTGCCGAGAACTTGCCTGTGGCAAGATAGTTAGAAGGGTGGTTGCACCCCAGCCCACCAGAGTTCAAACCCTAGGTTTAACGCTGGTGTTTCTCATTTAGGCGGAATATTCTTCAGTGGGAGGCGACGTTTCCGTCGACAGCGAGGCGTCCGTGGTGACTTCGTCAATCTCAAAACCTGATCCGCCGGCACAGTCTCTCGGAGGTGCTCATAGGAGTAAGGTGTGCGTGCGTGCGTTCATAGGGGTGAGTGTATGCGCGTGTTTATGAGCGTTTGCGTTGTACTGTGTTTCGTTAAAAAAAATACCACAATTGCCAAATGCCACTCGGTCAATACAGTTGTATTTCCAAATTGTGGTATTCCATGCCTACATGTGTAGCTTTTAAAATATTTTGCATCCAAACATATAGCTTTAATGTGTACATGGCGTGTACGAGTGTAGACGTGTCATGGTGCATGCTGAGTATGTCTCTCTCATCAGTCATCAGAAATCATGTCACACTTCATTCTCAGGTGAACGGCGTGTGCCACGACCCCATACAGCTGATGTAAGAACCCTTTCAAAAAAAAAGAGTGATGATCCGGCCGGCAACCAAAATGCACTACATGGAAACGAGTTTGGTAGGATAACAATTGAACAGGCAATCTGGATATGTAGGTGACGGGTCAGTAATCTGGAGCGTTTGTACACAAAGCAAACTATGACCTATCGAAGACGAGTTGGCAGATGCTGTGTTATCTCGAATCTCCTTTTCGTCTTATATTATCTTGACCAGTACTCACAGTAGTACCAGGGCTCTGGATTTAGATCCTGTAGCAGCATATCAACACTTGTGGTCAGCGGATGTAACTTAATGACAAATCATATCGCTCTGAATATCAGATGAAAACAGGGAGAAAGTATCAACAAAAGTATCGGACATAAATTTCCATTTTTACGTATTTAGAAGATTCTAGATATTCTTAAGAACGTTAGATGTCGGGGAGGTTTTTTTCTCAAGATCAAGCTCAATCACCTCTATGTCATCTTCTGAATTCTCATGGTGATTTGGTTGCTTTTAGTTGGTACTACCATATCACAGACATCACATGGGCATAACCATGTACATTTTCACCCAAAATTAAATACCAAGAAACTTCTATATTGAGCGGTGCACATGAGCAAAGGGCATATGCTAGTTCTTCTGCTAAATTTGGTCACACGTATACACTCTATTGCCCACCATGTGCATAGACAGAAAAGTACTAACTCAAAAAAAGAGTCAATCAGAAATAGCCATACGTACCCTATTAAATGGCAGGCTAAAACCATTACCATCTTCCAAAGCATTAGAGTAGGGTAGGAATACTACATTACCTACACTCTTGATTCTATGGACATATATTCTAAAACTGAGAATCTCGAGGGCAACTACTTCCTCCGATTCCGTATTAGTTGTCGCTGATTTAGGACAAATTTGTACTAAATAAGCAAACAACTAATACAGAACGGAGGGAGTATTTAGCAAAAATGAGGGAATGGTAAAGAAGGTTGAGAAATTAAGCAACGGTAACTATTTGAGGCACCTACTTGAGATGCTTCTTTTTCCTTTTCCCGGCAATACTCGCTTCCACAAAGACATTTCAACGCCTTGATAGGGTGGCTCACATCGTCAAAATTAAGTCTGTAATCCTGTGGTCAAAATGTGCATAAAACAAGATTATGCATTTTGACATATGACTTAAAGTAGACAATAACCTAGCCAAAACGATTTCACTAAACAAATAAATGAACAATAAACTTGGTAAAACTATTGACTGATCTGCAGTGATACAATCCAACTAAAACTGTATGGTCACCGGTTAACCCATATCTTATAGTCCTCGGTTTCATAGTGCATGCAGGAGCAGGATGATGCAGCAAAATGGAGCTTAAATGTAACAGGCTAACTGCACTAGGACCAACCTGTTAAGGAGTATTAGTATTGGTCTAGGAGTCCGTATTAGACTAGATTTACTTTCTTGTCTCTCAAGTCATATGTACTATATATTGTGGCCATTGGCCCCCAAGTAATACAAGTTGTCTATTCATAACATGGTATCATGAGCTACGGTATTTTTTTCCGGTCTTTCTCCGGACGCGCAACTCGTCCTTCTCCCGATCCGTTGTCGATCGATTCCCTTTTCTGCTCGGTTTCCTAAAGCGTTCCGTCGATTTCCTCTTTTCTCACGCTGGCGTGACGTGCAGCGCACATCTCCTCTTTCCGATCTCCGCTGCTACTGCTTTCCGGCCGATTCCGGCCGATTCCGATCTTGACTTGCTGCTGCTGCCGGCCGATCCGATCTCCTTCATTGCTTGCTGCTGCTGTTGGTTGACTGCCACCGATCTCCTTCATTGCTTGCTGCTGCTGTTGGTTGACTGCCACCGATCTCCTCTATCTCTGCGTGCTGTTGTTGTCCGTGGTCTCGTTCGGCTGCTGCTGTGTGGTTACGTTCCGTCCCAGATTTGTTCGTGAAAAAAAAAAGTACAATGTCTTCGTCGTTGAGCTATGTTGCCATCCCTCGCTGCCCGGTGATTTTTGACGGTGCTAACTACACCGAGTTTGTTGGCTTTATGCGCATTCACATGCGTGGTCTTCGTCTTTGGGGCGTCCTATCGGGCGAGGTCTCATGTCCATTGTGCCCGGTTCCTCCTGTTACTCCTACACCGCCGATGCCACCAGTTCTCGGCGCGGATGCTTCTCAAGCTGATAAGGATGCAGCGAAGAGTGCTGTTGATATCGCGGTTGCTGCTTATGATCAGAAGGTCTCAGACTACTCGAATGCTCTTTCCACTTATCGTGATGATCTGATTGCTTACACTCAGTGGCATGATGATGATGCTCGTGCTGCGGCTGTTCTCACTTCTAGTGTTTTACCTCAGTTTGCCTCTGAGTTTATGGGTCTCGGTACGGTCTCTAAGATGTGGACTCACCTTCGCGAGCGCTACCAACCCTCTGGTGATGCTCTCTACCTCTCTGTGGTTCGTCAGGAGCATGCTCTTCAGCAGGATGACTCCACTGTTGATGAGTTCTACACAAAGAGTTCTGCTATTTGGCGCCAGCTTGACTCTCTTCGCACTGCTGTTTGTGGTACATGCTCGTGTTGCCGGACGGTGCGGTCGGATTTGGAGTTTCAGCGCGTCTACGAGTTCTTGTCTAGGCTCCATCCAGAGTTTGAGCCCCGACGTGCTCAGCTTCTTGCGCATGGCCGTGTTCCTATTTCGGAGGTGCTTTCTGAGCTTCGTTCTGAGGAGACTCGTCTTCGTGGTGCTGGTCTGCTTGTGGTTCCCTCCGTGCTTGCTGCTCGAGTTCCTGCTACGTTGTATGCTCCACCAGTGCCTCCTCGCTTCAGTGCCCCGCCGATCCTACCCACTCCTCCTAGTGGTGTCGGTCGCTCTCGTGCTCGTACTCACTGCGACTACTGCAACAGGGATGGTCACCCCGAGTCTGATTGCTTCAGGAAGCAGCGTGATATGGAACACACTTCTTCCGGGACTCGTGCTTCTTCGACAACGCCAGCTGTCTCTCTCACTGAGCAGGATATTGCAAAGCTTCTACGTTTGCTTGCTTCTTCGGGTTCTGTCTCGACAGGTTCAGTTGGTCTTGCTGCTAACCCTTCTAGCTCTGAGTCTGGAGCACAACACGGGAAATCTGGTTGGTCCTGGCCTTCCGCGCCTTGATTATCATGCCATTTGGGAGCTTGACCGGCTTCATCTTTCTTCCGCTGCCACCGACGCCGGTCTCTCCACTCTATCACCTAGTCTAGTGTGTGCTTTTTAGTATTCTATATTTTCGGTTGCTTTCTGTTGCGTCCACCAAATCCGTTGTTCTATCGTGTTTCTCTTGTCATGCAAGTCCACTATACCTTTTTGTTTTGTCGGCCTGCTTTTCTTTCCCGGTCCTCGTCCTTTCTATAGGATTTCTGTGGCCTGTCTTTGCATTGTGGATCTACGCCCATTCTTTCTCCGCCGTGCTTGTGTCGCCGCCGGTTTTCTTGGGCTATGATTTCGTGCGCACTGCTTGTTTTTCTTGATGTGCCATCTTTTGACAACCCATCTTTCTCTCGATGCGGTGTGTGTCTTTCTCTGATGCGCCATCTGTTGCATTGTCATTGATCTACCACATTCCTTGCCGTTGGGCTTCTTGTGCCGTTGGGCTTATTGTGCTATGATCTTTTGTGACATGCTTTTCTTCTGACCGTCTCTCGGTTTGTGTCGATCTCTTCTCGATCGATTGTGGCTTGACTCAAAGGTTACTGAAGACTCTTCATGCTATGGCGACACTCAAGATGCGGATTTTGGATTATCATTTTCTTTTCGTAGTGTTACACTTCTTCAAATGCAATGCTATTGCATACGCTTTGCATTTGAGGGGGGGTGTTAAGGAGTATTAGCATTGGTCTAGGAGTCCGTATTAGACTAGATTTACTTTCTTGTCTCTCAAGTCATATGTACTATATATTGTGGCCATTGGCCCCCAAGTAATACAAGTTGTCTATTCATAACACAACCTACCCATGTCAGTTCTTCAAATGGCTTTGTTTGCCTTGTGGTGAAAAACGCCAGCTGAAAAAAAGAATAAATAAACAATCTTTAAACGTTTCAAATTGCATTAATACAGAAACGCCAATAACTAGCTAGAGTTGCATACATACATGGTAGTAGTGGTGGTCGGGTGTCTCAATCTCAACAGGTATTCCAACAAGATTGGCATCAAAACATCTGCAACATACAACGAAATACCAAGTCAACAAGACAAAAACGTAACAAGTCAATAAGTCAAAAGTATTGATTCAGCATAGTACGGAAGCAGTATTTTAATATTCTCTTAAATTACCTCTGTATTCAATTATTGGGTTAGGATGTATTATTAGTTAGCTTCAAAAAGAGTAGAATCAACTTGTGTATCTCTAATTCTCTGTTGAAGTGTTGACATAAGAAATAATACAGGCATACCCAATACTGGCTTACAGGCAATTGTTATGATTTCTTTCTTAATGGGGCACTTTTATACAGCTTTAACTCCAAACAGCATGTATTGCTTTGTCCAATCGTGCACAAATAGACCCTGACTACCAATCTTAACCCTTTTTTTTAAAATTACCAATCTTAACCCTAAAGTGCACCTAGTCCACAATGAAAAAGAAACCAGTATACAGGAACCGCTGCCCCCCACCCACTGGCTTTGTAAATATGCATGAAACCAACAACTGCCTGATGACAAATCGTCTAACGAATATTACCTATGGTTTATAAACCTTGCCACGTTTCCATAGAAGGTAGCATCTAGAGAGAGAGAATGGTCGTCCTCCAGAACTCCTTCAGTTGCCCAGTCACCATCAAGATTCACAGGGTACGTGTGCTTCTCATTGGCTGCCATTTGAACATTTCGCTGATACAACTCATTGTTCGTTAATATTTCGCCAACGTACTCACAAATAAACGCGCCCGGAGGAAGTTCCTCAGCAGCCCGAAGTCCCCATCCTTTTTTTCCATTGGTTAAGAATACCTGAAACGACGATATATTCATTACAAATGAATATACGAAACATGTACCGCTATGCGGTTTGATATGCTGAGCACATGAGCATACTCAGATTGCACGGCACCGCAAGATTAAAAATTCAGTTGCCGTCATGCTGGATTATACTAATACACAAGGTCAAAATGGGAATCTACGTTGGATCAACATTGCAACATAAACTGTACGTAAAATAGAAAGAAACAGGCTCAACATTTCCACATCAATAGAACAAAAAAAGTATATACAACTTATTTGTTCGGTGTAATCATGTATACATTAAACCTGTTGAGGTCAGATAACAAATACAGCTATATTTTGAATCATGAGCATTAAACTGGATAACAAACATAACTCTATTTTCAGTATATGCATATGTATCTGCATGATTGCATATGAATAGTTAGTTCCATCATATTTGCCAATTGGCACTGATTAATCACAACTTTATCTTTGGTTCAAAATGGTAAATACTAAAAGCTTAAATGGGTATATATGACTTACCTGTAGATGTCGAGTAATGCCTCGCTGCACCACACGATTTCCACAATTTCTGTTGCAGCCGCACTTACTCCAGCATTCCTTGATAAATTTGGTTATCTGATGTCCTTTACAAGGATCAGGATTCACTTTGTTGTTTAGTGAATCCGAATTTGCTTTGATCTTCACTAGTTCATTAGGACAGATTTTGCAGTAGACTAAAGGATGTTTATGTGGTTCCCGAAGCATGGAGATACAAGAATCGAGAAATACTTCTGTAAGCAGGCCATCTCTTGTATAAACAAAGTTCCCTCCCGTTTCTCTTGCACATGCACATGGAATTGGTTCTTCTAGACAATCACCAAAGCATTCTGAGCAGCAATTTTCATCTCCTATTCTAGCAAGAGAAAAACTGACATGCGCATTCTGGAACGTGATATTGAATGGTATGTATTGGAAGGGAGGAGGAAGAATGCCATTGCCACTTTCATTGATTATTGGAATAGTGACATTTTCTTTCCCTTTTGATATATCATTGACATCATGAGCTAGTCTCTTGGTAATGACCTGCATACTGCTGGAAATATTCTGTTCTCCAGCAATAGCAATAGAAGAGCAAATACCACCATGGACGATGCGACTGTTAGGTGACATAATCGAGAAACCAGCTTGATTTGATTGCAATACTCGTGGCACTGAAGGCTTAGACAAAAAGTCTACAGCAGGAATTATTTGTATCATTTGATTTTCTCTAGGTCCACTCGATTCACAGCCAATGTCAATGATACACTGGCAAACATCTTGCAAAAGTTTCATGAAAGAGAAATTGGGTTCTAGGAACTTGGATGTCCTGAGATATCTAGCTTCCATTTCCTTGCTTACCAACTCCATGGCAGGCATGTTGAAATCAGGACTTGCCGAGTTATATGTAAATGATAGTTTCCCTGTTCCAGAATGTGACAAAGCTACGTCAAAGTTGATCGATGAATCTTTTCTGTTCGTGATTGCTTGACTTTTGCGTGTATCAGCCATGGTTCTTTCATGAGCAAGAGAAACACCTTCCGCAGCACGCTGCACACTAGAAGTCATGTGTGTATCCTCAAAGTTGGTCAATGAATCTTTTCTGTTTGTGATTACTTGACTTTTGCGTGTATCAGCCATGGTTCTTTCATGAGCAACAGAAACACCTTTCACAGCATGCTCCACACCAGAAATCATGTGTGCATCCTTGTTAGCTGGAGGATTGAAAACAAAATACAGAAATTCTGAAGTAGTTAGAAGATATTAGAGATTAATCCCATATGAACAAGGCACTGAAAATAATATTAACAGGGCAGCCCCAACAATATGACGCAATATTTGCAGGAAAAACAAAATATTTCTGGAGCAGTTGCAGTACATATACTCACTAAAAGAATTATGGCATTGTTTTATCAATTCAGAGTTCACAACAGTACACTTCCTATGCCCTTAGGCCATACAGGCTTACACGTATACTAAGGGTCTTAGACAAATTGGTAAACAGTGAAAAAAAACTAGTGATGCATAGAGGAAATACACTGAAATTAAACAAGAATTCCTTTTTTTGAAGGGATTAAACAAGAATTCCTAAGAAGTCATAACTGACTTTTCAGTTTTTTTAACACACATCAAGATGTGTGCCATCTTTTCTATATCAAGGAGTGTATCGCAGTGGCGCAAGTAAAAACAGACCCCAAAAACTAAGGAACTGGTAAACAAGAGCCTTTATTAACTATCTAACCTCACAAAAGGACTAAGAACAAGAGCAAACCAATGAGCAATATTATCTAAATTAGAAACTGAGCGGCAAATAATCATGGGGCAACCTGTCACAGCTCCTGCTGGTCCCCCCCTGCCCTGTCTCCGCCCCTGATTGCGTGACCACCCACGACGTTACGATGAACGTAGAGTGTGCGACTTTTAAGTTTACCAGCTATAACATATCTGACTTAAACTTCTGTCACACTACAAACTATATTATGAAAGCAACTGGTGGTCCATTTACTAATATTTTTTAGGAGGCAAATTTAGGTACCATGACAACTGCTAATACTGAAAGTTTTGCATTCCGTGAGCAAACTATACTTGTAAACCATAGAAAACTATCAAACTCAAGACATCCAGATAGATATAACAGACCTGATGGGAAAATATTTATTTTGTGTACGTACAGTAGAAATGCATATAAAATGTGGGAGCTCGGCAAGTAGTCAATGAAAAGTGTGAGGTATTTGCTTAAACAGAAATTACCTCTCTGATGGCTGGAATCTTGAACTAGTGGGCGGACACGTGCCAGTGGGGCCTCGAAAACAGGAAGGTCTTCAATTTCTTGTTTTACCTTAAACTTCTTGTTACAGTGATCAGAATCAAGATTCCTGCTGGTCCCCCCTGTCTCCGCCCCTGATTGTATGGCCACCAAATTTTCCACGACGTTAGGATGAACGTAGAGCGCACACTTTTAAGTTTACCATCTATAACATACATGACTTTAACTTCTGTCACACTATAAACTATATTAGGAAAGTAACTGGTGGTCCATTTACTAATATTTTTTAGGAGGCAAACTGAGGTACCATGACAACTGCTAATACTGAAAGCTTTGCATTCCGTGAGCAGACTATACTTGTAAACCATAGAAAACTATCAAACTCAAGACATCCAGATAGATATAACAGACCTGATGGAAACATATTTATTTTGTGTATGTACAGTATAAATGCATATAAAATGTGGGAGCTTGCCAAGTAGTCAATGAAAAGTGTGAGGTATTTGCTTAAACAGAAATTACCTCTCTGATGGCTGGAATCTTGAACTAGTGGGCGGACACATGCCAGTGGGGCCTCGAAAACAGGAAGGTCTTCAATTTCTTTTACCTTAAGCTTCTTGTTACAGTGATCAGAATCAAGATTCCTGCTGGTCCCCCCTGTCTCCGCCCCTGATTGTATGGCCACCAAATTTTCCACGACGTTAGGATAAATGTAGAGTGTGCGACTTTTAAGTGTATCAGCTAGAACTTTTATGACTTTAACTTCGGTCACACTACAAACTATATTAGGAAATTAACTGGTGGTCAATTTACTAGTATTTTTAGAGGCAAATATAGGTGCCATGACAACTGCTAATACTGAAAGTTTTGCATTCCGCAAGCAGACTATACTTAGAAACCATAAAAACTATCAAACTCAAGACATCCAAACAGATATAACAGACCTGATGGAAAAATATTTCTTTTGTATATGTATAGCAGAAATGCATACAAAATATGGGAGCGCCAAGTAAGTCAATAAAAGTGTGAGGTATTTGCTTAAACAGAAATTACCTCTCTGATGGCTGGAATCTTGAACTAGTGGGCGCACACCTGCCAGTGGGGCCTCCAAAATAGGAAGGTCTTGACTTTTGTGCTTTACCTTAAGCTTCTTATTATAGTGACCAGAATCAAGATTGCTATTTCTGTCCTTCCTCCCCTTAGCTTGCCATTTCTGTCCTTCCTGTAAAAAATATAGGTTAACTCATACCAACAGTGGTAGAATAACGAGTTACACGGGGAATGTTGCCCCTCAAGACATTACATTCCAACTAAAAAACAGAAGAAAGTGATCATACAGTACTTTGGGATCAGGCTGGTCGAATATAGCATCGGTTAGAACCCGAAAATCATCAGCTTCTATAAACTCCCAGTTGTAGTCATACACGTTTAGTAGATCACCCAACACTTGATAGTTGTTTCAGGGTTACTCTCATTGAGAGAGGATGACACTTGGAGAGTTGGGGCAATTTTCGTTGGTTTATTTCTCACACAATGGCATACCAACCTGAGAGGTTGGGGATACATATTTATATGCTGCTAGCCAGCCACGATATGCTAGATGCTAGTCTAAGATGCTGCTAAGATGCTGTCCTAAAAGTAGTGAAGGCTATCCTAACAACCAGTCCTTCTAACTGCCAGTCCTTGATGCTCTATCCTAACTGCCAGCCTAACTGACAGTCCTTGATGCAAAGGACCATGTGCTGTGCAGCCCCACAAAGACCACAGACCAAAGACTATAGTACAGAGACTTATCCATCATTCTCCCCCTAAGTCTTGTGCGTTGTCTTGGGCTGGACCATCCCAATTCTGGAGCAGAGTTCAAGGAACTTGATCCTCCCAAGAGGCTTGGTGAGCAGATCAGCGAGCTGATCCGTGGTGTTGATGTAGCTCGCCTTGATGCTCCCTTCCTCCAAGCAGCCTCGGATGAAGTGATGCCTCAGCCGGATGTGCTTGCTCCGTTCGTGGAAAACGGGGTTCCTTGCCAGGGCCAGAGCGGACTTGCTGTCCACCATCAGCTGCACTGCTCTAGCATCTCGGCCAAGTAGATCACCAAGCAGCCGAGAGAGCCAGAGCGCCTGGGTGCAGGCTGTGGAGGCCGCTATGTACTCAGCCTCGCAGCTGGACAAGGCAACCACCTGTTGCTTGACCGACTGCCAGCTCACGAGGCACTTGCCGAGGAAGAACATGATCCCGCTCGTGCTCTTGCTGGTGTCGATGTCGCCGGCGTGGTCGCTGTCGCTGTACCCGACGAAGTCTGCTGCCCCAGGACATCTAGGGTAGTGAAGGCCATGATCAAGAGTCCCCGCAACGTAGCGGATGATCCTCTTCACAGCCTGCTCATGCTCCGTCGTCGGTCGCTCCATGAAACGACTAACGTAGCCGACGGAGAACGCCAAGTCCGGCCGAGTGTGGGCGAGGTAGCGAAGGCTCCCCACAAGACGCCGGTACTGTGTAGCGTCCACTTCCTTCGCCGTGCTGTCACGGCTCAGCTTCAGCCTCTCCTCCATCGGAGAGAGGGCTGGGTTGCAGTCGGTGAGCCGTGCTAGCTCAACGATGCGCTTGGCGTAGGCGGTCTGTCGAAGCGTGATCCCGGAGTGATCCTGGTGCACCTCGATCCCCAGATAGAAGGAGAGGAGCCCCAGATCACTCATCTGGAAGGCAGCCTTCATCTCCTCCTTGAACGCAGCCACCTCTGCATCCTTGATGCCGGTGATCACCAAGTCGTCGACATAGACGCCCACCAACAGGGCATTTCCTCCACTGCCCCGTCGGTAGACGGCCGCCTCGTGCGGCTTTGCTCGAAGCCCATCGTCTTCAGCGTGGAGTCCAGCTTGGCATTCCACGCCCTTGGTGCCTGCCGGAGGCCATAGAGAGCCTTGTGCAGGCGAAGTACCTTGCCCTCCTGGCCGGGGATCACAAATCCCGGCGGCTGCTGCACGTAGACCTCCTCCTTCAAGTCGCCGTTGAGGAAGGCCGACTTGACGTCCATGTGGTGGACAGGCCAGCCCTCCTGGGCAGCTAGTGCAAGGATGAGTCGCACGGACTCCATCCGTGCTACAGGAGCGAAGGCGTCGTCGAAGTCGACCCCCTCCTGCTGCAAGAAACCTCGCGCCACCAAGCGAGCCTTGTGCTTGACGATGGCGCCGGCCTCATCCCTCTTCAGCTTGAACACCCACTTAAGGGTGATCGCGCGATGACCACGAGGGAGATCAGCAAGCTCCCAGGTGCGGTTCTCCTTGACCGCATCCATCTCCACCTGCATCGCAGCACGCCATGCTGCGTCCTTTTCAGCCTCTGCAAAAGACTGAGGCTCACCATCCTCACGCGCAAGCTGCAGCTGCGCCACCAGGTCACGTGGCACCAGCCCCGGCACCGGCTGGTCACCGAGAAGGTTCTCCATCGTCCGGTACCGCAGCGGCTCGTCGTCATGATACGCGTCGACACGCTCCTCGTGAGAGAGCGGAGAAGCGAACTCCACCGGGTTGTGCTCGGAGTGAGCTGGTGGTGGTGTAGACGCGCCCGGAGGAGTGGCTGCTGGTGCTGGAGTGCGTGGCGTTGCCGGCTGTGGTGTCGCCGGTGTAGCTAACACCGGGGTCGATGGGGACTTGGGGGCTGAAGTAGACGTGCTCAGCGAGGAGCTGCTGCCTACTCCCCCGGCCTCCTCGAAGTGGACGTACTCGATGGTGAAGTCGTCGCACGTCGGAGTCGAGCCGTCGTCCACCGCCTTACCCCACGCCCATCCTCGCCCTTCGTCGAACACGACGTCTCGCGCCGTGCGGACGCGCTGTGTCTTGGGGTCGAGGATGCGGTAGGCCTTCGAGCCCTCCGAGTAGCCGATGAACACTCCCGGAGTGCTCCTGTCATCGAGCTTGCCGATGTGACCAAGCTCCTTGGCAAACGCGAGGCAGCCAAAGACCCGCAGGTGGGAGACTGCCGGCTTCCGCCCATGCCAAGCCTCATACGGCGTCCTGCCGTCGAGCGCCTTGGTGGGTGAGCGGTTGAGGATGTAGACGGCTGTCAGCACCGCCTCTGCCCAGAAACACAGGCATCTCTCTCTGCTTGAGGAGGGCCCGAGTCATCCCCACAACCGTCTGGTTGCGCCGCTCAACAACACCATTTTGCTGTGGGCTGTACGGCGCGGAGTAGTGGCGCTGGATGCCTGTATCAGCGCAGTACGACGCGAACTCAGCTGCTGTGAATTCGCCGCCGTTGTCGGTGCGCAGCACACGCAGCTTGCGGCCGCACTCCGCCTCCGCAGCAACCTGCGCGCGCCTGATGGCGCCCGCTGCCTCCCCCTTGCTGCCAAGGATCACCACCCACATGTAGCGGGAGAGATCGTCGACGAGCAGCAGAAGTAGCGTCGTCCTCCTGGTGTGGCTGGTGTCACCGGCCCACACAGATCCCCATGGACGAGCTCGAGCTTCTCCTTAGCTCTGAAACTCGCCCGCTGGGGAAAGGGGAGTCGTCTGTGCTTCGTCAACACACAGACATCGCAGAACTGCTCCACATGGTCGAGGCAGGGCAGGCCTCGCACCATCTCCTTGGCACTGAGCCGCTTCAGGGCCTCAAAGTGAAGATGCCCGAAGCGCTCATGCCACTGCCACGCCTCGTCATCCCGACGAGCAGCGAGACAGATGGGTTGTGCCACCTGCACATCAAGGACGTAGAGCCGGTTTGCGCCTCTGGTTACCTTGGCAAGAAGGCGATGATGGCGATCCCAGATGCGTAGGATCCCATGCTCGATCAGCACGCGCGAGCCGTTCTCGTCCAGCTGTCCCAGGCTGATGATGGAGTTCCTCAGCGCGGGGATGTAGTAGACACCGGTGAGCAGCCGGTGCTCTCCGGTCTTGGCGATGAAGAGGACGGAGCCGACGCCCTTGATCTCTACGGCGGAGGCATCCCCGAACTTGACGGAGCCTCGTACGTCGGAGTCGAGCTCGGCGAAGAACTCTCGTCGCCCGGTCATGTGGTGGGTGGCGCCGGTGTCGAGGCACCACCCGCTGGTCTTGTCCTTGCCGGAGCCGTCGCCAAGGAGGGCGTGCGCCTTTGGCTCGTCAAGGTGGAGGAGAGCTGCTGCAGTTGGTGCTGCAGCAGGTAGTTCGACGCTTGCGTGCGTCATGAACAGGGCTGGGTCCTCCTCCGCAGCCTGTGCGACATGGGCCTGGCCACGTTGCTCCTCCGCAGCCTGTGCGACGTGGGCCTGGCCACGTCGTGGCTGTCGGCACTCCTTGGCCCAATGGCCAAGGCGGCCGCAGTTGCGGCAGCCCTCGTCTTGTGCCGGCTGGGGCCTGCCGGCGGCGCCTCCCCGGGCACCTCCACGGGCATCACCATGTGCCCTGGCCTGGTAGTCTCGGCGTCCCCTTCGCGGCCTGCCACGCCTGCGGCTGCTGGAAGAAGGCTCCCCCTTCTTCCCGTCACCGTGGCTGGCGTCCCACTGCTCCCGAGACAGGAGCAGCTTGCCGCCGGTGGTGATGGGCCCCGAGAGAGGCTGTGGCTCGTCGGTGTCGACGACCTTGAGGCGACCTATCGCCTCCTCGATCGTCATCGTGGAGAGGTCCAGCAGCGACTCGATCGAGCGAGCCATCTGCTTGTACTTCTCGGGGATGCACCGGAAGAGCTTCTCGACAGCTCTCTCCTCGCTGTAGGTGGCATCACCAAACTGCACCATCTTCTGCAACAGAGTGTTGAGACGGAGAGCAAAGTCATCAACGTCCTCACCTGGCTTGAAGGCCAGGTTCTCCCACTCCTTGCGAAGTGCCTGCAGGGTGGACTTGCGGGCACGGTCGCTGCCGATGCGTGCCGCGGCGATGGCGTCCCATGCCTCCTTGGCAGTCCGCTTGTTGGAAAGCGAGAACTGCATCTCGGCCGGGACTGCAGCGATGAGGGCGTCCAACGCCCGTCGATCCTCATGTGGGTCAACGGCGTCGTCCTGGACCGCCTCCCACATGTGCCGCACCTGCAGCCTGATCCTCATGATCGCTGCCCACTCGACGTAGTTGGTTTTGGTGAGGGTAGGCCACCCAGCACCGGGACCAACGTCCCTGACCACAGTCCGGACCCCGTAGAGGCCTCGGCCTTGGTCATCCCAGCCGCCGTCGCCGTGCGCGCCTCCTCTGGCGCCACCGCGAGCGTGCTCGGCTGCCCACTGCGCCGCCCGCTCTTGCGCCGCGTCGTCGCGGTCTGCGACGACGCTGCCATCAGCGGACGCGGAGCTGTTGGCGCTGTCGCGCAATGCCTTGGCCTCCGCCGCAGCCACACGTGCTGCCTCCGCCGTCGCTGCTGCTTCTACCTCCGCTCTGGCTGCTGCCAGCTCCGCGGCTGCCAGCCTCGACGCCCTTGCCGCCGCTGCAGCGGTTGCCGCAGTCACTCGCTCACGCTCCTCTGCCTCTGCGCGCTCGGCCTCCTGCCGACGCCGCATGCTCGAGGTAGCCGTGTGCTGAGAGTGACCTGTGGACATGGCTCGCTGCTGGGGGGCTGTCTGCTGCCGACGAGCTGCTGCTCGACAACCCGGAGGGAGGGAAGTAACCAGGGACAGTCGGAGCAACTGCTGCTACCGGCTGGGGCTGCTCTGCTCCTGGTGAGAGAGGAGAACAGGTAAAGGTCAGGCTACAAGACAACCTTGCTCTGATACCACTTGATAGTTGTTTCAGGGTTACTCTCATTGAGAGAGGATGACACTTGGAGAGTTGGGGCAATTTTCGTTGGTTTATTTCTCACACAATGGCATACCAACCTGAGGGTTGGGGATACATATTTATATGCTGCTAGCCAGCCACGATATGCTAGATGCTAGTCTAAGATGCTGCTAAGATGCTGTCCTAAAAGTAGTGAAGGCTATCCTAACAACCAGTCCTTCTAACTGCCAGTCCTTGATGCTCTATCCTAACTGCCAGCCTAACTGACAGTCCTTGATGCAAAGGACCATGTGCTGTGCAGCCCCACAAAGACCACAGACCAAAGACTATAGTACAGAGACTTATCCATCAACACTTGTGAAGCTTTTTTTGTTTCGACTCCAATAGCAGAATGCAGATATGTGACAACAGCATCAAATCTTTCCTTGGAAAGCTTTGAAGATGTCATCCTGCATGCAATGGAAGAAATCAGCATAGAACATCAGAAAGAAGGTGACATCCTCATAAAACGAAGTGATAAAAAACATAAATATACACATTAAGTTAAGCTAGTTATGGCAAACAACTTATGAAGGCATACTGTGCAGATAAGAATATTAGTATATTACGAAAAATAGTGTAACTAATGAGTGAATGCAAGATTGGCTGAAGGACAACAATGGGAGAGTGTATTAGTTATAAGCAACCGACTCATCCTTAAACTAGGATTGCAACTATTTTGATTTTAAATCATTCCTCGAACTTCCTTGTTCGCTGTTATATTGTTTATTACTGACACCTTGGCTGCACCTTAGATACTCTTTCAACTCTCCAAACTTCAAAACTAAGGAAAAATAAAATAGTTATCAACACGTCCAAAACCATCCCAAAAGTATAAACTTAGCATTATCTGAAGATTAAAAAAAGAGACAAGATATCGATGTTGTCACAAATTTTCCCATGTCAAGCTGTGCATTGGAAGATTGAAACATTGTGTGGACAATATTCTTATTTCGATTCTCATATTTCATATTCTGTATACATATTGATCTACTTAAAGTGAGGTACACCTCACAATTTCTTGAAAAGAAGGAACACAGAGAGGATTAGACTGGTGAGAGGTCATATGCTTTACTCTTGCTTGAATAGGATGCCTACAATACTGAAGCTACCGTTATCTTTAAAATTGGAAAAATATTCAAAATAACTGTGTCAAAAACATTCCAATAACAAATATTTGTCCTAATAAAGTAACAAATATATAGGAAACTAGAAACCTAATTGATAAAAAAAAGGTGTTCCTTGTGTTCGCTAGCAGATAGTGATGAAAGAAATGCCACCAACTAGAGCACCGATTGATACAACAATGTTGAAGGCCTGCCAAAACAACTACAAATTTATGTCCTATCACCAGCCACCAAATTTCAAATCTTAGTTCGACCTACATACGGAGAAACAAATACAACACTGAAAAGTACAGTTTTTCTAACCTTGTTTTCCTTATAATTCTGAGAGCGTGATATCTGTCTTTTTTTATATTCATGTATACAGAATTTAGACTTGAAATTTTCTGACATGTAAATTGAGTGTCACACCGAAATCTCTGAATTTCCATGTCTGTTTGAACGGTTTTCTAATGAGATGCACCAGGGATGCAGCGGATACAGACTTGTTAACACCAAATGCAGCATGCATGCAAATCCAGTTCCTAAAATGCAACTGACATGAGAAAGTGAATAACCTGATGCAAATCAACACACATTTCAGACCGACAGCACTAAACGTATGCCCCAGAACTTGGAAGCAATTTGTGCGTACTATTATATTTGGAGACTCCGTTCGAACCTCTCGAATGGTCATGGGAAGTTTGAATAAATTAAACAACATCAACACAAATGGCATATAAAATTGCAAGCATTATCTAATTTCCATACACACATTGAGAACACAGAAAGGAAAAAATCACATATTGTGTATAGTACTCCAGACCGAGCACTATACGTAGTGGGATTTGCCTTATCCTGCTATGTTGTCGAAATTTCGCAATGTCGTCAGTGAATGTGACTTGAATGCACGTACTAGTAGAGTAGTAGGCCCTGTATGGCTAGTGCACTAGCATATCATCCGAAAGTTGCAGACTTTCAAGTGTATATAATCTAAAGCAGCCTATCCAATCGTATTATCATCACCACACAAGCCTGCAAACTCAAAACGGCGAAGCACATATCCAATCACCGAGGACCCTGCAGTCACCCATGCCACGAACTACCTCCCCAGACTCAGACTGAGCCCAAGCAAAGCAACAAAGACATGGGAATCGAATCCGCAACAACCGACCCCGCAGAAATCATCACAGAACCCGCATTGCGGACCACAACGGAGACACCAAACACGCGCAGCATACCTCCTCGTCCTCCGTACAGAAACCGGATTCGAAGCAGAGGATCTGGACGGCCGCGCCTCCTCCTCCCAAGGTTCACCCGGCCGGCGGCGAAGCGGCTGGAAACTCCGAACTGACCGCGCCCGAAAAAGGAAGAGAGCGCGTCAGAATCCGCAGAGAAATGGGGCGAAAATTAAAAGGAAAGCAAAAAACCCGTTCAGAACACCAAACGCACATACCACATACGGAAACCGCGCAGGGAGACGGAGCGGAGGCAATGGGGAGGCGCCCGAGGCCTCCGCGGGAGGCCGCGGTGGGCGCCGGCGATCGCCGCCGGCTTAGGGTTTCCGCCTTTCGGGGCGGTTGGGGCTTGGGGTTTTGGACTGGCGGAACGGCGTTGGGGCTTTTGGTATGCTGATCGCGTGGGGAACAGGCTGGTTCATAGAGTAAAAGACAGTGGAATAACAGAGGGCAGGATGCCAGATGGCAGAACAGAGGAGGCGTGGATGGAAGTCTAGACGACGAGAACAGGGGAGAGCTTTTGTTTTTTCCTTTTTTTGGAGATGAACAGAGGAGAGACTGAGAGATAGTACTCCGCCGGCCCAGTGGGCAGTGGCCCACTGCCACCGGTCCACTTTTGCTGATAGCCCCCTTGTTCTGTTGGGACCGGATTTTGCGAGGCCAGCACATGTTTTTTTTCTCTAGGCTGAATATGATTTTTTTTCCTGCGACTTGGCAGACACGTAGACACACAGCGGAACGGTCCAGAAGGACACGTAGAACCGTACAAATTGCACAAAGAACCCCCAAAAATAGATCCTCCCACGGTGGGCGAACACCAAAAGAAGCAGAAGCACACGGCATCAAACCGGAGGTCGATGCAGCTCCATCGCTACACATAGGCTTTGTGCTCCTCAAAAGCGGAGCAGCGAAAGCGCATACTGTGTCGTTGGGACTCACTCAGCCGAAGCATTGCTTTTTTTGAACAAGGAGCGGCCCAAAAGGGCCAAGATACCATCATTTCATAACGGCGGGTACATTTACATTAAGGACCAAATGAAAGACAGAAATTACAAACAGGTCCCTAACTTTTACAGAGTTAACCTTACACAGAGAAATGAAAAAGCAATTGGGTCCTCCGCCGTCTATGCTGAAGAAGAAGCTCAAGCCGCTGCCATCATCCTCCATATCGGGGACGCTACCACTTGACAGGAAGGCGACGTTGAATGCCGCGGCGAGCTTCAAGAAGGGCCTCCTGCTGGAGGTTGAACAAATGCCGAAGAAAATCGGCGAGCATAGCCACCAGATGGCTTCCATGGTCGAGCAGCTACACAAGGCTGTCGAGATTGTGCATCTAGTTGCGGTATCTCTACTCCAAGGTAACTTGATGTCAATCTCGCATCCGATAATCTGCTTCCTCGCATCACTACCACAGTGAGCAGAAGAAGAGATCACCTCTTCCAGCAACAAGATCAAGTCACCAACTTTCAACCACTGCTCCTGAGAAACGACTCCGCCGTCGAACTCCAAACTTCCACCACAAGTCAGAGGAGGCAGAGCAAAGAACGAATAGCAGTAGCAGAAAGAAGATTTACGGGCCTTATTAAGGGATTTGAGTGCTTGTTTCTCCACCATCTTCGGCTTCGACCAGAGAAGCTCCACAGCAAGAAACAAGAACATCGAACGGGATTGAGCTTGGCCACAGAAGCTCCACTCCCAAATCCCCGTGCGTACCTTATTAGGAAGGATGCACGAGCTCATCGACCTTCTTGACGACACCGGCTGCCACCACCAGAACGCATGGCGCGGTGGATCTGGCCGCCAAGATCCGCCGACCGACCTTCAAAACCTACGGCATAAAGCCAAAACCGAGCATCTAGCTCAAGAAACCTAGCTACAAACCTAGATCTAGTATATACAGAGGGCGCACGACCACCTACTCCATCTCCACGCCGGCCAGCGAGCCCGCCGGAGCGAAGGAGGGAGAGGGGCGGCGGCGAAAAGAGAGAGACGACTCTCAAGTACTGTTTGAGAGCGGAGAGATAGAGGAGGGAAAGTGAGCTCTCTCAAGTGGAAAGTCCGAAGCATTGCTTCGATCTCCAAATTCAGCACACCTGGTCGACCGCGTCGAGGGATGGAACCAGATCCACCACGGGCCACAAACCCGCATGGATCTCGCCATCATCCAGACCGTCGCCGACCTTGCCAGGACACCGCTGAACAGCTCATGTGCACACTACAACAACTGAAGGAGATATGCCCCATAGGCACTTAATAAAGATAGTTTATTTGTCATATCTCAAATGTTCATAATATGTTTTATACCATGCTCTAACTGTATTAAGCGGAAACATTAATACACGTGTGGTAGATAAACAACGAGGTCTCTAGTAGCCTCTATCTAACTAGTTCATTGGGCAATAGATGACCGAGGTTTCCCGATCATGTGACATTGATGTCAGTTGACAATGGAGTCATGTCATTGGGAGAATGACATGATGGACATACCCAATATTTGTAGGACGTAGTCATTATGCCTTTGACCGTGAGATCAACTCTTATTGCTATTCCTGAAAGATACTTTGATTGCATCAAACGTCATATCTTAAAAGTGTGACAATAAAGATGTCCCTCTCGGGTATCGGAAGGGAATATGTTGAGACGAGCGATCAAGAGCGAGATTTGCCAATCCGCATAGCAGGATAGATACTCTGGGCCCACTCGGTGAGATTATGTCAATGAGCTTGCAGGCATGTGACTAGGTCACGAGGACATAATATCGCGGACGAGTAAAGAATAGTGTTGTCGATAACGAGATCAAGCTAGGTATCATGATATCTAAGAACGAGTCTCGGACACACTAAGTATCGCCAGGCAAAAGGTTTAAGACTCGACGTCTAGGTTCGAACGACAAAGTTATTTCGTTATCTCACAGGGATTAATTCTGGGTATCCAAGGTCCACGGATTAGTCATTAATCGGAGAGCATGTCTCGATTATGTCTGGCGAGATCTCCAACCGCTAGGGTAACACACTTATGGGGAGATGACTTGTATATTAGGTCGGACATGAAAGAGAAAAATAAAAGAGAACACCGGAAGTGTTTCGGGAGAGTTCCGATGGAGATCGAAGAGCGAAGAAATAGTTTTCGGAGCCGGAATAAATTAGATAAAATGTATTTAATATTAATTAGTGTAATTAATAGTTAAATGTATTTTTTATTTATTTAATTTCGAATTTTTAAAGGTTGTTTTCCTATATGGGCCTTAGAGGCCCATTAGGGGAAAACCCCAAAAAGAAAAGGGAAAAAATTGGGGGGGGGGGGGTGAGGGCGGGCCGGCCTAGGTGGGCCACATGGGGCCCACCTAGGGCCGGCGCACCTGGTTGGGGCGTGGTGGCTGTGGGAATGGTCCCACACCGCCCGGCCAGCAGGTCTGGCAGCCTCCCTCCACCTATATATATGGGTGCCCCCTTGCCTTTGAAAAATGCACCAATTCTCTCTCTCTCTCTCTCTCTCTCTCTCTCTCTCCCGTTTAGTCGTGACTCCGCAATTGGGGTCGTGCACGGGTTGAGTGTTTCTCCACCATATGCACACCGCCGTGCTGCTGGTCTTCCGGTCCAAGTCTTCCGCTGCTCGTCCCTGGATCGGAGCCCGGAGGTCGTCATCTTCACCGTATGTGTGCGACTCCCTGCGAGGCACCACACTTGGGGTGCTAGGAGGTGTTCATCTCCACCACCATGAGGTCGGTTTCATCATCGGCATCGCCGTCTTCGTCGCGCTAAGATCTTCGCGACCTCGAGGTCGGCTACGTCGTCTACTTCGACAACGCTTGTTGCGGGAGCGTAATCCCCGCTATCGGTCTACGAGGGTACGTATATCGATCTTGTGCGTATTACTATATCTGCATAGTATAGATCCTGGCCAGTTTAAGGTTATCGCTGTTAGGAATTTTTTGTTTTCTGCCTACGATCCCCTTCAGTGGTATCAGAGCCGATCTATGCATAGATATAGCTATACCGGTTTTAGAACCCATGTTCTCATGGGGGCATCGTTCTTTTAGAAGCTATCCTCTAGCGTGCACTTGCTATTGCCGGCAGCATTGAGTTGATGAATCGGCCCGGACCGACTTTACGCGTACGCTTACGCGAGACTGGTTCCACAACTGACATATGGCTTGTACCGTATATGTGGCTGGCGGGTGTCTGTCTCTCTCTCTGTCTTTAGTTGGCTTTGCATTTTCAATGGAGGGCCCGAAAGGGATACATAAATAGCGACTATTTGATCATTGTTGTGGTCATAGGTTCATAGGTATGAATCGGTTCTATTTACGAAAGCCCCACGCCACGTAAAATATGCAAAAGATAAAGTAGAAAGCGTCTAACTTTATTTTGCAGGGGCAATGTGATATGGTCAAGGTAGGTTTGATAAATTGTTTATAAACTATGGGCGCGAAGAAGACCATCGGCGCAAGACCATATCATATCGCATTTCATTTTGATGTTATGTTGTTGTGTGCATCTTATATTGTGTATATATATGGTTATATATTAGTTACACGGCGGTAGTAATATAAGATGATCCCTCCAAAATACCATTAGTGTTCTCCCTTTGGCGTGCACCACCAAGAAAGTTCTACGTTATGAGGCAGGCCATGACGATCGGGTGTCAAACATATCGTCGTTCGCATACAGTGGGTGTAGGACATGTTTGCACAAGCGTATACGCTGAAGGTTATTATGGCGAGCCTAGCATGTACAGACATGGCCTCGGAACACAGTGATCGAAAGGTTAAGCATGAGTCACAGAGTTGTTGTGATTGACATGTCGATGTCTACCTTTGAAGTTATGTTGCCGGCTCTGACGATGAGGGGTTGCATAATGGATGAGGATCGTGTAATCACTAAAACGATTAGAGGGATATTCGTTTTGAGTGTGAGTTCTGGTAGTTTTATTTTATTAAAACTTGAACCCATATTTTATTATGAACAAAGTCTTTATGTTTTTGCAAAACCTTTGTAGATATTAACCAATGTAATAGCCATCTTTAAAAATTAGGCGCATTCCTGCGATTGAGAAACTTAAAAGGTTGGGTCCAAACTTCATAGTTTTATACGGTAGCTTGAGGATACTCCTTGTTTAAACCGTTAGCTCTTTGTGATACAATACCCGCTAGGAGATAAACCCGGAGATTCCACTAGCAAAAGGATAATTTGGATTATCAAGTCTTGTGCGGATAATATCATCATAGTCCAGTGTATGCTATGATCTCTACCATAGAAAATTAACTGTGGGTGTGAGTTGACAGATTGCGAACATATGAGATGGTCGCTAAACTCGAAGTACACCGCAAGTTGGGTTGACAAAGTTTATCAGTACTTTGACTGTTTTCTTCTCAACCAAAATGGAAGAGAACACTCGCATTAAAGGAGCACGTGGCAGTCATACTTGATGACATTGGTCAAACTCGATGACATTGGTCATATGATGACATTGAGACGCCTCGCTCAACTCGATCACTAGATGACAAACAACGTTGCCAGGTGCAAATAGTTTGTCATAGACTATATCATACAAGGGGAATCGTTCACTTTAATGAGTTCTTGATTGCATCGAAGAATCAAGTAGATGAAACAGATCACCGGGAAGTCATCAATGATGATGGTGTGTATATGATATACATGTTATGAATGTTTTTGCCTAAGCAAGTACTCGTAGTAGTGACTAAGTTTGATACTAGTCATGTTGAAAGGATCGTATGACACCTAGAGGGGGGGTGAATAGGTGCTACTTCAATTTTAGTACTTTTTCAATTTAGGCTTGACACAAAAGGTAAATTCTCTAGATATGCAACTATGGTGAATTTACCTATATGACAAGCAAGCAACTAAACAAGATACACGAAGTAAAGACTAAAAACAAGGATAGAAGTAACCGAAAGTGAAAGCACGCGGAGACACGGATGTAATCCCGAGTTCCTCCTTTTTAGGGGAGTACGTACGTCTCGTTGGAGAGGTGTGAGCTACCACAAAGGTCAAAACTCAACCGCCACAAAGGCGGGTGCACCTTCTTCTCCGATGAACCGCACCACAAAGGTTTGGTTCACCTTCCACTATCGGAATCCTTCAAGGCGGAATCCGGAGCCCTTACAACAACGATCCGGGCACAACCCACAAGAGGATTGGGGGCTCCCGAACAGCTACAAATCTGTCACAAAGACAATCAAGTGAGTACAATATGAGGCTAGGTTTTCCCAATGGAAATCCTAGCAAAGGGTCCCTCAAGTGAATGAGGGGGAAATGAAGAACGGCTTGGTGAAGATGTAGATCCGGGGCTTCTCCTTCAATCCTCCAAGTATCAACGAGTTTGGGTGGAGGGATTGGGAGATCTATCAAATCTTGAGCTTGCAATCAATGGTGTTCTTCAATGTGTTCAAGCTAGGGAGCCGGAGGTAGGTGGAGGGGAATAAATACCCCTCCCAGAAATCTGGCCGTTGAAGCTGTAAACAGCCCGCAGCGGTAGTAGGGCCTCGCCCGGTAGTACCGACTGACAGGGAACGGACGGCCTGCGAAAGACTGGTCAACGCCTCCCTCCCTGCGCGCATCGGTAGTACCGGACCGCCTGGTCCGGTAGTGCTCCCCACCCGGTAGTACCGCGCTACTACCGGATTAAATTCGAGCGAGTCCAGAGAGCATTTGGAGATCCGGTACTGGGCCCGGTAGTTCCGCACGGCAGAACACCCGGTAGTACCGGGGTGAACACGCAATGAAGATGCATTTCTTCCTTTTCTTGAGACAAAACCTGTGCAATATCAATTGATACAATCCTGCACACTTTTAGCACACACATTAGACATCTAAGTGTGTTGTCAACAAACATCAAAACACTTTGGGGAAGGATATGCCCTTTCAATCTCCCCCTTTTTGGTGTTTGATGACAACACACTTAGGAGAAACAAATGATTTGCAAAAGATAGACGGGGCTCTCCAAATTGTGTGTTTATTAGGAATTTGCTTTTGAATGCAAAAACACACCATATAAAATGGGCGGAGCTCCCCCTATATTTTACAAACCAAGCAAGTTCATATGGATAACAATTATAACAACTTGCACAATATAAGCAACAATAAGCAAGTACCATACTAGATAGGTCTTATTACAATAACACAAGGTCATGGCATGTCTTACATCATGCATAGAGAAGTTCAAAGCAAATATCCAAATAAAGATGGAACACAAGCATAAAGATCAAACGAAGTGCAAGCTTGTGTTCCTCCCATGCAAATCCCACGGCACAACCTAATAGAACACATTCTCCCCCTTTGTCATCGAAATGCCAAAAAGGGAGAAGCGCGATGCTAACACGTCCCTAGGAGCATCAAGCTCCACCCGCGCCGTGGTGGGTCGAAGAGGAGGAGGCCTGGAAGCGATCACCATCTGGAGGAGCATCTTCATCACTCCAGAAACCATGCTTGGACACCCATTCCTCCTTGGAGTGATTACTTCTTCAGAACCATCGGAGACTGGAATCTGCATATGCCTCATCATTGCTTTGTGTCGCTGTTGCCTTCTTGTGATACACATGGCTTCATACAGACGGTCTTCCAAATCAAGTTTGAGGCAAAAGGCCCTCTTGGCCTTAATCTGCAGCTTCTTGAACCATGAAGGTTCCTCAAGGGGTGGTGCACTCCCACTAGCTCTCTCAGCTTCAGCAGCAGCCTCAGGATCAATGGGCTTGGTTTTGGGAGGAGCATGAGCCTTGATACGCAGTTCCTTCACCAGATGAGCACAACGGGGCTGCCATCCTTCATGATATCTTCTCCATTCTTCTTGAGAGCCCACTTGCGGCGAATGAGCTTCATAATGAATGGGCCATAGATGGGGGCCCTTCTATCAATGATTGTGGACCACAAGTCATTCCACATCCAATCCATCACATCAAGCTTCTTGCCTTTGCCTTGATTTTCATAGGAGAGCTTGAGAAGGTCAAACATGTAGCCATGAACCTCATCCCAGTTTCCCACACGGGGAGCAATAGTTTCCCTATAGACACGGTGGAGAATCTCAAATGGACGCACAAGATGAGCAGTTTTACCGGTGGTGCCTCTTTCCATAGTGATTGGTCCAGAACATCCTTGGAGCTGGATCGATCATTGTCATGGCATCTCCATCCACTAGCAACACTTTCACCCTTGTCTTCATAGCCTAGAACCTCTCCAAACTCCGCCAAGGTGGCAGAAAGCAAGGTGTCCTTGGTCATCCACCATAGAGTCCGGGCTTCATCATGGTCAAGGTAGACGGTGGCAAAGAACTGAATAATGTAGTACTCGATGTAGGGATGGTTCTCCTTCATGATGTCAATCAGCCCAAACTCTTCACACATTGCAAGTGTCTCATCAAAATAGCCCTTGTGCTTCGAGTTTTTCATGTAAGGAAGATCAAGAGTGTGTTGGACAACCACGGAGTAATCTTGTGGAGATAGATTTCCTTGTAGATGGCTTCTTGATCATTTGTGTAAAAGTGCGGATTCCGCACAAGAGGTGACCTCTCCTCAGCATAGGGATTCTCTTCTCTGAGCTTCTGATAGTCATCATTCTTCCATAAGTGAAGTGCTTTGCGGGCTCTCGTGGAGGAGCAGTGGTGGTACGAGCAGCAGCTGGAGTTTTCCTCTTGCTTGAGTTCTGGCTGTGGTGCGAGCAGGCAAAACTTCCTCTTCTTCTTCCTCAATCTCATCCTCCACGAGACGTGGCTTCTTACACCACGGCGGCTACCTGTGAAACAGCATATAGGTAGGGCAGGGAATAGATGAGTGCACAAGTTCACGGATTAAGGAACAAAAACTAGCCAATAGATGTAAAGAGAGGTTGAATCGAGCAAATTTGGAAAACCCGGTAGTACCGGGCTTAGCCCGGTAGTACCGGCTGAGCCGATTCAAGACTGAATGGCACAAAATTGAGAGATTCAACCATACATTACACATAGAGGCTAGCTAACAAGGCCTAGGTGATCATCCATCCAACTTTAACCGTTGCCAACGGAGCTACCAATGTTTCCTCTCCATACATCTAGGTTTCAAGATTTAGAAACAAAGAATGCAAAGAACGGGGAAATACCGGAGGCCATGGAGGAGATCGACGAGGGGATCGCTCCCACGGAGCAGATCTGGCCGGAGATGGCGGAGACCGGCGGCCTAGGGCGGCGGCCGGAGCAGGGGACAGAGGAGGCGGCGGGGTGGGTGATGTGCGGGTGGGGAAGAATGGGGAATAACCCCCACCCCGCCCGCACTGGATATTTTGATACCCGCGATTCCCGGTAGTACCGGGGCGGACCATCCGGTACTACCGGGGCCTGAATCTTTGCGAGCAGCAGAACTGCTTAGATTCAGAGCCCGGTACTACCGGATCCCACCAGGCGGTACTACCGGGGCCTCCTAAGAAACCCCAGATTTCTCTTTTTGTGTAAGGATTTTGAACTTGTGCAAGATGGAAGTTGTTTTGAGATAGAAGAAAGGCATAGGATTAGATCAACACACTGGAGATGGTACTTCATACTCAATTTGCAAGAAGCAAACACACAAAAACCAAATTGAGCATGTTTTCCATAGGAGCACTAGAAAACCAAAAAAATCCAAATGAAACCAACTCTTCACAAGGAAGAGGGCGGTGGCCGAGGCCACCATGTATGAGTATGTGGTGTGACACCGCGAAGATATATCTTGGGTCCACGGCCACTACTCGTCATTTAAGCTCACAATTCATAGAACGAATATAGAGATGCAAATGAATTCTTACTATCGGCATAATGGGGGGAGGGATAGTCCAATGGATTAGGACCGCACTCCCCCTATGTCCATGCCTACACCTAAACCAAATAGATAGTCAAAAATAGGTGTGTATGCAAGATGGTCAAGTCAAGCTCCTAGAATCCACGATATTTAGCTCATGCCTCAAGAAGGTGAATCTTGCTTCATCAAGTGGCTTCGTGAAAATGTCGGCAAGTTGATTTGGTTGGAATATAGCCAAGCTCAATATCACCACGAGCAATATGATCCCGAATAAAATGATGACGAATCTCAATATGCTTCGTTCTTGAGTGTTGCACCGGATTGTGGCCAATCTTGATAGCACTTTCATTGTCACATAAAAGAGGCACTTTGTCACAATTGACACCGTATTCCTTTAAAGTTTGCCTCATCCATAACAATTGAGTGCATGCACTTGCGGCCGCCACATACTCGGCTTCGGCGGAAGATAGAGATATACAATTTTGCTTCTTAGAAGACCAACTCACCAAGGCCCTACCAAGAAATTGGCATGCCCCGGAAGTTGATTTCCTATCATCCTTGCAACCGGCCCAATCCGAATCCGTGTACCCGGCAAGAGAGAAATTAGTGCCCTTTGGGTACCACAAACCAAACCTTGGGGTATCAACCAAATATCGAAGGATTCTATTGACCGCCACCATGTGGCTTTCTTTAGGAGCGGCTTGATACCTTGCACACACCCCTACACTCAACACAATATCGGGTCTAGATGCACAAAGATAAAGCAAAGAACCAATCATAGAGCGATAAAGTTTTTGGCAAACATCGATACCGTCGGGGTTAAGTTCAAGATGGCATTTGGTGTCCATGGGAAACCGCTTGCCCTTAGCATTGTGCATATTGAACCTCTTGAGCATGTCTTGGGTATATTTGGTTTGAGAGATGAAAGTCCCTTCATTCAATTGCTTGATCTCAAAACCGAGAAAGAACTTCAACTCGCCCATCATAGACATCTCGAACCTATCGGTCATAAGCTTTGAAAATTCATCATTGAAAGCTTTGTTAGATGAGCCAAATATAATATCATCAACATAAAGTTGGCATATGAAAAGCTCCCCTTTGACCCTCTTAGTAAAAGAGTGGGATCGATTTGCCCCAATTCAAATCCACGGTCTAGCAATAGCTCTCTTAGGTGCTCATACCAAGCACGAGGTGCTTGTTTGAGACCATAGAGCGCCTTATCAAGCTTGTAGACATGGTTAGGGAATTTAGGGTCCTCGAAACCCGGTGGTTGCTTAACATATACCAACTCCTTTAAAGGACCATTAAGAAAGGCACTTTTCACATCCATTTGTTGCAATTTAAAGTTATGATGTGATGCATATGCAAGAAGGATACGGATGGACTCAAGGCGAGCCACGGGTGCATAAGTCTCTCCAAAATCAATGCCTTCAACTTGAGAGTACCCTTGTGCAACCAATCTTGCCTTGTTCCTCACAACCATTCCATGCTCATCTTGCTTGTTCTTGAATATCCACTTTGTGCCTATAACATTGCGGCAATCTTTTGGCTTCTCAACTAGATTCCACACTTTGTTGCGCTTGAAGTTATTGAGTTCATCATGCATAGCTTCTAACCAATCCGGATCTTCAAGAGCTTCAAACACTTTCTTTGGTTCCACCATGGAAATATGAGCTTGATGTTCACTAAAGTTTGCCAATTGCCTTCTTGTGGTAACACCCTTCTTGTGGTCACCAATGATGTTATCTAGATGGTGAGCCTTTAATTCAAAGTCTCTTACAATTCTTGCTTTACGACGGGCTTCGATATCTCATTGCATCTTGGAGGTATCACTTGATCATCTTGATCATTTGAGTCCCCGTCTTGACCGGAATGTTGACCTTGATCATCTTGAAGCACATCTTCAACAAATGAAGGAGAGGGTTGATCTTGGTCATGACCTTGGCTAGCATCAACAATAGGAGAACTTGATTCTTGCATAGCAACATGGTCAACATGAGGAGGGTCTTGAACTTGTTCTTGGGAGGTGCATCATTTGCTTCCATGATAGGCGCCGTTTCAACTTGTGATGAAGAGGCCTCCACTTGAATGGAGCTTGGACTTGCTTGAGGAGACTCGTAATGAATCTCAACGGGCGATGGAAACCAATGCCCATTCTTCTTATAGCATCTTGAGGCTCTTCATTATCTACATCACAAACATGAAATTGCGCCACTTGGGAGCCGTCATTCTCATCGAACCTCACATCACAAGATTCTATGACTTTCCCAACGGTCTTGTCATAGACTCTATAGGTGTGAGATTCGGCACCGTACCCAACAAAAACACCCTCTAAAGCTTTAGATTCAAATTTAGACAAACGAACACTTTTGTTCTTATAGAAACACTTACAACCAAATACTCGGTAGTAGGAGACATTGGGCTTGTTGCCGGTGAGCATCTCATAAGATGTAAACTTCTTGCCAACACGAAAGAATAACCGGTTAGATGAGTGACACGCCGTGGAGATGGCCTCGGCCCATAAGAATAGTGGAGACTTAAACTCCGCCAACATAGACCTTGCCATATCCATGAGAGTCCGGTTCTTCCTTTCGGCTACACCATTTTGTTGAGGGGTATATGCAGCGGAATATTGATGACGAATCCCCTCTTCACTAAGAAACTCATTTAAGGTGTAGTTCTTGAACTCGGAGCCATTATCACTCCTAATGACCAAAATAGGGACATTGTATTGGCGTTGAACAATATTGGAAAAGTCGATGACGGCTTGTTGGGTCTCATCCTTCGTCTTGAAGAAATAAACCCAAGTAAATCTTGAATAGTCATCAACAATCACCAAACAATATTTCTTCCCACCAAGACTAGGTTGAGGCACGGCACCAAAGAGATCAACATGAAGAAGTTCCAATATCCTCTTTGATGAAATGATGGTCTTGCTTGGATGGGGAGAATCATGCATCTTTCCTTCAACACAAGCCCTACAAAGACGATCTCTAAAAAAGAAACATTGTCTTTTAGTCCAAGAATGTGGCCACCCTTGTGAAGACTTTGCAAAGTTCTCATGTTGACATGGGACAAGCGTGTAACACCCGAAATTCGAACCTAATTTTAGCGGTGTTTCCTGACGCTTGAAAAACTTTTTCTGTTTCCTAAATGTTTCTTCAAATCTTTTGGGGATGATTTGACTTTGGAATTGCTCTCTCAAAATTTCCTCGGTGATCCATGAACCTCTCCAATGCCCGTGGTGATTTTGTGGCTTAAGTTTTCTCTCGAAAACCCTAGCCCCGACTATTAAACCTTTTAAACCCTTTTCTCCACCTACAAAAAGGAAGCCCATTTCCATAGCTAGATAAATTCCACTAAAATACCGGAGGACTCCCATATCCATATAAAGACATTCCATGCAAAAATATTGCATACACCAATGCAATAATTCCAAGTTAGACATTATTTTCCGAAATGCCATTTTTGATCCAGAGATGATCTAGACACCTTACACTCATCCAAAATTTATGCCATTTTGGGAAGGTGCATGATTTCACCTCCTGAACATTTCACTCCATTGCCCCAACCTCATTTGAGCAATATTTGAGGTACTTCCTTTGTATCCAAAAATTCTATGAAAATTAGGGAATGATCCCTAGGCATTATGTAACCCATTTATGCAAAACTATTTGGTACCTTGCTAGGAAAATGTTGAACTTTTTCCCTGTGCAAGTTTCTGCCCTAAAACCCATTTGTGTTAAAAAACACACCAATTGATTTTTGTTGTGGGAAGTGAGCACCTAGATGCGAGCACTAGGAGATCCTACACCTCTGGACCAAGTCTTGTTCAAATCTAAAATAGTTTGCCTCTCCAAACATCATATTTCAAAATAGTCCAGTACTGTTTTTCAGAAAAACTAGTCGCACCAACTTGAGTTTTGGCAACAACTTTGGTCAGAAAAGTTGCTGGGGATTGATTTTGGCACGAGATGACACGATTGGATTTTCTTCTAGAGCCCTAGGATGAGAAAACCATCTTGATGCCGATGTCGGAATGGCCAGTAGCGTGATCACCACCGGCATGGGCAAGCCAGGCGGTGCCACCGCACTGCTCCTCCAACCTCCCCCTGCTGTTCCCGCGTTGCAGCTCAACCCGACCATGACCCAGCCCTTCCCTGCTCCCCTGGCTCGCACCCGAGACGCCCTACCCCCTCCCATTAAATTCTGGCCGGAGTTAGGCGCCGTCCGCCGCGTGTCAGCACCATCCTCGCCGCTGCTCGCGAGCTCGTGCTCAACGTGCGGATACCGAGCCATTCCTGCTCCAAGAGATCATCTCGCCCTCGCCCTTATCTCCTTCCTGTGGCCGGGCTGCGTAAGCCGTGACCTCACGGTGTCTTCAATGGCCGCAGCGGCCGCGCACCCACCTCTCCTCCCCCACGGCTATATAAGGAGCCCCAGACCCTCCCTCATCGATGCACTGCACCCTCCCCCTCCCCCTGGAACCCCTCTGCCCTCCCCGTTTCGAAATGACGGGGCTCTTCCCTGAATTGGCCGAGGTTGCCACCGCCGGTCCGTCGACCATGGCGAGCCCTAGGCTGAGCCATTCCTCGATTGACCACGCAGAGACGTTTCCCTCGATCCCCTCCACCTCCCGGTCTAATCCATTTGGATTTTGCTGGGCCGTAGCCTCGTATCCATCCTCGACCTCCGGCGACGAGCTTGCCGGGTGCGCACCGAGGCGTCGCCTCCCTTGACTCTCCATGCCGTGGCCTCCACCATCCGACACGGCGTGATGGGCGCTTCTTGCCACGCCTGGGGTGGCCGGCGGCGCCCACCGGAGAAGCGGCGGCAGCAGGTGGCCGTGCTCGCCTGAGCCATGTCGGGCTCTTTCCCGCGCGTCCGCGACGCGATGAGGAAGATGGCCAGCGTGGCGTGCCTGAGACGCTGGCAGGTGCGCCTAGCCTGGCCCAGCCGCCACGTCGGATAAGTGGAGGCGTAACCGGCGTGTTACGTCTCCCTGAGCTGAAGGCGTCCTTCTAAAACGCGCGGCCGGTCCAGCCCAGACAGCGGCGCAGCAGGCCGTCCGCGGCCCAGCACGGCCCAACCGCGGGAAGAAGCGGCCCAGGAAGTTTTTTTTCCTGCGGATGTTTTTCTTTTTCTTCGGTGAGTAAATTCAAACGCCCGTATATTTTGAACCGTAGCTCCGTTTTAGCCGATTCAAATTCCTAAATTCATATTTTTGAGAGACCTAACCAGTGGTACTAGTCTTGCTGTATTTGGAGCAACTTATTTTCACTGCCTTTATTTAATGCGTCGTTGGTCGTTTCGTGGTTTAGGCGTTCTCCAGGGATTCCGACCCCGGCAAGTCCGAGACTTTCCGAACCATTTCAAGATCACCTCCAGAGGCAAGCTAACCCCTTGCTATGAGCCATCCCGCAATGCTTGTTGTTTGATTGCTTAATACCATGCCGGGTGTTATGTTTGTTGCATGTCTGTTTGCTGTCTGTATTTCTTATGAGCCTTGTATTGTTGTATATTTATCATGTTGCATTTTAATTATTGCACTGCTGTATAACCGCTTACCTGTGCATCACCCACATTCCCGAGACAATGGCCGGTGGAACCGCCTCAGTCAGAGGAATGGGGGAAATTATTACACCTGTGCGTCTCGCGCTTGCGGGGCTTGTTTGCTTTTTCCTCTTCGCCGAGGTGAGGAGCGGACGAATGTCGTCTTATGATCCTCGGAGTTGGGGGCATTTGCCAAAAGAGTTATTTGCCTTGTCCCTCCGTCAAATATGGTTGGCTTAGACCACCCGGACTGCGACGCTTGGGAGCTGACTTTCCATTTGGTTCTTTTTGCCGAGATTGCTGACACCACGTCGAGATAACCCTCGAGTGGAATGGATGCTCTCTCATTCTTATGAGTGCATTTCGGTTCATTCTTTACGGTGACACCGGCTGGGGTTACCGCCACCGTCATCCGTTTGAAACACTATGTATTATTCTGTGAACACTAACCCCGAGTGACACCGGCTGGGGTTACCGCCACAGTCACCCGGATATTATTATTGTTATGTTGATATCTATACATGCAAGTATTATGTTGCTAATGCCTTGTTGTTATTGTTGTATGATGTTAATGTCATAATTACTATGCTGGACTAATCCTCTGTTTTGGGACTTGTTGTGGTAAAACTTGATTTAAATGAAACCACCCTCCATCAGCGATAAGGTCTGTTCATAGTGCCACTAATCTGAACCCTTGAATGCAATACCACCGTTGTCCCATGGAAACCGTGACCTAGTAGGTTGTTGAGCCCCTTTTGTGCCATCCATTGGGCGCAGTCATTCGGTTGTGCTGTCCGAGGGTAGAGGTAGACAGGCACGGGTTCGACTGTGATAGGGAGTCCGGAGCTAGGCATACACGGTCGCGCCGGGGGATGTGCCGGATTTACTTGCCCGTTGTGCCACGCGCATAGGGTGGTGCAAGAGTGTGTCTTAACAGGTGGACCATCATGTGAGTGTATTTTGCTTAGTACGACTTTGGGCGTGATAAACCTGAAGTGTTGGCTGAGTGGGGTGCATTCTGATAGGTGGTAAAGCAAACTCTCGAGAGCATCAACCAAGCCAGCTAGCCCCGTTCCTGGGATATGGAACAACAGTTCAGTGTCGGTCACACTGTGTGTCTTTGTCGTGTCAGGAGGTTAAACTTAAGTTTTGTTTGGGATAATTAATGAACGACTTGATTTCACTAAATGAACAAGAAGTTGATGCAGGGAATGCTACTTGAAATGTGATTGTGAACCAGGTTTAGGGATGGCGGTGTGATGCGTTGGAAAGCCTATAGTTAGGCCAGAGCCAACATCAACCGTGCATGCCCCGGGAGATAGCCAGAGTTGGCTGGAGTGATAGCCAGAGTTGGCTAGAGGCTTGGAAGCCTGATTGTGTTGATAGGAGTAGTTATAAGATTTGGTACCAACTGGTACACTCGTCTACTCGTCACAGGTAAGCTCTTTGTATGGTTGTCGGTGCCCGATCCAACCCCACCTGGCTTGGACTCTGCACTGGTGATACCCCGTTGTTTGCTTATGCCATGTTTTGCTTGTGATGCTTTGCTACCTTTATGCTATACTGTATGTTTGTCTGTCTAGAGTACATACTTGCCATGTGTAGTATTTCATTTTCAATGTATAACCTGTTGCATGATTATTGGGTTGTTTGTAATGAGTGGCGATTCTTGCTGAGTGCATATAAATTTACTCACGGGCCTTGTGATTGTGGCCAGGTTTTGTCAAGGATTCATCTTCTATCTTAGCAAGGAGATAGAGCAAGAGCGTGCTAGGATCAATAGTCCAGCCAGATACCGGTGGAATGGAGCCGCTCCAAGCCGTTGCCTTAGTCGTCTTCCGCTGCCAGTTAAACTCTGTCCTGAGCCATGCTTGGCAAGATATTCTAAAATGCCTCGATGGCCTTGTAAACCATTTGTAGCACTACTTGTGCCTAATTGTGTAATGATTTCCATAATGTTGCACTGTCGCGACGTGCGGCCAGATATCTTGGGCTGGCGCACGGGACGACCGCCTCTCTGGCGAGATGTGCCAGGGAGGGGTGTCACAGAGCGTGGTATCAGAGCACCAGGCTGGCTGTAGACTACCCTAGCATGGAAAGCCCAGCCTTACTTTTGCCCCACAGCGAGCCCGATGGATTTAACCCATCCCCACCTAACAGGCATGGCTGTGTCGGTCCACAGTAAGGTGCAGTAGGATGTGACCCAATCCACCCAGCAAGGCTCGCCGGTTTCTTCCATGGGAAGGAGCCGACACAACCCAGCTTCTAAGAGACCCCAGTCCTAGCTGATGTTTATCCCCGCCCTCGCCTGCTATCCTTAGCCAACCCAACTCTCTTGAAGCAGGATCCCGCAAAGGAATCCCGCATTCTCATCTCATCCTACACCCAGATCCAGAAATAATCCGATGGCGAACCCCAAGATCGTCCTAGAGACCACTGCCGAGGATCATGGCGGATTTCCACTGATGCTTTGGAAGGCCGTCTGTGTTCTTCTTGGTAGGCCTGCTCGCCCTCGATACGTGGTGCTCGAGAACTCACTCTCGCCTGCCGGGAGTGATTTTCGAGCAGACGTGCATGTCGGCTCGTGTGCATTGGGCACAAGTCCGTCTTACTTGATCCAAGGTAGGAGCATGGCCACTATCCATCAAGCCATCCAGGTAGCAGCCTGGGAAGGTCTCGTCCGCCTGCGGTACTCAGAACCGGCAATGGCGAACAGTCGAGCTTTCCACCTCCTCCTAGCCAGACCCCAGCATGGTGCGGAGGCTATCCAAACTCCCATTGGAGAAGAAGTCGACCCTGCCGTAATCACCCTGGCCACCTACGGAGCTGCAATGACAAGGCTCAGCCATTCTCTGATGGAGGAACTCATGTCCACGAGGCGCAACCTGGGCATTGCTCGCATGCAACTGAGTCGAGCAAGGAACCTACCTACCCCCGCCCATGGGCGAGCTCAGGTCACAGGACTCCCGTTCCCAGATGATTTACTGGAACGCGGTCTTGATGCATCTGTGGCGCAAGCACTAGCTCAAGTTCAGCAGCACCCCCAAGAGTGAGGTATGATCCTCGAAGGCGCGCATGCGATTCCCCACCCCGCGGAAGATGGAGATGTGGACACCACTCTTCGTCTCGGCCGCACTCCACCGACTACCAGAGGTCGTCAAGCTGAGTAGAACCCTGTTTAGTTAGCCCGAGTGGCGCTTGTGTGTTGGTAGGTGAGAATCAGGAAGGTTGTTTGCTTCTCCTGGGTAGCTTGTAATGTAAGTTTGTTGTATGCTTTCGGTTGATGTTGAATCAGCTCGTAATAAAACTTGGTGTTCTGATTCTCTTGTTAACCATTATGCTTGAGAGGATTATGCCACACTCCTGCAATTGTTTTGGGGCCATAAAATGCAGGATTATTTCTTAAAAGATATTTTCCAGTTCAGCAAGTTCTTCTATCTGTATGCAGTACCTCTGCAATTCTATCTGTGCTGCAAGACCAGGCTTGTTGCAGCCGAGAAAAATTCAGAAATGAAAATCTTGTCCGGTTCATCAGAGGAGGCAAATTTGACACATCCACTAAGTTCAGTACAGAAGGGAAATTACAGAATCAAAGGATACAAGTTCTACTCCAACATAGAACACTAGAACTAACTCAGTACAGATGCAAAGGCACCCCAGAAATTCTACTCCCTCTCAACCTCAGTGGCGTTGCTAGAAGATGAGCCTGGCTCACCCGAAGCCGAGTCACGAGCCGCGCGACGGCGACGGACGGCTCGAGCGGCCGGCTCACCTCCAGCTGGAAGAGCGGCCACCTCAGCCACCGGCGGCGCAGCCTGCCCCTCCGCCGCAGCTTGCTCCTCTGCCGCAGCCTGCCCCACTGCCGCAGCCTGCTCCTCTGCCGCAGCATCAGCACCAGCACCAGACCACCAGTTGCACAGGCCAAAGATCAGGAAGACCACCGCCGCAAATAGCAGTCCGCCCACCACCGTGGACGAGATCCTGAAGAGCGCGACGATGATCACATGCTCGATGAAGCCCGCCCTATCCAGCATCTCGACGTAGGCTCTGAAGAAGCTCTGAACGAAGCCCATGGTTGCGATGAAAGAAGAGAGGATTTCGGAGATATCTGGTTTATAGCCGGAGCTCGGACGCCGTCCTCGACACCGCACATGGGAAAAGAGAAAGAATCGCGAGCGGTGGCGCGAAACCATCGAGGACATGTTCCCCAAAGCCGTGATGGCCGCGACGTCGACGGACCGCACGCACATCAGTGCCGTGGTGGAGTGCTCCGCGCACTGGGAACCGCCGTGTACAGAGCGAGAGAGACGAGGAAGAAGAAGAGAGAAAGGAGGAGGGAGACTGCCAGGTGGACCCCGGTCCCACACGTCAGCGAGTAGGCCGATAGCCACGGTGTGCCTCTATCCTTTTCTCAGGAAATCATCCCCTCGTCTCTCCAGTGTTTCTTTTAGGGAAAATCTTTGCAAAATAATTTTGGGAAATGGCCTATCCCACAGTGTCTGTGAACCAATTATTGGTGACACGGATATTTTCTTTTGAAAAGAAACCTTTGGTTTTCTAAAACCTGTGTAAACTGAAAATGTTATGCAGCTTTTCTAAAACAAAACCCTAGGCAAGGGGTATGATTAGGATATCCCTCAATAATTTGGTTTTATAAAATGGTGGGTAATTCTTTACCCAAGAAAAATCTTTGGTTGCTGGTTGATAGTTTGGTTGTAGATTTTGGTTGATCCTGCCATGTTTGTGTTGAGTCGAGCAAAACCATAGGTTTAATTTTAACCATGGTGGTAGATCCTATGTTGATTGATTGAGAGAGCCCCTGCCATGCCATCTTTTAAATGCATTGAGTATGGTAGAAATATCATACTGTTTTAAATAAAATCCTGTGGAGTGTTAATCTTGTGAGTGTTAAACTCAAATATTTTGCAGAAAAAGTTTTTAAATGGGGTATAAATGGATCGTTCAAGAATTATCTTGTATAACCTCCTTAATCTCGAGGACGAGATTCTTTTAAGGGGGGAAGGTCTGTAACACCCCGAAAATTCGAACCTAATTTTAGCGGTGTTTCCTGACGCCTGAAAAACTTTTTCTGTTTTCCTAAATGTTTCTTCAAATATTTTGGGGATGATTTGACTTTGGAATTGCTCTCTCAAAATTTCCCCGGTGATCCATGAACCTCTCCAATGCCCGTGGTGATTTTGTGGCTTAAATTTTCTCTCGAAAACCCTAGCCCCGACTATTAAACCTTTTAAACCCTTTTCTCCACCTACAAAAGGAAGCCCATTTCCATAGCTAGATAAATTCCACTAAAAATACCGGAGGACTCCCATATCCATATAAATACATTCCATGCAAAAAAATTGCATACTCCAATGCAATAATTCCAAGTTAGACATTATTTTCCGAAATGCCATTTTTGATCCAGAGATGATCTAGACACCTTACACTCATCCAAAATTTATGCCATTTTGGGAAGGTGCTGATTTTACCTCCTGAACATTTCACTCCATTCCCAACCTCATTTGAGAAATATTTGAGGTACTTCCTTTGTAATGCCCTTTTCATGCCTTTTCGCAATTTCCAAAGGAACCCCTATTTGTATGTTTCCAAAAATTCTATGAAAATTAGGGAATGATCCCTAGGCATTATGTAACCCATTTATGCAAAAATATGTGGTACCTTGCTAGGAAAATGTTGAACTTTTTCCCTGTGCAAGTTTCTGCCCTAAAACCAATTTGTGTTAAAAAACACACCAATTGATTTTTGTTGTGGGAAGTGAGCACCTAGATGCGAGCACTAGGAGATCCTACACCTCTGGACCAAGTCTTGTTCAAACCTAAAATAGTTTGCCTCTCCAAACATCAGATTTCAAAATAATCCAGTACTGTTTTTCAGAAAAACTAGTCGCACCAACTTGAGTTTTGGCAACAACTTTGGTCAGAAAAGTTGCTGGGGGTTGATTTTGGCACGAGATGACACGATTGGATTTTCTTCTAGAGCCCTAGGATGAGAAAACCATCTTGATGCCGATGTCGGCATGGCCAGTAGCGTGATCACCACCGGCATGGGCAAGCCAGGCGGCACCACCGCACTGCTCCTCCAACCTCCCCCTGCTGTTCCCGCGTTGCAGCTCAACCCGACCACGACCCAGCCCTTCCCTGCTCCCCTGGCTCGCACCCGAGACACCCTACCCCCTCCCATTAAATTTTGGCCGGAGTTAGGCGCCGTTCGCCGCGTGTCAGCACCATCCTCGCCGCTGCTCGCGAGCTCGTGCTCAACGTGCGGATACCGAGCCATTCCTGCTCCAAGAGATCATCTCGCCCTCGCCCTTATCTCCTTCCTGTGGCCGGGCTGCGTAAGCCGTGACGTCACGGTGTCTTCAATGGCCGCAGCGGCCGCGCACCCACTTCTCCTCCCCCACGGCTATATAAGGAGCCCGAGACCCTCGCTCATCGATGCACTGCAACCTCCCCCTCCCCCTGGAACCCCTCTGCCCTCCCCATTTCGAAATGACAGGGCTCTTCCCTGAATTGGCCGAGGTTGCCGCCGCCGGTCCGTCGACCATGGCGAGCCCTAGGCTGAGCCATTCCTCGATTAACCACGCAGAGACGTTTCCCTCGATCCCCTCCACCTCCCGGTCTAATCCATTTGGATTTTGCTGGGCCGTAGCCTCATATCCATCCTCGACCGCCAGCAGCGAGCTTGCCAGGCGTGCACCGAGGCGTCGCATCCCTTGACTCTCCATGGCCATGGCTTCCACCATCCGACGCGGCGCGGCGGGACACTTCTTGCCACGCCTGGGGTGGCCGGCGGCGCCTACCGGAGAAGCGGCGGCAGCAGGTGGCCGTGCTCGTCTGAGCCATGTCGGGCTCTTTCCCGCGCGTCCGCGATGCGATGAGGAAGATGGCCAGCGTGGCGTGCCTGAGAGGTGGGCCCAGCCTGGCCCAACCGCCACGTCGGATAAGTGGAGGCGTAACCGGCGTGTTACGTCTCCCTGAGCTGAAGGCGTCCTTCTGAAACGCGCCGCCGGTCCAGCCCGGACAGCGGCGCAGCAGGCCGTCCGCGGCCCAGCACGGCCCAACCGCGGGAAGAAGCGGCCCGGGAAGTTTTTTTTCCTGCGGACTGTTTTTCTTTTTCTTCCGGTGAGTAAATTCAAACGCCCGTAGATTTTGAACCGTAGCTCCGTTTTAGCCGATTCAAATTCCTAAATTCATATTTTGTGAGACCTAACCAGTGGTACTAGTCTTGCTGTATTTGGAGCAACTTATTTTCACTGCCTTTATTTAATGCGTCGTTGGTCGTTTCGTGGTTTAGGCGTTCTCCGGGGATTCCGACCCCCGGCAAGTCCGAGACTTTCCGAACCATTTCAAGATCACCTCCAGAGGCAAGCTAACCCCTTGCCGGGTGTTATGTTTGTTGCATGTCTGTTAGCTGTCTGTATTTCTTATGAGCCTTGTATTGTTGTATATTTATCATGTTGCATTTTAATTATTGCACTGCTGTATAACCGCTTACCTGTGCATCACTCACATTCCCGAGACAATGGCCGGTGGAACCGCCTCAGTCAGAGGAATGGGGAAATTATTACACCTGTGCGTCTCGCGCTTGCGGGGCTTGTTTGCTTTTTTCCTCTTCGCCGAGGTGAGGAGCGGACGAATGTCGTCTTATGATCCTCGGAGTTGGGGGCATTTGCCAAAAGAGTTATTTGCCTTGTCCCTCCGTCAAATATGGTTGGCTTAGACCACCCGGACTGCGACGCTTGGGAGCTGACTTTCCATTTGGTTCTTTTTGCCGAGATTGCTGACACCACGTCGAGATAACCCTCGAGTGGAATGGATGCTCTCTCATTCTTATGAGTGCATTTCGGTTCATTCTTTACAGTGACACCGGCTGGGGTTACCGCCACCGTCATCCGTTTGAAACACTATGTATTATTCTGTGAACACTAACCCCGAGTGACACCGGCTGGGGTTACCGCCACAGTCACCCGGATATTATTATTGTTATGTTGATATCTATACATGCAAGTATTATGTTGCTAATGCCTTGTTGTTATTGTTGTATGATGTTAATGTCATAATTACTATGCTGGACTAATCCTCTGTTTTGGGACTTGTTGTGGTAAAACTTGATTTAAATGAAACCACCCTCCATCAGCGATAAGGTCTGTTCATAGTGCCACTAATCTGAACCCTTGAATGCAATACCACCATTGTCCCATGGAAACCGTGACCTAGTAGGTTGTTGAGCCCCTTTTGTGCCATCCATTGGGCGCAGTCGTTCGGTTGTGCTGTCCGAGGGTAGAGGTAGACAGGCACGGGTTAGACTGTGATAGATAGTCCGGAGCTAGGCATACCCGGTCGCGCGGGGGATGTGCCGGATTTACTTGCCCGTTGTGCCACGCGCATAGGGTGGTGCAGGAGTGTGTCTTAACAGGTGGACCGTCATGTGAGTGTATTTTGCTTAGTACGACTTTGGGCGTGATAAACCTGAAGTGTTGGCTGAGTGGGGTGCATTCTGATAGGTGGTAAAGCAAACTCTCGAGAGCATCAACCAAGCCAGCTAGCCCCGTTCCTGGGATATGGAACAACAGTTCAGTGTCGGTCACACTGTGTGTCTTTGTCGTATCAGGAGGATAAACTTAAGTTTTGTTTGGAATAATTAATGAACGACCTGATTTCACTAAATGAACAAGAAGTTGATGCAGGGAATGCTACTTGAAATGTGATTATGAACCAGGTTTAGGGATGGCGGTGTGATGCGTTGGAAAGCCTATAGTTAGGCCAGAGCCAACATCAACCGTGCATGCCCCGGGAGATAGCCAGAGTTGGCTGGAGTGATAGCCAGAGTTGGCTAGAGGCTTGAAGCCTGATTGTGTTGACAGGAGTAGTTATAAGATTTGGTACCAACTGGTACACTCGTCTACTCGTCACAGGTAAGCTCTTTGTATGGTTGTCGGTGCCCGATCCAACCCCACCTGGCTTGGACTCTGCACTGGTGATACCCCGTTGTTTGCTTATGCCATGTTTTGCTTGTGATGCTTTGCTACCTTTATGCTATACTGTATGTTTGTCTGTCTAGAGTACATACTTGCCATGTGTAGTATTTCATTTTCAATGTATAACCTGTTGCATGATTGTTGGGTTGTTTGTAATGAGTGGCGATTCTTGCTGAGTGCATATAAATGTACTCACGGGCCTTGTGATTGTGGCCAGGTTTTGTCAAGGATTCATCTTCTATCTTAGCAAGGAGATGGAGCAAGAGCGTGCTAGGATCAGTAGTCCAGCCAGATACCGGTGGAATGGAGCCGCTCCAAGCCGTTGCCTTAGTCGTCTTCCGCTGCCAGTTAAACTCTGTCCTGAGCCATGCTTGGCAAGATATTCTAAAATGCCTCGATGGCCTTGTAAACCATTTGTAGCACTACTTGTGCCTGATTGTGTAATGATTTCCATAATGTTGCACTGTCGCGACGTGCGGCCAAATATCTTGGGCTGGCGCACGAGACGACCGCCTCTCTGGCGAGATGTGCCAGGGAGGGGTGTCACAAAGCGGCGATGCCACAACCATCCCACGTCGGCCATTCCGAATAAGCATATTGCTTGAGTGTTGGTAGACCCCGAAAAGTCCACCACGAACAACTCATTTTCAACATACCCAACGAACATGACCTTTAGAGTCTTGCTCCTCAAGAGTACCACCATATCAATAGTAAAATGGACATCAAAATTCATCTTATTAAGTGCACGAACGGACATAAGATTGTAACCGAGGGACTCGACAAGCATGACATTTACAAGGGTGATATCCTTTGCAACTACCACCTTGCCGAGACCCGTTACCTCCGCTTTTGATTTATCACCATAGGAGACGGATGCTTGATTTATATTTGGTCCCAACTCCGTCATGATCTCTTTGCTTCCGGTCATATGACTAGTGCATCCACTATCAACCACCCATTTAGACCCACCGGAAGCATAGTCCTACAAGAAATCATTGCTTGGTTTTAGGTACCCATTTCTCAATGGGTCCTCTTTTGTTAGCAACAAGGGTCTTAGGAACCCAAATAGAGTAAGCAATGTAACCATCATAAGGACCAACATATTTTGCATAAACATCCCCATAGTAATCAACATAAAGAAAGTAGTTGGGATTGTTATGCCCCGCAAAGTCACTACGAGTGGTCTTGCCCCTAGTGGCATTACCATCCGCAATGGGAGTCTTGGCTTGAGCGGGCTTGGCATTGGTGTTGCTCTTCTTCTTCTTTGCCTTGGCCACATAACCGAGGCCCTCCTTCCCTTTGTGTGGCTTTTGCTCAAAAATTTGAGCAACCACCTTTTCATTACCTTTAGGAATGGAGGTCTTGGCACTAGTGGCCTTGGCAAGCTCAACCTTCAACCTAGCATTTTCCTCAATAACATTTGCATGATCACAAGAGGGAGTAGAGGTGCTAGGTGAGTTAGATTTGGAAAGTTGAGTTTGAAGTTGCTCATGAGACTTGACTAGAAGAGAGTGGGTACTTTCCAAGGCCTTATGAGCCTTGTTAAGTTTCTCCACATCCTCAAGGAGTCTAGCATTAGCAACCACAAACTCGGCTTTCTCCTTTTTAACCACTTTATATTTAGCAAAGACATGATCTCTATCCTTAATGATTTTAGCAATTATTTCATCATTTTTATCATCAAGAGACTCAATTCTTTCCTCAAGAGAGGTTCTATATTCACTCTCTTCTTCAAGAGAGGCATTCAAGGATGCAATGGTGAGAGCATCTCTCTCTCAATCTTTCCCTTGTCATCAAGGATTTCTTCGGCCGCATCAAGTTGTCTCAAGAGAGACTCAACATATGCCTTAGCTTCACCTTGCAAGTTAGCCATAATAGTATCGGAAGCAACAAGTTCTTTCTTAATCACAAGACTAGTTTTATCATCTATATCATGCATAGTCTTGGGAGTAGAAGATGATACCTCGGTGACGGAGGCCATGAGGCAACGAGCGGTGTTGATGGAGGAGGGAGATGTTCTCATTGGGGGATTCGAAGAGAGAAGGAGGTGGAGTTGATACAATGGCCAAAGCGGCCACCTCACGAGTGGGTTCTTCTTCTTCTTCGGAATCCTCGGAAGGATACTCTTCTTGAGTCATCAACACAATTCTTGGTGCTTTCTTGAAGAATGGCTTCCTCTTGACAAAAGGCTTCTTTTGTCATGTTTGATTCGCCCTTGAGGACAAGCCTTCCACCGTTTTGCTCTCTATTCTCAAAAGGACAATCTTTGATGAAGTGATGCTTGTTATGACAATTGTAGCAAGTCTTTATTCTATTGGCAAACTCCTTCTTCCCACTTGGATTGTTTGCTCGATCAAGTTGAGCCTTTGCCTTGGCCGGGTCATTCCAAAATGTCCTTGTTGCAAGAGCTATGTGACCATGGAGGGCCGGTTCAAGTTCATCGGGAGGAAGGTTGTTCGGGCATGCTTCAACTCCATCATGTTCATCAAGGCACACAACCTTGGCCTTCAAAGCAAGAGAGGGACCTTGCTTCATTCCCATGGCCCTAGCACGGTTGTCTAGATCATTCTTGGTGGCAACCTTGGAGGCTTGCATCTCTTGCATAACTTCATTGGATGTCATCTCAAGGTAGTTGAATTTTCCTTGTATGGCCTTCAATTCAACGGGCTCGAAGGGCATGAGAGCATTCACATACTTCCTCTTGATCCAAGCATCATCCACATAGGTTGCCCCAACATTATGAAAGGCTTTGGCAAGAATGTTGAGTCTTCCATACATCTCCTCATGGGTTTCATTATCAAGCATGTAGAAACCTTCGGCCTCGTTGCTCAAGCCATCGTATCTATTCCTCTTCATGCTTTCATTTCCAAGGAATGCCACCTCAAGGCACTTCCAAGCTTCTTTGGTGGTGGAGACGTTTTGAATGTGATGAAGACCACTTTCTCCAACGGCAAGTTCAATCATGTGGAGAGCGGAAGCATTGAGTTGTTTCTCGGCAACTCTCTTCTTGTCAAGTTGTTAGGATTCACGGCCTTGTATCCCTCTTGAATGATCCTCCAAAGCTCGATAGAGGAACTGTTGATATGAGATTTCATTAAGTGTTGCCAAGTAGTAAAAGCCGATGCATTAAGTTTAGGAGGTGGACCCAAAGGGTTTATGCGAGTATGATGGATAGGTGGGTCGGGAGAGTACGCAAAGGGAACCCCATGGTACTCCGGCTTCCCACCTTCGGGAGTGGTGGTAGAGGTGGAAGATTTCTTAGGTTCGGTTTGATTATCTTCAACCCCTTCTTTTCCTCTTTTCCCTCCTCGGTTTCACCGTCATGGGAGGAAGCGGAGTCATCTAGTGGGGTGATCTCCTTGGGAACCTTGCCACTTGCGAGTTGTGTGATCAACTCACGCATCTCGGCAAATTTGGTATCCATGAACGATATCAAAGATGTCTCCATCGATTTGAGATCGGCCATGGATGCCGTAGTGGCTTGGTCATCCAAGGGATCACCATCACTTCGTGTCATACTTCTCTTAGGCGGTTAAGCCCAACAAGAGAGCCGAGGCTCTGATACCAATTGAAAGGATCGTATGACACCTAGAGGGGGGGGGGTGAATAGGTGCTACTTCAATTTTAGTACTTTTTCAATTTAGGCTTGACACAAAAGGTAAATTCTCTAGATATGCAACTATGGTGAATTTACCTATATGACAAGCAAGCAACTAAACAAGATACACGAAGTAAAGACTATAAACAAGGATAGAAGTAACCGAAAGTGAAAGCACGCGGAGACACGGATGTAATCCCGAGTTCCTCCTTTTTAGGGGAGTACGTGAGTACGTCTCGTTGGAGAGGTGTGAGCTACCACAAAGGTCAAAACTCAACCGCCACAAAGGCGGGTGCACCTTCTTCTCCGATGAACCGCACCACAAAGGTTTGGTTCACCTTCCACTATCGGAATCCTTCAAGGCGGAATCCGGAGCCCTTACAACAACGATCCGGGGCACAACCCACAAGAGGATTGGGGGCTCCCGAACAGCTACAAATCTGTCACAAAGACAATCAAGTGAGTACAATATGAGGCTAGGTTTTCCCAATGGAAATCCTAGCAAAGGGTCCCTCAAGTGAATGAGGGGGAAATGAAGAACGGCTTGGTGAAGATGTAGATCCGGGGCTTCTCCTTCAATCCTCCAAGTATCAACGAGTTTGGGTGGAGGGATTGGGAGATCTATCAAATCTTGAGCTTGCAATCAATGGTGTTCTTCAATGTGTTCAAGCTGGGGAGCCGGAGGTAGGTGGAGGGGAATAAATACCCCTCCCAGAAATCTGGCCGTTGAAGCTGTAAACAGCCCGCAGCGGTAGTACCGGGCCTCGCCCGGTAGTACCGACTGACAGGGAACGGACGGTCTGCGAAAGACTGGTCAACGCCCCCTCCCTGCGTGCATCGGTAGTACCGGACCGCCTGGTCCGGTAGTGCTCCCCACCCGGTAGTACCGCGCTACTACCGGGGCTACTACCGGATTAAATTCGAGCGAGTCCAGAGAGCATTTGGAGATCCGGTACTGGGCCCGGTACTGGGCCCGGTAGTTCCGCACGACAGAACACCGGTAGTACCGGGGTGAACCCGGTAGTACCGGCTGACGCAATGAAGACAACATTTCTTCCTTTTCTTGAGACAAAACCTGTGCACTATCAATTGATACAATCCTGCACACTTTTAGCACACACATTAGACATCTAAGTGTGTTGTCAACAAACATCAAAACACTTTGGGGAAGGATATGCCCTTTCACATGTTTTATGAAAACTAGATTTTCTACCTGAGTAACTTGGAAGGATGAGGAGACAATGTGTGTTGATGATGGCATGCAATATGATTGTGATGGCCATAGACACTCTCCCTCTGCATCTACCATTTGAATAAATTCTTTTGTGATCGCCTGTTAGTATGATCGTTATAAGTGTGTCTCCTCTAGCGAGACGATTGTTCATACATGTTAGTGACAAAATCGTTGTCCTATATTTATGAAGTAATGATCATACACCGATTTGAATTTAGATGGTAGAAGCTCCCACATTCATAACATTAATGCCAATGGATACAAACTTAATAAAGACACCACATTCTTGTGGCACTAACGTTTAAGTCATGTCAATGTTATAGTCAATGAAGAAGCTCCATACAGATGGATCTACAAGTCCTTAGATTTGATCTTTTGACACTTGCAAGATAACTAAGACACCGTTTTCGGAAAGCGGGCATATAACTCATTGATAATCATGCATACAGATGTATGTGGATCAATGAAGTAATTAACGTGTAGTGGAAATCTTTATTTCGTTAAATTCACAAATGATTCGAGTAGATATGGATATATCCACTTGATCAAATGTTGGTCTGAAAGGTTTTGATTTGATCAAACAAGTTCGAATGTAAGTAGAAAAATAAACTTAACAAGAAAATCAAATTCCTGCGATACAGATCGAGGAAATGAAGATTTGAGTTATAAGGTTGGCATATCATTGGAAGACTTGAGAAAAGAGTTCCACAAATTACGTCGCATGGAACACCATAATGTTATGGTGTGTTTTGACGTCGTAATCGCACCTTATTGGATAGTGTGTGGTAAATAAAATCTCTTATCGAATTATTGTGATCATTGGAGTCATATGGTAGAAACAAAATATTCACGTTAGATAATAGGGAAACCATCTAATCCGTGGAGGCAATACCATATGAGTGATGTCATGGCTTTTAGCCTAGATTGTCGTTTCGATAATTTAGTGTTTCGATGTGATCAAACCTAAAATGGATAAATCTTTGTAGTATACCTAAAGAATTAGTTGGGTACATGTCTCACGACATAGGCAAAATCGTTGCCGGAATATACCTTGCAAAGAAATAGTTTCTTGTCCAAGGGTATAAGTGAGAAAGAAAGTAGAGCAAGAAAAAGTTAATGAACTTTCTCTCCAGACATCAGAGTGGTGCAACGGAAAGTGTTTCTGGTGTCGTCCTCCTCAATTGGAAAGAAAATGATGATAAAGATCATGATGCTCTGAGCTCATACTAAGACCGTAGGCGTAGGAGGTTGCGTTCCGCAATGTGTGGTACGACAATCTTGTTGTAAAGGTCATGTTAATGGAACATGACAGACCTACGAACTACGAAGAAGAGATGGTAGACCTAAGTCCGAGAAATGACTATGAGTCATATATGATCCAAGATAAAATCCATGTACGATTACCAAGTAACGACTTGGGAAGATCTTCTTAATGGCATCAGGCAGTTAAAAGAATATGGAATTTTATGAGAAAATAGACATTGATAAGGATCGATTTGTCGGAAAAACAGTTTCGACAGATTCAAAAGTTGATCACAACGAGATTTTGTCTCAAGTGGCGAAGCCTAAATCTATTTAGGGTCGTTTAGCAATTACTATAATTTCAAATTGAGAAATTGATAGATGGATAAGGAAACCATGTTTCTTAATGGTGACATTAAGAAAAGAGTTGTAATTAGTACAATAAGATGGTTTGGTGATCCTAAGGATGCTAAACATGTATGAAAGCTTCAGCTGTCCATTCATGGGCTGAAGCAAGCATATCGGAGTTGGAATATTCACTTTGATAATGTGATCAAATGATTTTGGACTCGTCCAAAATAGTTGAGGAAACCTGCATTTGCAAAGAAGTGAGTGGGAGCTAAGTAGCTTTTCTTGATCTTATATGTGAATGGCATATTTGAGTGGGAGCTAAAAGAAATTCCCTGGTCTTATATGCGGAAGGCATATTTGAGTGGGAGCTAGGTGTCATTCCTGATTTTATATGTAATGACATATTTAGAATGATACAGATCCTCTAGTAAAGTATAAAGAATTATTTAAGTGATTAAATTTTCTGTAAATGAAGTTAGGAGTATTAGGCATCAGGTCTATAATTGTATAGATCAAAATGGGCTTAATAACATTAGGTCGGAATATTTTCCTATGTTAAGATTCTGAAGTGTTTCAGAATAGAACAAGCGAAGAAAAAGGTTCTTACTTGTATGACTAGGTAAAATATTAAGTTTATCTTGGCGTTTCAGTGATAGCTAATGAAAGAAAAGGATGTTCGACATCTTCTATGCCTCAGCCATAGATTCTATCAGACTGAAAGCTCGACTTGGTGTGACCCAAGTTCTTGGTTGAAGAACGGGTTCTAGAGTGATCCCTGGATGGATCAATGAACAAACGTTAAGTATATTCTTCAGTGTCTAAGAGAACTGAAGATATGTTTTCTAGTATAGGGTAAGAGTGAAAAGACAACTTGCCGTAAAAGGGTTACGATGATGCAAGTTATGACACTGACCCATACGATTAGAAATCTCATACAGGAGATGTCCTTTGTTTTGAAGAAAGACATGGTTAGCTTGCGAAGTCGCATATGAATGCACTATCGCATAATCTACATAGGTATAGGAATATATGGCAACTTCAGAAGTAGCAAGTGTGATTGGACTGAGCGGTTTTCCGAGCATGTGTGGTTCCCCTTAATAGATCTCTTAGACTTTTAAGGCCCATGCTCCGCGAAGGTTCGAGTCTCACTCCATCGACTAAGATATATTTCACCGTTATCATATGATACGGGATGTTGTCAAACGAGTTGACATATAAGTGTTGCAAAGTACATACAGATCTCAATGTGGGAGATCCGTTGACTAAACTTCCTCCTCCACGAGACAAGCATGCACCGAGTTGCTATAGGTGTTTAAGCTTTTACCAAAGTGGTAAACTAGATTAAGTGTTACTCTAGTGCAAGTGGGAGACTGAAGGAGATATGCCCTAGAGGCACTTAATAAAGATAGTTTATTTGTCATATCTCAAATGTTCATAATATGTTTTATACCATGCTCTAACTGTATTAAGCGGAAACATTAATACACGTGTGGTAGATAAACAACCAGGTCCCTAGTAGCCTCTATCTAACTAGTTCATTGGGCAATAGATGATCGAGGTTTCCCGATCATGTGACATTGATGTCAGTTGACAATGGAGTCATGTCATTGGGAGAATGACATGATGGACATACCCAATATTTGTAGGACGTAGTCATTATGCCTTTGACCGTGAGATCAACTCTTATTGCTATTCCTGAAAGATACTTTGATTGCATCAAACGTCATATCTTAAAAGTGTGACAATAAAGATGTCCCTCTCGGGTATCGGAAGGGAGTATGTTGAGACGAGGGATCAAGAGCGGGATTTGCCAATCCGCATAGCAGGATAGATACTCTGGGCCCACTCGGTGAGATTATGTCAATGAGCTTGCAAGCATGTGACTAGGTCACGAGGACATAATATCGCGGACGAGTAAAGAATAGTGTTGTCGATAACGAGATCAAGCTAGGTATCATGATATCTAAGAACGAGTCTCGGACACACTAAGTATCGCCAGGCAAAAGGTTTAAGACTCGACGTCTAGGTTCGAACGACAAAGTTATTTCGTTATCTCACAGGGATTAATTCTGGGTATCCAAGGTCCACGGATTAGTCATTAATCGGAGAGCATGTCTCGATTATGTCTGGCGAGATCTCGAACCGCTAGGGTAACACACTTAAGGGGAGATGACTTGTATATTAGGTCGGACATGAAAGAGAAAAATAAAAGAGAACACCGGAAGTGTTTCGGGAGAGTTCCGATGGAGATCGGAGAGCGACGAAATAGTTTTCGGAGCCGGAATAAATTAGATAAAATGTATTTAATATTAATTAGTGTAATTAATAGTTAAATGTATTTTTTATTTATTTAATTTTGAATTTTTAAAGGCTGTTTTCCTATATGGGCCTTAGAGGCCCATTAGGGGAAAACCCCCAAAAAGAAAAGGGAAAAAAATGGGGGGGGAGGGCGGGCCGGCCTAGGTGGGCCACATGGGGCCCACCTAGGGCCGGCGCACCTGGTTGGGGCGTGGTGGCTGTGGGAATAGTCCCACACCGCCCGGCCAGCAGGTCTGGCAGCCTCCTCCACCTATATATATGGGTGCCCCCTTGCCTTTGAAAAATGCACCAATTCTCTCTCTCTCTCTCTCCCTCCCGTTTAGTCGTGACTCCGCAATTGGGGTCGTGCACGGGTTGAGTGTTTCTCCACCATATGCACACCGCCGTGCTGCTGGTCTTCCGGTCCAAGTCTTCCGCTGCTCGTCCCTGGATCGGAGCCCGGAGGTCGTCATCTTCACCGTATGTGTGCGACTCCCTGCGAGGCACCACACTTGGGGTGCTAGGAGGTGTTCATCTCCACCACCATGAGGTCCGTGTCATCATCGTCATCGCCGTCTTCGTCGCGCCAAGATCTTCGCGACCTCGAGGTCGGCTACGTCTTCTACTTCGACAACGCTTGTTGCGGGAGCGTAATCCCCGCTATCGGTCTACGAGGGTACGTATATCTATCTTGTGCGTATTACTATATCTGCATAGTATAGATCCTGGCCAGTTTAAGGTTATCGTTGTTAGGAATTTTTTTGTTTTCTGCCTATGATCCCCTTCAACAACATCATCCAACAGGTCGGATCGACATTGCACAACACAGCTACTCAATAAAAGATGAGTTTTCGACTAGTACTGCTTTACTTTTCTATTGTCTCTGTTTTTATGAATACATCATCCAAAAGTTCAGATGTGCAGCCGTGCAAGGGTGCTCTGTTTTAATTCAGCTTCTTAAGAAAAATGTACCCCTTGCAATTCTTTTTCACATTCAGGAAAAAAAATTGTATATGGTGATTTGAAATTAGGTATACCATAAGTGTGTAAGTAAGAGACACCAGTGATCGATTTAAAATGTTAAGTAGTTGAAAGAACTATGACGCACAGCCAAGTGATATCTTATGCAACAGACACATTTCCATGTTCATTACATAAATTGTTCGACATCTCCAAGACTGATGGTATTCATTTGGAGAAAATATAAGGTGAAAACCAAGTTACAATGGGAACCGGTGAAAACTAAGGTAAAGTTTGTTTTAAAAATCTTAGTTTGGGAAGGTGATTAAATTGTAAAAAAATCACTGGCTCATGTGTCTTGTTTAAAAACAAAACATGGTGTACGTTTAATTGTAAAACATGTTAGAAAGTTGTAAAGGCGATTAATTGTAAAATTTCAAGTCCACAACCAAATTTATTTGGGAGGCATGAAAAAGCAAAGCGCTTCGATAAATAGTGACAAATGGTGCAATATTACTGCTCAGAGATATCTTTTCTTACCTCCCAAATGAACAAGAGATTGAACGTTAAATTTCACATGTTCATATAACATCACCTTTCTAACATGATTTCTTTTTACTAATGAGAGTTTGAACATTAAATTCGCACGTTCATATAACATCACCTTTCTAACATGCCATGTCAAACTTGAATTTTTGGAAACTTTTGATTGTGGTTTCTATGGTTTTTTTGTTGTTGCTAAACTTGATTTTCACCGGACATAGTTTCTCGTTCATTTTTGTACTTCAAGCTTATTTATTGAAGGTGCATTTCACTGCATGCGAGTTTGCGACTAATCCAAGTTTTTTCGTACTAGTAGGTCGAAAATCCGCAGGCCAGCGTGCAAAGACAACGCGTGAACGCTCCACTCCGCGTCGGCAGCGTTAATGAATTCCGGAGTGGCGGAGAGCATCAGATCCAGCGCGTGCCGCTCTCAGGAAAGTGGGTAGCGAGTCAACACTCAACAGAGCATCATCCCCGGAGCTTTACAAAAGAAAAGAGTCGGGCGCGCGCGCGTGATTGAGGACGAGAAGGCGCCCTGTCTTTTAGCGAGACTTTGGCCGTCTCACCGAGCCCGGCCGTACGTGGTCCGATCCGATCGACACGGTGGGAGTGTGGGACAAGGCGATCCAGCCTAGCCAGAGCAAGGTGCAGGTGTGCCTCTTGTAAAAGCATGAGACGATGGCATATTATTTGACTTGGTGCTGTGATGTTTAACGTTTTCTGCAGGACTGCTCATCACAATGTCCTAATAGTCGGCTCCGTGCATTTCTCTGTTTTTCTTTCTCCGGTGTCCGGTATCTGCTTCGTCGTGTTCAATTTCTACAGGATTTATCATATGTTCAATTGTGTATAGTGTTCAATTGTGCTTTCATTCCAATATATGTATGTAGGTATGTATGTACGTATGTAATCGACTTGACCGTCTCGGTTCGAATCAGGGGTACAAGCTGCGGTATGTGCGTGGGGACCCTCAAGCACTCTGCCTAAGGGCACCTCCAGTCGTGGCGCCTCCAGGCTGAATTGCGGCGCTCTTTTGGGCCCGCCGGGGGGCAGTTGCCGACTCCCAGTTGTGGCGCCCATGCTGCCCCCAAGCCGATGAATTTTGCCCCAAATTCACACACAAATCACACAAACATGATTTTGTACACATAATTCAACATACACCACACACAAATAGTTCAACATACAAATTCACACATAAATAGTTCAATATACAAATTCATAAAATAGTTTAACAATGCAAGCAAATAGAACACATCAAACTAGGCGTTGACGTTTCTTTTGCGCAAGTGATTCACCAGATCATTTTGCAGCTGCGTATGGGTTACTGGGTCTCAAATCTCCTGACGCATAGCGAGGAAGGCTGCCCATGATGTCGGCACCTGGTGATCTACATCTGTAAGAGGATCCTGCCGGTAATATGGCTCAGTGTCGTGCACCGGATCATCCCGCTCGCTCTCAATAATCATGTTGTGCAAGATCACACAACAGTTCATCACCTCCCACATATTGGCTTTCGACCAAGTCAGCACTGAGAAAACCAAGCTGCCGCGCTTCCTGGCACCGAGTTGGAGATGGTCTTCACAAATGTAGACCACTTGGGATAGATGCCATCCGCTGCCTCGGCTTGCTCTTGCGGCGACCGGGTGCCGAGCCACCACGCCGCGGCGCCGCCTCGGTTGCGAGTAGGCTTGCAAGACAGCGGAGGATGAGCATGTGCTCTTCATCATCGACTGCGGCCTCGGCTTCTCATCCAGCAGATCGGCGATCGGCTGCTCATCGTCGGAGTCCATGGCTGGGCGGACAAAACGCCGAACAACTCGCGGGCAAGATGGACGCAAATCTTCCCGAGACTGTTCCTTGCAGCTAGATCACGGCGGAGGAGGGCGTCGACGGCATGGAGGGGTGGGGTGGTGGCCTTCCTGGGTGCTTGTGCGCGGCGGAGGGGGGAGAGGTGGTGCCGGCGAGGGGAATAGATAGAGGAGGGACGCGTCTAGGTGGGGAAAATGCGTTGTCTCGCCGACAATGCTAGCCCACATGTGTTTTTCCTTCCGTCGCCTCCCCCAGGTGGGACCCATTGGGCTGGGTTTGACCTGAGTGCGCCAGCGCTAATTTTGATCGAAACGGCGCTATTTGGTCTCCTGTGCGGGTCGACTGGCAGCAAAACGACGCTAAATAGCCCAAATGGTGCTATTTAGTCCTCCTGTGGGTATGCCATACGAACGTTGCCCTAAGCCGGATAAATTCCAATGCTCCAACCGACCTTTTTCTTTCGTGAGATTGTACGTAGACTAGTATGCTCCGGTGCAACAAATCTGATTAATTAAGTTAAATTCAAAAAAAAAATCTGATTAATTAAGTCTGTTTAAATTAAGAATGACTGGTGTAGCAGCTACTCCGTAGCTTTCCCACTAGCAACAAATCTGATCAATTAGTAGTACTAGTATAGTTTCGAGAGATTAATGAACGGCATGTGGAACCGGAGATGAACCAACTCGGGCCGCTCCGGGAGAACAGATCCATCACCGCACCGTAAAATCGTGTGCGAAGTACGCGACGTCGCAAACAAGACAGCACCCACCCGTCTGAGCCTAACCGACAGCTGGTGACGCAGCAGCACGTACGTACGTGTAGACAGCGACCATGCCTACCGCACTCTCCACAGATCACCACTCATTAACAAATCCCGAATCGCCCGTTACCTGGAAAATTTCAGCCGATACGCCATTTGGACCATTTTTATGATCGAAGAGCCATCGCATATCAGTCTGGCTCCGAAAATTTATTCGGAGATCCGGATAAGCATCCCTTTTGGCACTATATGAATGGTGCCGGAAGATTTAGGGTTACCACCTGTTTTCTCCGCCGCGATTTTGTTTGCCCCGTCGCTAGGGTTAGATAGCTACGGCGAGTAATTTCTTGTGACTCTTAGCCAACTTCTTCCACACCTCCGGTTGATCGGTGGCAGGCTCATCCATGCGAAGCGGTGGCGGATGCGGCGGAGGCCGTGCACCATCGGGGGACGAGGAGGAGCGTCGTACCCGGCCGTGGCTTGGAGGGCACGAGCAAGCGCACCCGTCACCGAGGGCTCAGGTGGGCTAGGTTGTTCCCTCTAGGTGGCGCCACCGCTTGCACGATGTGGAGGCGGGTAACTCTCACGCGATGTCGGTAGAGGTGCCGGCAGACGCGAAAGACGAGGTGGTGATCTCCATGGCTGGTGGGCGAACCTCGACGATTGTCTTTGATGTGCTCTTCGAGCAAATCTTGCCACATTTCTAGCGAACCGGCCGCGTCGACGATGAAAGCCCTGTCGAAATGCGATTCTAGTGTTCCATCCCACCTCGAAGCCGCCAAGTCGGTGCACAAACTCGTGTGGGCACTGCGCAAGTCGGCTACCCAATGTCGTGGGTTTTTCACGTCAGATGTCATGGTGATGACTTCATAGGTGTGGGATTTGCGCGAGTCAAACGTCTCCGAACTTAAGATCGCAGGGCACGAAGAAGACAATATTTACCCAGGTTCGGCTCCTCAATGTGAGGTAAAGATCTACGTCATGCCTATCCTAGATTGGTATTGATATGAATATGGTGTTACAAGGGGTTGGCGATCGATGTGTCGAGTCGCCTATCTCTGGATGTATGATATCTAGGGTTTGGAGGTTGAGCGCTTGATAGCCTTTGAGCTTCGCGTTCTAAGTTCTTGGGGTCCACCTTATAAAGACGATGGCTCTCAAGGTTACAAGGAAACTTCTATCCCAAGGAAAGTATGAGCCGGAGTCCTACTTAGAGACTAATCTTCGTGTCCCCCAAGTTATATCTTCTCCGGTCTTCTAGATCCTTCCTCTTAATACGTCATGACTTTGAGTCGACCCATCTTCGTGTAAGCCCACGAGTGGTGCGGTCTTGAACATAGGTTGAGCCGCACCTTGCTTGAATTAGTCGCGTTGGTCTTGTGAGCTGCGGGTTAACCCATTTATTATTCCCCCGACATTAGCCCCCAAGTTTCCGAGTGATTCGTAGAATCAGGCGGAAGCTTCTGTCTTGATGATGATCTTGCGGGTTTGCGTATATAGTTCTTGCCGACTCGTCGATGTTGCACTTGGAGACTTGCTGATGTTGAGCTTGACGACTCGCTGATGTTGAGTCGCGAGCGTAGCGGCTTATTGAGTTGCTGATGTAGAAGCGCTGAGTCGCATATGTTTGTTGATGTACTATCACAGGCATTCGAGACCGGCAAAATCATGTTGAAACTGCATCCATTGCCTTGAAAAGAGTGTGCCAATATGTGCACATGCTGGTAGCCATGTTAGCTAGTCTTGTTCGATCTTTGCCGTGAAGTCCATGCACAAGTCTTCCTCACTTGCTATTTAAACACTTCTGTTTAGTTGCATTGGAGCTGCAGAATCGCGGTAAGTTCTCCGCGAAAATTATATAAGGTGTCGGCGAAGCCTTTGGTGAAAACCACCTTTTCCTATTGGATGTAAGACTGAGCTGAAATCATAAGAATAACAACTTATGAGCATCAAGATATATCAGTCAAATGTGTATAAGGTGCTGAGTCATAGACATCGAAACAGAAAAGCCATAAGCATAATAAGCTGGACAAAAGTATAATAATTAGTCAAGTTATCATGACAAGCCATCTGAGCGCATGTTGAATCATGGCGGTTCAAGGGTATATAGCCACAGCCTGTATTTAAAGATTTCTGAGTCGCTGATTTGACTCGCAAATAGATATATATATTCCCATGTGCTGCAAAAAATTAAATATGCATATAAACATGGTATATCAATTTAGTAGAAACCACCAAATGCCGGTGGGTGGATGTGTAGCCCCCGAGGGCCGGGTTGCATGCTTGATCATGCTGCTTGAGACTCAAAAATATCTTAATTTAGACAAAAACTTAATTGTCCTAACCCCCGGCATTAAGCAGGCATGCTTTTGTCATCCTGCTTGATGTCATATCCTGCAATAACTTGAGCAAAAATGTTGCTTTTAAGATAATAATGATATTTGGAGTAGAGCAAAATCACTTATAAACTCCGAACTGTGAAGTATTAGTTGAGCCGCTAGGAAAAAAGATAATCCCAGTAAAGACTCTAGATATAAATTAAGGAATCATCCTTAAAAAATCCACGTGATGTGGCTGAAAATAAATAAATAAATAAATAATGGTGGCTTTATGAGCCGATATCAGGAGATAATTATCTCAATCATAAAAAATCTTGTCGCGCCAATTCATATGGCCGAGTTACAGGTTCCTGTTAAATCAAAAGGCAAATCCCCAAGGAAGCAATGATGATAACTTTATGATAATATGTTAGCCTTGGCGGCTGGTAATAATTATGATAAAAAGTTAGTGCTCTGCGTGATAGCATATGGTACCCTGCATGATAGCATAGTATAATCTACATGATAAATGATATTTTGCATGATAGCAAATGATATTTCTCATGATGCAAATGATATGTTGCATGATGCAAATGATATTTTGCATGATAGCAAATTGTATTTTGCATGATAGCATATGGTACGACTCAGTATTTCCTAGGTCTAATGTGTGTTCAGGGTCGAGAAAGTCCATGATAGGCATTCAGACTTGATTGACGCCACATGCGGGTATTTTAGCCCTTTTGAATTATCTCTATTACCGTTAAGTAGGTCCTTGCGCGGCTCGGTATTTCCCAGGTCTAATGTGTGTTCAGGGTCGAGAACGGTCATGATAGGCAATCAGACTCAATTGACGCCACATGCCGGTACTTTGGCCGCATAGTGCGAGTTGCATCTGACTTAAGGCGAGTATAACCAGATTAATTTGCCACAAAGAGCGATTCCACGAGAATAAGCCGAGCTCATAAAGCTGCAAAGCCCCGTGAAACCCAGAGATTAGTGAAAATAAAGTCTCAGCAACTCATATTGAGGCGAAATGATAAACCCCCGGATACCGGTGGTGCTCGCTTTATTTCACTAATCCTGATGTACGACCGCGCGTAAGTGACAATCGATTTTTGATATAATCAGCTGTAATAGCTGTGACGAGCTCTAATTAGTTTTGATGATAACCAGCTCTGATTAGTTGTAAATGTGATTCCACGGGTCACTGATTTGATCCAAGAATTGATACAACGAGTCACCTATTTAACTCAAATATCGATAAGATGATGATTTGTTAGTGACTCGTAAACGGATGTAATGATGAGCTGTATGCGACTCATAAAATGATATGAAGATAAATCACTAGGTGACTCATAAAATAATATGACAATGATAAATCATTGGGTGGCCCATAAAATGATATGATAATGATAAGTCATGAAATTGTATAATGAGTCCCCAAATATCAATGCTTGAATATGTAACAGTGATCTTTGATATGTTAATATGCCCGTTTGCAGGTGCAAATAGAACTATTATTTTGCAATAAATCCAACACAAACCGTAGAGAGTTGAACTTTGATAAATGCAATGCGAGTTAAAGAGAACTCTATTTTGATAAATGCATTGCGGGTTGTAAGACCCTACTTTTAAGACGTGGATGTAATTAAACATTCAAAGTGATCGGAATTTAAAATCTGCGGCATGATATAATTTGAATCGCAGAGATATTGATAGTAAGCCTTATAAGCAAGATATGCAGCCACCGAGATTGACTCAAAGGTGAAACTCAATATTAATTAATAAAGCAAAATGCTGTAAAGTTTGAGCATGATAGCAACTTAGCTTGTTTTTAGTCTCTTGGCGTTGATGACGCGATATGATCTGTGGACAACAGATGTCAATGGAGAGCCGCGATGGTATCCGCAGCAAGGTGGAGCTGTCCGTGGTGAAAGTGAATTTTGACCGCGGCGACTGGTCGATCGTCATTGCCGCGGAATAGAAATCGTTGTCTGTGGTGTGGTTGAAGTCGCCCGCGGTGAGTCTGTAATGATCATGCTGATCTTGCGGTCGGAGGTCATCGTAGGTAATTGTACTGCTATCGATACGGCCACCAACGCTGAGTTTAGCTTTCTATGAGGTGTCCTCAACTGATCGCATCTTGATGCCTATGCCTTGCACGCTAGTTCTCCTTCCCCTCTTTTTGAGTCGCATAGCTGGGCTGAAGCCGCGCTGCCTTTGATCGACCACTTGTTTTTTTTTTCTTTTCTCTTTCTACTGGATCAACTAGCTCTTAATTTCTGAGACTTCATCGTGCGCCATGTAGAGCAGATGCATTGGAGTATCACTTTCCATGTAACGTCAGGGCAACTATCCAGATTGCTTTAATTTTCCCTTTGCACGTGAAGTCCTCCTGCAACGTAGTCACTGTTTCCTTGGTTACTCTCCTCAATCCGGGTGCGAGTCAAAGTAGGCAGGTCTTCACGGGACAGCACCAATATTTTTCCTTCTCCATGCTTTGATGATTTCCAAGACATATATCACTTGGTAACAAACCAGTTTGTCCGACGCCGTATCTGATCTTTCTATCTTCTTCTTTGTTGGCTGATCTTGGTCTAATGCGATTTAAATTGCGACACGTCCGCTGGCCAGAATATTTTCATATGGTAGATGTGATTGACGGCGTACGAGGGCAGTGATGATGTGAGTCACCGACGTTCGTCAATGTTGTCAATAGAGAATTTGTGAACTCGCCTGGATATAAAACATGCTGCAGTGCGCGGGTCATTGACGAAGATCTAACCATTGGAATTGTCTCAAACTTGTTGGAGGTCTTCGGGATTGTATTCCACAATGTTTCACCGAAGCGACCTTCGATTTGATATCTGAGTCGGCCTCGGTAATTGTTTTCCCGAGACCCCGTAGAGTTTCGTCAGGGTTCCGACAGGAGTTAGCGTATGAGTCACCCAGGGAGATCCAGCCGTTAGAATCCAACGAAATTTTACCGGCTGCTGGGTAACTCGATTCTGCATCTTTCTACCGAACGGATCGTCGATATGATTCCCGAGACATCGTCGGGGTTGGTCGCAGCACGGACGTTGTCTGCTGCCCTTGATGTAGATGTTGGTATCGCCGAGCTTGAAACGGCGCGGCAATCAAGTCGCCGAGATTGTTGAAGTCGTCGAGCTTGAATCGACGACGAGATCCTCCATCCCTGGCACAGATCCAGCGCGGAAGGTGACGCTCTTGACCGCAGGCCCCACGGTGGGCGCCAACTGTCGTGGGTTTGTCACGTCAGATGTCATGGTGATGACTTCGTAGGTGTGGGATTTGCGCGAGTCAAACGTCTCCGAACTTAAGTTCGCAGGGCGCGAAGAAGACAATGTTTACCCAGGTTCAGCCCCTCAATGTGAGGTAAAAACCTACGTCCTGCCTATCATAGATTGGTATTGATAGAATATGGTGTTACAAGGGGTTGGCGATCTATGTGTCGAGTCGCCTATCTCTGGATGTATGAGATCTAGGGTTTGGAGCTTGAGAGCTTGATAGCCTTTGAGCTTCGCGTTCTAGGTCCTTACAGTCCACCTTATAAAAGACGATGGCTCTCAAGGTTACAAGGAAAAAGCATGAGCCGGAGTCCTACTTAGAGACTAATCTTCGTGTCTCCCAAGTTATATCTTCTCCGGTCTTCTAGATCCTTCCTCTTAATACGCCATGACCTTGAGTCGGCCCATCTTCGTGTAAACCCACGAGTGGTGCGGTCTTGAACATAGGTTGAGCCGCACCTTGCTTGAATCAGTCGCGTTGGTCTTGTGAGCTGCGGGTTAACCCATTTATTATTCCCCCGACACCCAACACTATCTCAGTTTCGAGTGAGCATGCCGGTGAAGAACAGGATTGACAGGATCTAGTTTTTAGTTCTATCTATGTAAAATAGCCCGATAAATTTGAAAATGTTAGTTGAAATGTCGGGTGAACTCTTTTATTTAAATTTCCAGTACGAAGTTTAACGGACCTGATCTTCCCGAACCCGCGCCATCCCGCAAACTATTTTGCCGTGTCATCCAAAACTGATTTTGCGGCACGAGTTTTACAGGATCTACTAGAGATGATCTTAGTCACTACCATAACAACCTCACTATAATCCAGTTTCGGATAAGTGATTACAGCTGCTAATGCTACTAGCGTTAGTGGAGTGCAGGCTCAGCTTGATGCCTTTTTTACCTAGAGCATTTTTTTATAAACGAATATAGATTTTTCGATTTTCTTTCAAGCTCTCGCAACGTCTCTCTCCCCCTCCCTCGGCGACGACGCGACACCCCACGATCCCCGTACCCCCACCACCCGCACGCCCGCGCCAACTACGGCCGTCTCACTGCCTGGCGGGTCCCACCAATCGTCAGTAGACCAACAGTGTCAGTGACACAGCCAACGTTCGCTTTTACCTTTCCCCAACGACGGCTGCGTTTTAAAGCGACGTGGCACCCGTCCCCCTCTCTCTCCTCCCTCCCTGAGCAGCTTGTGCTAGCGGCCACTCCGCTTAGCTTCCACACTACTCAAGCTAGCTAGGCTGCTGCCGCTGCTCCGTCCCGGCGGCGATGCCCAGCTCCCGGCGAACCACCACTGGCCGAGGCGCCGCGGCTGGACCTGGAGGCGGGGACGGCGACCCGCGGGTGCCGCCCTTCACGAGGACAACACCGACCACAACCCGCGGGACCTGCGCTCCTGGGCGCGCCGCACGGGCTTCCACCCCTCCGCCTTCTTCTCCGGCGAGTCCGCGGCCTCCAACTCCTCCACCGCCACCGCGCACCCCCCGCCCCCGCCGCCGCCGGCTCCCCCGGCCTCCTCCCGCCGCCCGCCGCGGCCGCCGGAGCGGGAGCCGGAGGCCGAGCACGACCCCGATCCCGCGCCGCCGGTCGACCTCGAGCGCGGCCGCGCCGCCCGCGGAGCCCGCCCCCGCCGCCGCATCGACCTCCGCGGCGAGCTCGAGATCCCCCCGGCCGCCGCCCCCGCAGCAGCAGTAGCCTCCCCCGTCGAGGTGTTGGCGGAGCCGGAAGCACCGAGGGGAGGGCGCGGGGACGAGAGAAGAGGAAATGTCCCCGACCGCCTGCCTAGCGAAACAGAGCCGCTCAGTGCTGGCGGCAGGAAGCCCAACGGCGTCCGCACCGACGCCGATCCGAGGAAGAAGGAGGCGGAGGCGAAGCGGAAGGCGGAGGAGGCTGAGGCAAGGAAGAAGAAGGAGGACGAGGAGAGGGACGCGGAGCTGGCCGCCTACTACCAGCAGCAGTGGGCGAACGAGGAGGACGGTGTTGCCGCCGACGGCGGCGTCGAAGGCGAGGCCGCGCCTCTTAGTCGGCCATCTGATTCTGGGCTCCGGTGCGACGTCGCCGGGAACCCCGGGTGGGGTGAGTTCCCTTCTCTTCTGTTTCGAACTATTCCTTGTGATGCAACGATTTAATAACGAAGAACCGAGAGCTACAGTTTGCACGGACACTCTAGACTTAGTCTTTCTGATTGTGATAGTGATGTTTGAGAGGAATCAGGAATAATCATGCTGATAATGATGGTGGTCATACTGTCCTCAAGCAAATTGTTATTTATTACGAGTGCCTACACTACACTAAGTATATAAAAAGTAAGTTGAGGACCTTGCTGAAGTTGATCCTTCACATCTGGAATGTGGGTTTTAATTGGAACCCTTTGCTTCTGGACATTGCAGTTGATTCTAAGTGGCTAATTCTGCTCACTGTATTGTGGAGCTTCATTCTAGCAAAGTGTTTATTACACTAGTCTCATTAAGGGGTTGTCATGATCAGACCAGCGCATATTTGCAGATAAAGTTGTTGAAGTCAGCTTTGTTGTTCGAGTAATTGCTAATTTATGTATTTTTAATCATGTCATATTCCTATATAAATATTATAAACCAAAATAGCTCAAAATGGAATTAAGTAGGGGAATTTTTTAGATAAAGGGCTTTATTACTTAAAAGGTTTAAGCATTACACCCGGCCTCTGCATAATGAAACTTGGTTTGTTAACTCCTAGTTGCGCCATCTGTTTTCTTTGCGACTTGTATGTGTATTATTTCCACTAATTTGAATGTTGCTAATGCATGATTGTATATATGAACCAAACAAATTTTTATTTCATTCTGTTCCCTTTTGGGCTTTTGGCATCCGGATTGCCTTCTTTAGCCAGCTTTAAATTTTCAAATCCAAAGTATGAAAAGGATGCCAAAAACAAGTCAACCCTCCCAATGTGTATGTGCAGGTGTGGTGTTTGCTTTCCGTGTATCCCATCCTAAGTGGACAGTCATAAAAATATCTGTACTCATCTTGCTGGATAGATTGTGGTAGAGTCAATAATCCTGTAAAACAAACTACTGAAAATGGTACTTATGTTAGGGGAAAAAGGGAACAATGCATCTTCTTTTTTTATATTCTCGTTCCTTTTCAGCAGAATTTACCCTTTTGGTTCATCCACTCGTAGAAATTAATATTTTGGGCATGGTGGATTGATTATGTGATGATGCCGCTGTATCTCGGCCAATTTGGACCATTCGCATCATACATTAAGTTGGAAGAACCAGAAATGTGGAAGTACTGCATGTGTCCTTCACCCACTTACATTACAGAGATCTGAATTGGTTGCGATTCATTCACTCTGCATGTATCACACACTTTTCATTAATTGTTTGGATTTTTTTGATACATTTTATTTTGTATAAAGTTAGAAATTGTGATGATACACGGGTTTAAACAACTTGAGGAATGCAAATAAACGTCGTAGCAGCATGGGTATTTAGCTGGTGTTCAAAAAATGTTGTTCTGCCTAGCCTTCATCTAATAATAGTGTTACCTGATACTAATATTGGCTCAGTCATCTCTAAATAATCGAAGGATAGCGATTATTGATTGCTTTCGCTTTATTGATGTCTCCCTAGATATCCAAGTCAAGTAGGTCTTGGGCTTCTTCTGTGGGTTCATTCTGACTTGACTTTCAATATTTAAAAGATGCTTTTAGGCTAACTGACAGCCTGATTTTACCTTGCAATTTCTAAGGATGAAACAGGGTTAGTATATTGTAGGATAGACACCTTTTAACTTCATTTTTATTAAAACATTGTGATGTAATGCCCACTTGACCTGCTATTCTCTTACTTTTTGATGAATTTGATGTCAATCTGATAGAAACTCCAGCGCAGTTATTAACTAAATTTTCTCTTTCTGTTGCAGCACTCCTCGTATTTTATGGCATACAACATTATTTGTCAATAGCAGGTTCACTTGTTTTTATTCCTTTGATATTGGTACCAAACATGGGCGGATCTGATGTATGACCTTCCCTGCCTTTCTTAATTCCCCTTATTTGCATTTAGCTGAAGAACTTCCTTGAAATAATAAGCTCCTTTTATGTGACAGGTGGACACAGCAACAGTCATATCCACCATGTTGTTAGTATCTGGTCTGACAACAATACTCCATACTTTTCTTGGTTCTCGGCTTCCATTGATTCAAGGAAGTTCATTTGTATATTTGGCTCCTGCATTGGTGATCGCGAACTCTGAGGAATTCAGAAATCTTAGTGGAGATGTATGCTCGAATTCTAGATCCCCATTTTACTTTATTTTTGTTCTTTCTCTCAAGCGTTCATGTGTTATCAGCTAATGCGATGGACACATGCTTCCAATCTCAAAAAACTTAAAATGGAACAATATCATAGAGTGAAAGCTCTCCTGCTGATGTACCATTAGGTTTATAACCTATCATACAATATTGAACCTATGCGACCTGTGCTGATAAAGTGCTAGGGAAGTAAGCATTTGGGTGTGTGAGGGAGGTAGATACTCCCTCCGTTCCTAAATATAAGATGTTTTAGCCTTTGTCCACATTCGCATGTATACAAATGTATCTATACATGGTTTAGTGTGTATGTTCACTCATTTTAGTATTCATCTAGACAAAATGTGAAACACCTAAAACATCTTACATTTAGGAACGGAGGGAGTAAACGAGTTATTTCACAAAATATGTTGTAGAAACTTGGCTGATAAATATACATTGAATGATTGAAGTGGGAGCGGTAACATTGATTCCTGGAGGTGCAATTTGTTTTTTAGAAACGTAAATTTGAATAATGAAACTTTGAGTATCATAAAGATGCAGAACTGGGGACTTTGTGGCCAGTTGCAAAGCAGAGCACCAAAATACTTACCTACTTCCAGGTACCATGGGTGTTTTTGGTATTTCGTGATATGAACGCGTATGAAATAGCTATCACCCTAAAAATAGGATAATAGTAATGTCTAGTAGCAAAGGCCTTCCGCATATATCCAACAAACAACAACAACAAAGCCTTTTTTCCCAAACAAGTTGGGGTAGGCTAGAGTTGAAACCCATAAGATCTCGAAACCAGGTCATGGTTCTGGCACATGGATAGCTAACTTCCACGCCTTCCGCATATATCCACATCATCAAAAATCTAATTTGATAACCACTTTCGAGCTATATTCTTCTCATTTAAGGGTGTGGTTTTTATTCCCTTGTTGAGAATATGTATCTTGTGGCGACAAGATGTCTGGAGTGAACTGTGCTTGCATTATGTAGTTTCATATTTAGTGGCAAATGACATTCCACATCAAATATTTCTGTGCTGGGTTGAATTTTTCACCCAAGTGAGGACTTAGCATTGTATTATTACAACAAAAAAAGTTTCACAATTTAGATCTTTGGACCAAGAACATTGCACCATGCATTATCTCTCTTATTTTAGCGTTCCTTCTTTCTGACTTGCAGAAATTCAAGCACATAATGAGGGAATTGCAGGGGGCTATACTTGTTGGTTCAGTTTTCCAGATAATCTTGGGGTACAGTGGTCTTATGTCACTGCTTCTGAGGTAAGTGAAGAAAGTCGTTGTGTGACATTACCAGCCTAGAGCATACACAATAAAAACAGTTTATATTTACGTCTAAGCGTGGTATTACAGGTTGATAAACCCAGTCGTTGTGGCACCAACTATTGCTGCAGTTGGTTTGGCTTTTTTCAGTTATGGTTTCCCTCAGGCTGGTAGTTGTGCAGAAATCAGCATGCCCCTCATTGTATTGCTTCTTCTGTGCACCCTGGTATGCCTTAAAGTTTTTCTTTTTAATAAGTGACAATGCAGATTGTCTCATTTTATTTTATTTGCTTCTGCATTTTAATGTGTTTACTGTTATTGATCACTGCACTTCTGCATTGCAGTACCTGAGAAAAATATCCCTGTTTGGAAACCGTATCTTCCTCGTCTACGCGGTACTTCTTTAATCCTCTATCCCTGAGACTGATTGTTGTGTAGATAGTCTACTAACATCCATGAATCAATGTTTTGCGGCCTTCTAACTGCATTGGAATCTGTTGTTGGCAGGTGCCATTCAGTGTTGGCATCGTATGGGCGTATGCATTCTTCCTAACTGCTGGTGGGGCATATAACTTCAAGGGCTGTAGTTCAAATATACCCAGTTCGAATATATTATTGGATTCATGCAGAAGACGTGCAGAAATTATGAGGCGTTGTCGAACTGATGTTTCTGATGCTTGGAGAACCACTGCCTGGGTGAGGGTTCCATATCCATTCCAGTGGGGCCCTCCTACATTTCATTTCAAAACTGCTATCATTATGATGATAGTTTCGGTAGTTACATCAGTTGATTCGGTAAGCAGTTTCTGTCAACGGACCAGCAAAGCAGATATCCTTCATCTCGGATTAACATCCGGAACATATAGCAGATAATGAACGAACTAACCTTCACTGGTACTTGTGCAGCTCTCATCATATCATGCTGCTTCGTTGCTGGTCAATTTAAGCCCTCCAACACGTGGAGTTGTTAGCAGAGGGATTGGCCTCGAGGGGATCTCTACTTTTATCGCTGGACTATGGGGTACAGGAACAGGATCGACAACATTAACAGAGAACATCCATACTCTTGACACAACCAAAATGGCCAGCAGAAGAGCTTTGCAGCTTGGGGCAGCCTTGCTGGTCATTTTTTCATTCTTTGGTATGGTCTACTTACATTTTTGCACGATCGTTTTGGCGTTCAGTAGATGTAGACTTGCTTACGTCTGAATTCCTTGGTTGCAGGAAAAATTGGAGCTATCCTTGCTTCTATCCCTGTTGCTTTGGCCGCCTCTGTTCTTTGCTTCACCTGGGCGCTTATTGTTGCGCTTGGCCTATCCACACTGCGATATACTGAAGCTGTAAGCTCAAGAAACATGATAATCGTTGGGTTTACCCTGTTCATCTCCCTGTCAGTCCCCGCATACTTTCAGCAATATGAGCCCAGCTCCAGTCTCATTCTACCGGGCTATCTTCTTCCGTACGCCGCAGCGTCGAGTGGACCAGTTCGCACGGCCAGCAATGGGGTAAGATTTTTCTCTCTGAACTGAACTGAGCTGCAAGTTGGTTAATCAAGTCTGGCGGCTCTGAAACTTGAATTGGACTAATCCCCGGATCGCCCTGCAGCTAAATTATGCAGTGAACGCTCTTCTATCTATCAACGTGGTGGTGGCTCTTGTTGTCGCACTGATCCTTGATAACACGGTACCGGGGAGCAAGCAAGAACGAGGGGTGTACATCTGGTCAGATCCCAAATCCCTGGAGACGGATCCTGCATCTTTGGATCCCTACCGACTGCCCAAGAAGATCTCGTGCTGGTTCAGATGGGCAAAGTGCGTGGGCATCTAACATAGCATGGCTCCTTTGCACTGCACTACTGAGAGTAGTTCTGCTGAGGGTAAAGATCATATTTATTCTATTGCAACATGCTGTAGGCCTTCTTACTGCTGTTAGTTCTGAGGTTGTAAATTTAAATCGGTTCTTTAGGGGCAGTTACATATGTATTTAGAAGTTGGTAGAAATGGTAAGAACACTACATGCAATCAATCTTTTGCGGAAAAATGTAAATGTTGCTCGATGGTTAACTAAGACGAAGGTCTATCGGCCAAATGGTTTTGGCTTAGCGTGAGGTGTGGGTCTGCACAGGCTGAGTGGCCGGAGAAAGGAGAAAGTAGGGGTGCAAGCGGGCATCCCGCATAAACAGGAGTTAGTTCAAAAAGATCTAAATCTGAGCATGGTGATTATAAACAAACCTAGCCTATTTTGAGGGCAGGGCGGATCGGGCGCCACCCTGCATCCCTAGTTGGAGGGCAGGAGTCCAAGGTTGGGTCAGCAAGCTGTGGGGACAACATGAGAGCATGAAGAAAGTGCCGGAGGGTATTCACGCTGCATTACGAGGTCAAGATCAACTAGACAACAGTTCCTGGAAACTGCATTATGTAGTTGATATGAAGATTATATCTGTGCATCTGTCAACAGAATTTGGAAGGTACAATCAAACACAATAGATCTTTGTCTACACGGAGCAGACTCTACAATGAACCAAGTTTACAGTAATCTTGTGTGACTAGGGTACAACAATGTTTCGACGTCATCACGTTTGCACCGTAGGACTAGTTGTTTGACGAGGTCGGCTTACTACTTGAGCATCCTTTCCGATTGCACGCTGTGCGGAAGGGGTAGTTCAGGTTATTGCACTCGGTACAGGTCCAGCTCCCTTCTGGAGCATCCTTCTCTTTGCGAACTGAGCTCGAGTTACCTCCCTGCTACAGGGGAAAACCATAATTACATGAAAGCATACACAGGGAGTTTCATAACTGACATTTACAGCTTGGAAAGAAGCATTGTGTTTACAGGGGTCGGTCTTGGAGCTCCACATTTCTTCATGTTGCAAGTGTTTCTGAAGGCAAAATTGATATTTTGACACATGGGGCATTCCCAATCACCCTCAGACAGTCCATCTGGGCCTACAAATGAGAACTTCTATAAGAAACAATTCAAAAAAGAAAATAGACAGGGATTCATGAACGTGAGCGTCTACAGCAAATTTATCAGTTTTGTTTAATTATATTCACATTTCTCGTTGCAGTACACTGAAAATTCATCTGACATGCCCATGTGGCACAATAGCAGTATTATAGAATATATTGCAGAAGGCAAAGACAAAACACTTCATTACCAAAACAGTATTACCATAGCACATTAAGACCTATTGCCACATCATGTTTAAATAAATAGCATAACAAGAGTGAAATACCATTATTATTGTTTAAACATTTCTTGCATCACTTAATGTCGAAGAAGATATCTTAGATATGCACTATGGAGGTGGCAATGCGAGAGGAATACACGAGAATTTTAAAAGGATGGCATAACTTACCTCCCCGGCGCTTTCGTGAAGCAGTGCTGTCATTATTTTCCACTATTGCTCCACCAGACCATGGGCTAGAAACCTTCATGCACACATAAGAAGGTCAAATATTCCACCAGAAGAGAAGGCCAATATAAAAAAAACATGAAATGTTTATGGTTGATAGTGAATACAAACCGGCATTGGGGATCCTCTAAATCCATAGTTGTATCTACCCAAGTCAGGACCGTATCGACCCAAATCGGGGCCATATCGACCCAACTCAGGTCCGTGTGCATAACCCATCCCTACAACAATTACCAACAGGAATCATGAATCCATTCTGAGTAAACACTGAATTGCCTGAAACTATCATATGAGAAAGAGACATACCACCCATTGGACTTCCCATTTGACCAGGTTGACCATAAGAAGAAATAAGACCATATGAGACAGGAGGTCCTACTGGTGGACCATAACCATATCGCAGTCCAAGAGGTGGATATGGAGCACTATAGCTGGCAGATCCAGGAGGCATGTGAGGCGGGGCACCAGCGCTACCGTAAAATAGAGGTGATCGATCATATCCACCACCAGCAGGCGCTGGCATCATTCTCTGCAATACAAACAAAAGTTTATTCAATGTTGCAGAGATGGCAGCATGACTTTAATCTTAATTCTAAGAGATCACCACGCAAAAGGCAAACGGTCGACCTAACCTAGTAGGGATGTGCATATTATTTAGGCACCACCGCACAATTAACCTATTTTTACATGCCTAACCGTAAAAAAATTGATTGCTGTATAGGCGTATACCAATAAAGGAAAAGCTTATCTTAACTCTGTTATTATGCTAGGTTGGGAACAAATAACCAAAAAGGTCAGGATTAATGTTTGTACATACAGATTAGTGGTTACAGTAGTAGTGAAGCTATAAACAATGACCAAAAGCCGATTTACGAATGTCTACCCAGGATAAAGAAGAAAAAGGAAATGATAAGAAGCTCTAATGTTTTTCCATCAGACACCACATATCAGTAATGACATTACTTGGGGAATCTACAACAACTTACTGGGCTTAGACTCGGTGATGGACGGGGTGCACCACACGCTCCACGGTTGCAAACATTTCTAAAACTGAAGTTGACATTACCGCACTGATGACAACTCCAGTCCCCCTCTCTTACAGACACTGAAATAGTAGAATTCTCTTTTAACCAACAAGACTCAGGTAAAAACAAGACAGTACGGTGAGTTTCCTCTCTGAAAAGAGAGAAAACTCAGAGAGAAAACTGCAAGATGGTAAAATACACAAAGAAAACTTAAAGATGGTATAAAACACAAAGAACATTTAACTCTAGGTGTTTTCCCCCAACAATGCCAAGAAAATCATGGTACTGACGATTCAGTAACAATGAAACCACACTCCAAGCCATGTGAAAGACTTTTTTTTTCCTTTTTTCCGTATGGAGCATGGCTTTACGCCTTTACATTCTTCTTTTGGGTAAGAATATACTTACAATCTTCTATGAACAAGTTTACAGAGATGAACCTTAACCACACAAAGGACTTATAACCACACAAAGGACTAATGAAATTGCACAAACAAGATTACAATAGTAGATACCCTACATTCCATTCATTCATGTACACTGCCCTTTTTTCTCATACGGTTCAAGCTCGAAATTCCAGCTAATACTCTGCACACATACAAACCATTCGACACCCGTCTCAGAATGAATCCCTCCTTAACAAAACCCTGCCCCAGGAGATCCCTAACTCAACCCAATACCCAACCCTAGCAAAAAGGGCAACAGTAACAAGCAGCAATAGATCAGAGCAGGGCGTTTTTGTCGAATCTCACCATCATTGCGTGACCTCTTCGATCCGAACGCGCCGCGGTTCTCCATCTGCGGGACAGCACCAAACTACTCACGAATCAGTCGAACCCTAGCATCGAACAGACGAACCGAAGCGGAGCGGGATCAAATGCAACGGAAGCAGCGCGTACCTTGGCAGAAGCCATCTGAGGGGGAGGAACGGCAGCCGTGTCGGCTGCAGCGGCGGCGGCGGAAGGGAGAGAAGAACCGCGGCGAGCAAAGCGAGAGGGGGAGGGACAGAGGCGAGAGAGAAGAGATGGGAGCGTGATTATTGTTTTTATTTTTGGCAGGTGTGAATTATTATGAGCTTTTTTCGAGAGAGAAGAGCTGTGGATTCGCTGGGCAGCGTGGCGCGGCGCCTACTGCTGCCACCTGCGGCCAGTAGGCCCGTCGTGACGTGGGCACAAGCGACCGACGGATGGGCCCCGGTAGGGGCCTCGCTGAAGCGCACGAATAAGGCGCAGCCAATAAATATAAGGGTATATTTTTATGTTTAAAAAGGGTATATATAAATATAAATTTAGTTTCCCTCTTTATATGCGAGTTTATATCTTTTCATAGTTTGTTTATTTCGTGATATATCTTGTGCTCACCATGTTTAGATTAAGCTGTCGGTTTACTTAATTGAGCTTAGCATATTTAGAATTTATGTTTAAAACTAAACGAATAGTTCCTTTCCGGAAATATTCAACCCAGTATCATACTTATTTTAAAATGACGACATCTTGATCTTTTAATTAGGATAAGAGCGAGATCGATCTAGCATAGGTTTCATCACCTATGATGTAAAGATATTGGCTAGTAGCTAGTGGTGTAGTGCACAATGACATCAGTCGTATTGTTGGCACAAATTATCTCCTACGAAGAGAAATCGCATGATTTGTAAACTTCAAGTCTTGTGTCCAAATATAGAGTGATTTCTATATGTAGATTTTCTTCTCCCGTGAATTCTCAAAGCCTATCTTTATAGAATGAGAAAACCTTACATCTCGATTATGTGGTCTTGATGATGTGAAAGTGTGGGATGACTCTTTGAGTGGATAAAACATTAAAAAAATTGGTGGTCCAATCTAAATTACTCACATCTATGCCTATTTTTTGTGCCACCATGTTTATGAGCAATAAATCGTGCGAACCCATGATTCCGTCTAATTTTGTCCACAAGAAATCTCATTTACTTTGCTACATGCACTTTTATTTTCTAAAATAAATTGAGAGCTACATTTACACAGCTAGTGCAACAAGATAGACTTTAATTATTTACTAGTTGAGTTTCCGTGCGTTGCGACGGATTTCTCAAAAAAAATCTTACCATACATAATACACATAAAAATGCATATTATTCCGACAAGAAATAACATCCATTGAGTGGTGTTTTATATTTTCCTTGAATCTTGCTAAGCCTTCGTCTGGGAGATTTGCTTCCGTGCATGTTGCATGCCTGGGTGCAGAGTGCAGACAGAGCATTTATTTCTGTTGTGCCGCCTGTAGACAGTTAAAAATAGATCTTTGTACTTGTGAAAGAAAAATTGTAGGGAAAATATATCTGAAATTTGAACTGAAGAGGGAAATAGTACAGACATGCAACCTGATGCATGAACCATCAGTGTGAAGAGATTGCTGTTGTCGGGATCCTTTTCATGTTAAGGCTTCTTGCCTCAGCTAGCTAGACATAATAAGGCAAAATGGTTCTTGAACTCATTCAGCAGATTTTTCAAGCTAGCTGAACAGATGTGCTACTTGGAGTCTTGGGAGTAAGAACAAGACGGATGCCATGAAAAATGTCAAATGATAATGGTGGCCGCTTTTAGCTCTACAAAAATAGATGTCATGAAATGTCAAGATAGTTTGTGCTGGCAGCTTGTAGTTCTACAAAATAGCAACAAGGGGAGTGTGTACATTCAGAATTATTTATAGTTTTCATTTTTAATACAATTTGGTAACATGGTACATATAATTTTAATGAAGCTTCTACTTGGTTTACTGTATTCAAGGCCCTTATGATTAAAAAAACGTGGTCAACGGGGGAATGATCCCTCACTTGACTTTACATTGTTAGGTAGGCGAGATGCCCGGTTTATTCGAGTACGCCTCGGCGCAACCATTTAGACGCAGCTGGGACTCGAACCCGGGCCGGCTAGGCGCGCACTCGCAGCCTCTGCCACTGGGTTAGCACCCAGTTCTCAAGGCCCTTATGATAAGTTCACAAAAAATCATCCGCCAACAGCACTAATGAGACATATTCAGGCTGTAATAAGCATCTACGAGTGTAGGTCTCTTTATGGAGTTCGAAGCTACTTGATAAAACTTCACCATAGGATCTCGTAGGTAGTGAATACTTTCCTAAGGTTCACCTTTAGCTTTATCAACCTTCTCGCATCACTGCATTTTGTGCTCGAATCTATGCTCAGCTAAACCTCCTCATGCAAGCCCAGGCATGTTTATTTATAACCCATAGTCAATATAACTTAGTAACTTACTACCAAAACTGATGAAGAATCAGGAGATAGTCATTCTACAGTTGAATGAGAAACCTTCACTAACGCGTCTATCTACAATCAGGAAATGTTGATTGTTAACACCAAACAAATATGAGGGCAAAATTCAAAATAAAGGTAAGGGTACCGTAACAGAACCCATTAACTAAAGGCGCGGAGTAAAATGGCAGGATTATTTCAGATCATTGAAAGAATTATGCACTTGAACAAACAACAGGTTTTACATAAATATTCAATTGCGGCGTAGTTTTGCCACGCACCAAGTCATAATCAGTTTGAAAAAACAGTGTTGCTGCATTGCATAGATAAGAGAGCAATATTCTGGTAACTGTTTAGAGCATCTCTAGCGGTCCCCTCAAAACGCGGAACCGCAAAACAGTTTTGAAGGTCGCGTTTTTCATGATTTTGCTCTAGAAAACGTACCGCGCAGAACAGAACCCTCAAACGAAACTGCAAATTCAACATTTCAGATTTCGTGGGAACAAACGCAGTTCATCATTTTGGATGTTCTTCGCTACAGATGATTGTACTCGCGAATTTTACACAAAATACTAACCCTAGAACACTTAAACTAACTACAGATCGCCGCCGACCTAACCCTAGAAGGCAAAATTCGGCTCCTCACCGGAGCCACGGGCGCAGCGGCGGAGGAGCTTCACTCCTCGTCGTCGGAGACGAGGTCGATGACGGGTGGCAGGGTGCTAAGGACGAGGTCCTGCTGCAGGAGGATGTCGTCGATCTCCTCGTCGCGCTTGACCTTGGCGAGCTCGCCGCCTCATGCTCGGAGCGCAGCTGCGTCACCGCCATGGCGCACTCGAGGTCCTCGTCGAAGACGAAATCCTCTGGACGGAGGGAGGTTCCGAACTGCGCGGCGTCGTAGTCCTCCGGCGGAGGAGGTGCTGGTGCCGCGAAGGAGCTGCTGGCACCCGCGGAGGAGCTGCCCTCGCCGCGCTGGAGCTGCTCGCGGCGGCGGCGGACTAGCTCGCGCTCCCACCGGAGCCGGTCAAACTCCTCGACCTCGCGGACGAGGAGCGACGCCGGCACCGGCTCGTTCTTCTGCGTCCACTTGTGGGCGCTCCGCTTCCTTGCACCGTCGCTGTGGATGACCAACGCCCGGTGGGCGTCGGAGTAGTCTCCGCCGAACTTGTCATCGCCGGGGAGAGGCTCTGGTTCCCTCTTCGGCACCATGGAGGCTCGGCGTGGCCGGATCTGTGGAAGGGGAGAGTGAATCGCTCATCGGAGACGGCAGAGAGGAAGAGGAATCGCTCGCCGACGGCGGTGGGGAAAAGAGGGTTGCGACCTGCTGATAATCCCCAAGAGCAAGGAATCACTGTAGCACAATTCGATAAGTATTTGAGTGTCGAACCCACGAGGAGCTGAAGGTAAACTATCTATTCTCTAAAGCCCTATGCTAGCTCTAAGTTGACGAGGGAATATTTCCCCGGCAACGGCGCCAGAAAACGTGTTGCTAGCTCTAAGTTGACGAGGGAATATTTCCCCGGCAACAGTGCCAGAAACAATGCTTGTACGTCACACGTCAGTTGAGAACCCCATGAGGAAGGTATGATGAGTGCAGCAGCAAGTTTTCCCTCAGTATGAAACCAAGGTTTAATCGAACCAGTAGGAAAACGAGGTTGCTTCGAAGGTGTTGGTGAAGGAGTGTATTGCGGCGCAACACCAGGGATTCCGGTGCCAACGTGGAACCTGCACAACACAATCAAATTACTTTGCCCCAACTTAACAGTGAGGTTGTCAATCTCACCGGCTTGCTGAAAACAAAGGGTTAAACGTATCGAATGGAAGATGATGTTTGTTTGCATAAAACAGTAGAGAACAATGATTGCAGTAGATTGTATTTCAGATGTAAAAGAATGGACCGGGGTCCACAGTTCACTAGTGGTGTCTCTCCAATAAGATAACTAACATGTTGGGTAAACAAATTACAGCTGGGCAATTGACAATTGATAAGTGCATATAACATGCATGTGTGAGCTATGGTATCTACTATGAGATTCATTTGGTCATTACGACAAAGTACATAGACCGCTATCCAGCATGCATCTATGCCTAAATAGTCCACTTTCTGGTTAACATCCGTACCCCTTCCAGTATTAAGTTGCAAGCAACAGACAATTGCATTAAGTAATATGCGTAATGTAAACAATACATTCATCCTTGAATAAAGCATTGCTGTTTTACCCCTAGTGGCAATAACACATCTACAACCTTAGAACTTGCTGTTACTATCCCAGGTTAAATAGAGGTTGAACCCAACTATCATGCATAAATACCCCCTCTTGGAGTCACAAGTATTCACTTGGCCAAGGCTTCAACAAGTAACGGAGAGCATGCAAGATCACAAATGACATAGACATGATAATATAATATTCAGCTACACATAGGTATCAATATAAGTCAGATCCCAGCAAACACAACATGTAGCATTACAATAAGATGATCTTGATCATGATAGGCAGCTCACAAGATCTAAACATGATGGCACAAGTGGAGAAGACAACCATCTAGCTACTGCTATGGACCCATAGTCCAAGGATGAACTACTCACGCATCACTCCGGAGGCGGGCATGGCGATGTAGAGCCCTCCGGTGATAATTCCCCTCTCCGGCAGGGTGCCGGGAAGAGCTTCAGAAAGGCTCGGTGTTTTAGGGTTTTCACGCCTCGGGGAATAAATAGGCGAAGGGGCGATGTCGGCGGACCCCCGAGGGGCCCAAACCACCAGGTGGCGCGGCTGGGGGCCCACCCGCGCGAGCCTATGGTGTGGCCTCCTCGGAGACCTCCTTCGTCTCTCCTTCGAGCTCCGTGACGGTGCTGGAAAAATAGGGACTTGGCCTTTTGTTTCGTGCAATTCCGAGAATATTTCCAGAAGTAACTTTCTGAAACCAAAAACAGCAGAAAACAGGGAACTGGCACTATGGCATCTTGTTAATAGGTTAGTTCCAGAAAATGCATAAAAGTGATATGAAGTGTATATAAAACATGTAGCAAATGGTATAATATAAGCATGGAACAGCAGAAATTATGGATAATCAAGCATCCCCAAGCTTAGTTCTACTCGTCCTCGAGTAGGTAAAACGATAACAACAAATAATTTCTGAGGAGACATGCTTTCACACAATCTTGATCAATATATTGCAAGGCTCATGTCATGAATGAAGTGACTCAAAGCAATGGTCTATAGTTTGCTAACAAATAGATAAAGAGTAAACAATGAATCATATAAGCAAAAACTTTTCATGAATAGTACTTTCAAGACAAGCATAAAAAAGTTTTGCATAAGAGGTAACTCATAAAGCAATAGATTCAAAGTAAAAGGCATTGAAGCAACACAAAGGATGATTAAGTTTCAGCATTTGCTTTCAACTTGTAACATGTATATCTCATGGATAGTTGTCAACATAAAGCAATATAACAAGTGCAATAAGTAAACATGTAAGAATCAATGCACACAAAGTTGACACAAGTGTTTGCTTCTAAGATAGAAAGGAGTAGGTAAACTGACTCAACATAAAGTAAAAGATAGGCCCTTCGCAGAGGGAAGCAGGGATTAAATCATGTGCTAGAGCTTTTTAAGTTTTCGAAAGCATATAGAGAGCACAAAATAAGTATTTGAGAGGTGTTTGTTGTTGTCAACGAATGGTAGTGGGCACTCTAACCCCCTTCTCAACCAGACTTTCAAGAGCGGCTCCCATGAAGGACGTTATCTCTACCAGCAAGGTAGATCATCCCTCTTCTCTTTTGTTTACACATGTATTTTAGTTTCTTTATAGATGACACTCCTCCCAACCTTTTGCTTACACAAGCCATGGCTAACCGAATCCTCGGGTGCCTTCCAACATTCACATACCATGGAGGAGTGTCTATTTGCAAAATTAAGTTGCTTACTGATAAATCAGGGCAAAACATGTGAAGAGAATTATTAATGAAAGTTGTAATTAATTGGGGCTGGGCACCCCGTTGCCAGCTCTTTTTGCAAATTATTGGATAAGCGGATGTATATGCCACTAGTCCATTGGTGAAAGTCTGTCAGAAGTAAATGACAAGATTGAAAGATAAAACACCACATACTTCCTCATGAGCTATAAAACATTGACACAAATAAGGAGTAATAAAGTTTTGAATAGTTTAAAGGTAGCACATGAAATATTTACTTGGAATGGCAGGAAATACCACATAGTAGGTAGGTATGGTGGACACAAATGGCATGGGTTTTGGCTCAAGTTTTGGATGCACGAGAAGCATTCCCTCTCAGTACAGAGTTTAGGCTAGCAAGGTTGTTTGAAGCAAACACAAGTATAAACCGGTACAGCAAGAATCACATAAAAACATATTGCAAGTATTATAAGACTCTACACTGTCTTCCTTGTTGCTCAAACATTTTACCAGAAAATATCTAGACCTTAAAGAGAACAAATATGCATCCCAAGTCTCAACAAGATCTACGGTAGTTCTCCACTACTAGGCTTTAACTACATGATGCAAGAGCTTAAACATGTGGCGCCCTGACCTGACTGTTATACAGTGATGCTGTGTGTCACCGGTTAAGCGATACAACCGGAGGTTACGGGTTTACCAATCCCCGGCCAAAACCTTTGGCAGGCGTTGCTCGGAATGGATCATCGGCAACGCAACACCCCGATTGATGCCTTAACACAGGCACAACCCTCAATGCATAATAGAGAGACCAAGACTTGTGGAACAACTGGCACATCACAGACTCTACGACACAAATCATATAGTTCAACTCTTATAATAGAGAAAGATAGCAAATGACAACCAGAGGTCACAGACCCAACATTACATCAAGCGGAAGCAAATTAGGTTGTTCTAAACAACAAGATCCAACATATGGCCTAAGAGGCCTATAGATAAACATCACAGCGCCAGCTGATCTGGGATGTCCCAAGCTGCCACCTGGGAACCCCAGACTACTCGTCGACGTCCACAAAGAACCCACCTTCGAGGTCGGTGAAGTCCTCCTCTGAAACAAAACAAACGACGTTGAGTTCGACGAACTCGCAAGATTATATATAGAGCTTTAGCTCGATGAGGCTTTCAAAGTTATATGGCTGTTTTGCATAAAGCTGATTTTATTTATGAAAAACATAACTCGAAGGCATCGACTATTCAGAGTATTTTCAAAAAGAGGTAAGAAGTACTCTTTCTTTCATCACCTTTCTCAACATCAACCATCATTATCAACCACTGTACCTGTTCATCAAAAGCACCTCCCCGAATCACCCTCGAGGAAGCTCACCTTGCATTCATGAGTGGTACCTCTAGTACCCAGTTTTTAATCATTCCGTTAAAGTTATTCTATGGTCTTATCGTCCTTTCCCAAGTTGTCCTTAACCGTGGACACGGCTTTTCGAAAAGATTTAACCCTGCAGGGGTGCACTGTGTTTACCTTCGGTACCGCCCGGCTCATTGCCTACACGTAGCTCTCTTCCGGGGAAAGCCGGCTGAGTGGGAACGGTTACAACCTTTACCTTGCTTGAGACTAACCCAGGATCATCAGTGGCGGTAGGACAAGGGGTACCTCCAGCACCCTGTCCCGCGGCCACTTATTTTCCTGACACAACCATCCTCATCTCAGTCTTGGCCACCATCCTCAACGCACGCGCAGATGGAAAGCTAAACTAGAGGACCCTCGGCTAGTCCGCCACAAGTTAGTCGGTCGACGAGGGCTCCATATACCCCACCGAAAGGAAGCGCGCTCATTCTTGGTTCAAGAGGTAAAGAACTCGCACCTAGGCGGCGGGAGTGAGACAAAACACCACCATACCAAAGTGGCCTCTCATCCCCACCTTTAAGCATCTTATTACCTGTCACCACAAATTCTCCACCATCATCTGTACATCTCATCACCTGTTTCCGACCATGAAACATCCACCGGACTGCTAAGCATTTTAACTAAGCATGGCTAAGCATCAACACTGCGTAGTTAATTATTTCAGGCCAACAGTACAATCCTATGGATAATAGGAGGGGAAACAGGTAATTGGCATCGGAATCTTAATGCAACTATAGGATACTCTAATCCAAGCAAATTGACATTTGGAACCGCATGCAATATTATAGTGGAGAAAATAATTGCGGAAAATAGGATAAGATATGCTCAGAGGGGGGATTACGCTTGCCTGGTTGAGCGGAGTAGTCAAACTGCTCGTCGGAGTAAGGATGCTCAACTCCGGACTCGTGATCTACCGGAGAGCAAACAACACCGGAAAGCAAAAACAACAATCAACACATGGCAATTGTGCAATACATACAAAGATGATGATATGACATTTTAAATGCACCCTAGAAGCTTTGAACATGACCAACAAGTTAAATGGGGTCCCCGTTGTATTTATTGCATAATTTGGAAGAAACCCCATATTAAAACTTAATGATTATCATTACTACTAGAGCACATTATTGTAATTGTGATCGATGATGCATGATGATAAAGATTTTGGATCACTCATGTTGTTCTGAGCATTTTGATATAAAGAACACATTTTTCTGAGGTCCCGGTAAAAGTTATTACTTTTATAATTTTCTCTCTTAAATTTATTCTTTTTATTATTTTAATTCCAACGATGAAATGAATTAAGTACCCGACTCGAGGAAGGGGATGGATACGCTGGAATCATCGTAGTTCGATAACTCTAAACGCGAGAGGGGGAGCGGGGACATGTGCTATCGAGAGGAAAAGGAAAAAGAAATATTGCAACTTTTTCTGTACAGGCCGGAATTTCCGGTCCAAAAGTGCTCATGGGCCGGAGTTTCCGGTCCACCAATTTTTCAGCCCAAAACGGCAGCCACTGGACCCGGTCCGGAGTTGCACCGGAGTTGGGCCGGAGTTTCCGGTCTGAAAAACTCGAGAGGAGAGAAAAAGGAGCAGCGAGGCGACGGTGACGGCGCGCTCAACGGCGTTGGCGACGGCGAGCTAGCGCGAGGGAGAGGAAGGGGAAGAGGGTGCTCCTGCACCATACGCTCACCACGGACGCATTGGGGTGGGCGGCGACGGCGGGGGTGCAACGGCGACGACGAATCCGTTCGCGGCGGAGCTTTGGGCTGCAGCGGCGAGAAGTTGGACGGCGGCGGCGATTCACGCCTCCTCCCGTCGATTCCTCCCAGGGGGAGGGAGAGGGGAACACGGCGACGCTGGTGGTGGAGCCCGATTTGCACGGGGCGAACTCAATCCACCGCGGAGAGCTTGGCCATGGCGCGGCGACGGGGAGCTCGTGGATAGGATCGTGAGGGAGAGGAAACGGGCGAGCAAGTGGGGGATAGGGAGCAGCGCACGGTGGGGACCTCCTCTTCTCCTCGACGCGGCAGGAGGGCGCGGGGCACGACGACGAGGTGGTCCGGCGGGAGCGCGCGCGCGTCGCTACAGGGGAAAGGAGAGAGACGACCAGTTCGCAAAAAGCCCCTGGCCAAATTCTTCCATCACGGACAGGTCCTCCACTATTTACAAACGGTCCTTTTCTCTTCTAAAATTAAAACCAGAAGCATTTCCCAGATTTAATTGGACACTGAAAACACTTACAAAAATTATGCCAAAAATTGGAGAGGCTCCCCTTAACCTGTGGATGCCCCACAATTTTTGGTGTGGTCAAATAAATTGTTTTCAGCAACACTTGTTCAACAGGTTTGAATATGGCATTTTTGCTGATTTTCCAAATGTTGCTATTTAACAATTTGGTGCAAGTGCAAAAATAATATTGTGAACTCTTGGAACTTCCTTGACAAATATGAAGTGTCAAAATATTTGTTTTACAACTTGGAATGCCTTCATTGGTGGAAGTTTTGATTCAAGCAAGTGTGGCATTTCACTTTTCAATGTTGCCAAACCAACTACGGTGTTGTTTAGCAATTTTAAATGTATGCCATGATGCATGTATGGAATGCAAAAAGTGAAAATTTAGACCATAATTTGCATTACCAAAAGTGGGCTGTTACAACTCTACCCTCCTTACAGGAATCTCGTCCCGAGATTCTAAGGTTGCGGAAAGAAGTCGGGATACTCCTCACGAAGACTAGACTCTCGTTCCCAAGTTGCTTCCTCCTCGGAATGGTGAGACCATTGAATTTTGAGGAACTTGGTAGTCTTGTTACGGGTCTTTCTTTCAGCTTCATCCAAGACACGGATAGGATGCTCACGATAAGTGAGGTCTTCTTGTAGATCTAGCTCTTCATGATTGACCCCATGGATAGGATCCTTGAAACACCGGCGAAGTTGGGAGACATGAAACACATCATGTACATTTGGGAATTTGACCGGTAACTCCAACTTATAAGAAAGATCTCCTCGCTTTTCTAGAACGGTGAAAGGGCCAACATAGCGAGGTGCCAATTTCCCTTTGATTCCGAAGCGGCGAACGCCACGAAGGGGAGAGACACGGAGATAAGCTTTATCACCAATTTCATAGTGAATTTCCTGATGGTGCTTATCATAGTAGCTCTTCTGCCTAGACTGAGCAATCTTCAGATTTCTCTTATGATTCGAACCTTCTCCTCAGCTTCATTGATCACATCCGGACCAAAGAGTGCTCTCTCTCCGGTCTCGGACCAATTTAGAGGAGTGCGGCATTTTCTTCCATAAAGCCTCAATGGAGCCATGCCCAGACTAGCTTGATAGCTATTGTTGTAGGAGAACTCCGCGAAAGGGAGATACTTTTCCCAACCCTTGCCAAAAGAGATCACACATGCCCGAAGCATGTCTTCCAACACTTGGTTCACTCTTTCGGTCTGACCATCAGTTTGGGATGGTAGGCGGTACTGAAGTTGAGACGGGACCCCATAGCAGTTTGGAAACTCTGCCAAAACTTGGATACAAAGATACTTCCACGGTCCGATATGATCCTCAGAGGGACCCCATGCAATGGAACAATACGAGCCAAATAAAGTCAGCAAGTTGACTTGCCCGTATATCATCACGGACTGGTAGGAAGTGAGCAACCTTGGAAAGACGATCAATGATTACCCAATTGCATTGTTGCCCTTTTGAGATCGGGAAACCCGGTGATGAAGTCCATACCAATTTCATCCCATTTCCACTCGGGACTGCAATAGGGCGAGAGTGCCGGCAGGTCTTTGATGTTCAGCCTTTACCCGTCGACATGTGTCGCATTCAGCAACATACTTGGCAATTTCTCGTTTCATACGAGTCCACCAGAATTGTGGCGAAGGTCTTGGTACATTTGGTACTACCGGGATGAATAGAGAGAGGTGATTCATGAGCTTCTTGAGGATGAGCTCCCTCAAATTCGGTTCTTTGGCACACCAAGCGGTCACCAAAATAAACAACCCGGATTCATCTTCCGAGAAACATTTGGCCTTGCCACTAGCAATGTTCTTCTTGATTTCAGGATACCCTCATCCAGCTTCTGAGCATCCTTAATCTGGTCTACAAGAGTAGCTTTGATCTCCAGATTTGCAAGGTAGCCGGAGGGAACAATTTCCAGGTTCAAACGGGCAAACTCTTCATGAAGGCAGGTTGGGCCTTCTCAATCATCAGATTGTTGCAATAGGACTTCCGACTTAGCGCGTCAGCCACGACGTTTGCTTTGCCGGGTTGATAGTTCAGACTCACATTATAGTCCGTGATTAACTCCAACCAACGCCTTTGCCTGAGATTTAAATCCGGCTGGGTGAAGAGGTACTTCAGACTCTTGTGATCCGAGAAGATCTCGCAACGGTTACCAAACAGGTATGGTCTCCATTGCTTCAAAGCATAGACCACAGCGGCAAGTTCTAGATCATGAGTTGGGTAGTTGAGCTCATGCGGCTTAAGTTGGCGAGAAGCATATGCCACCACATGGCCATCTTGCATTAGCACACAGCCCAACCTTGTAGAGAGGCGTCACAGAAGACGACGAAATCCTTGCTTGTGTCCGGCAGGACAAGCACAGGAGCGGACGTGAGTTTGGCTTTCAGTGTTTTGAAACTCTCTTCAGCTTCGGCCGACCATACAAACTTTTTATCCTTCTTGAGAAGGTCAGTCAGGCCTTGGCTATCTTGGAGAAACCTTCGATGAATCGGCGGTAGTAACCGCCAATCCGAGAAAGCTACGAATGTCCTTGACTGACATTGGAGTTTTCCAATCCAGAATGGACTGAATCTTGTCGGAATGACAGCCACACCATTAGCGGATATCACATGACCAAGGAAGATGAGATTATCCAACCAAAACTCACACTTGGAGAACTTGGCATAGAGGCGGTGTTCTCGAAGTCTGTCAGAACCAAACGAAGATGTTCCTCATGCTCTTCATTGGTTTTGGAATAGATGAGGATGTCATCAATGTAAATGACGACAAACTTGTCAAGATAATCCATGAAGATGGAGTTCATGAGCCTCATGAAAGTAGCTGGGCATTTGTGAGACCAAAGGACATGACGGTATACTCATATGAGCCATAACGAGTAACAAATGCCGTCTTTGGAATATCCTCCTTTCTGATTTTTATCTGATGGTAGCCTGACCTCAGATCCATCTTGGAGAATACCGTTGCACCAGCTAACTGATCCAACAGATCATTGATGCGAGGAATAGGATACTTGTTCTTGATTGTCACCGCATTCAACGGTCGATAGTCAGAGACTAGACGAGGCACGGTAGAATCCCTCTTCTTGACAAAGAGTACCGGACAACCCCAAGGTGAACTGCTAGGCTGGATGAACTCCTTAGCTAACAGCTGATCAATTTGCTCTTTCAACAGAGCCAACTCTTCCACCGGCATACGGTAGGGCTTCTTGGAAATTGGAGCGGTACCGGGAAGTAGATCTATGACAAACTCCACACTTCGGTCAGGAGGCATGCCAGGCAATTCTTCCGGGAACACATCCGGGAAGTCACACACCACGTGTATGTCCTGGATTTCAGGAGGGGATTCGCCTTCCATAAAGCAAAGGAGATCTCAGGTGAGTTGGGTACGATGGCGGACGGAGGTCTTGATGTTGCAGGCCAATACTTCACAATGTCACCGGAAGGAGCGGTCACAGTAATGGTCTTGGCGCACAGTCGAGATTAGCCTGGTATTTGCTAGCCAGTTCATGCCCATATGACATCAATGCCTTTGGACTTCAGAGCTACCAAGGCATAAGGAAAAGACAAGGAACCTATATTAATCTGGACCTCAGGAGTAACCCATCGGTTTGCCATTTGGAACCAGGAGTGGCGATCACCAAGGACGGCTCATTTTCTCGAACGGTATTTTGTGCTTTTGCAAAAGCTATGGATATGAATGAATGCGATGCTCCAGAATCAAACAAAACTGTAGCTGATTGCCGTTGATTCGTAACTCACCCATAAGAACGCCGGGGTCATCTTCAGCTTCTTCAAGAGACGTGGTTCAGGCGACCACGCACAATAGGTCCAGCCTTGCCAGTTGGAGTGGCAGGGGCTCGTGCAGGAGTTATCGCGAGAGGTGCCTTCTGGGGGCACTCCCTGGAGTAGTGGCCAGCCTGGCCACAGGTGTAGCAAGTGACTCCAGGTGGAGCAGGTAGCATAGGACGGTACCCACTCCGCCTACCCCAAGTGTCGAAGTAGTGGGGCGCGGAGGAGGTGGCCTGTATCCCGCTGCTCGGCATGAATGGAGCACGAGGTACGGCGCTGTAGGGACAAACACCCTGCGCTTCTTGCTCTCAGAACCCGAGGAACTCTGGTGGTCCCCATGTGCGGGCCTCTTGGAAGCTTCAAGTTCCTTTCTTCCTTGCTCAAGAGTGAAAGCCTGGTTGAACAGCTCCTGATAGGTCTGGAACCTGAAGGGCAATAGCTCATAGCGGAGCTGCGGAGTCAGACCCTTGCGGAACAGCTCTTGCTTGTCAGCATCATTGGTCACGTCCCTTGGGGCGTAACGAGAGAGATGGTTGAACTCACGACCATAAGTGCGGAGGTCCATCCGTCCCTGTTGCAAATCCAGGAACTCCCTCCTCTTCAAGTCCATGATCGGCTGGGGAATGTACTCCGCACGGAAGGCAGTGCGAAATCAGCCCAGGTGAAGACATGGTTGGCTGGAAACAAAGCCACATGGCTTTCCCACCAACAGCCAGCAGCACCAACCAAGAGTAGGTGGCAAAGTTGACTTGCTCGCCAATGGGACATGAGCGCGGAGAACTTGCGCTCCAAAGCACGAAGCCAATCATCAGCTTCCAGTGGCTCCTTAGCATCAGCAAAGGTGGGTGGCTGGAACGCAGGAACTCGTGAGAGTGTTGCACTCGTTCCTCCGTGCATTCTGCTGCACCAACTGCTCAAGCAAGCGCTCATTGCGCCCACGGTTCTCCTCAATGGCCATCAAGACCTCAGCCATCGAGGGTGGTGGCGGCAGATCATCCTCATCATCATTGTGGTTACCGCGACCACCACGGCCTCCACGACCTCCTCGAGCCATTCTGGAGATTTGACAATGACACGGTTAGTATCTTTCTCCGAATGGTCGAACAATAGCATTAGCGTCTACACAAGTACACAGACTAGGGACGATAATACTTTGCGAGAAGGAAACAACAAGATAGAACTTGGGTCAAAGATCAGCATCATGTGCTACTAGTGAGAGTTAAGAAATCACAACTTAACACACTCTAGTTGGCACAATCCGGGACCTTATGTTCAAGTCCGTGGGTTAAAACCCAAAGAAAGGATCAAAAGATTACTCGGTAGAAACATCTGAGTTGATTTGGGATTGCAACGCAGCGGGAGCAACTGGACACATAACACTAAAGGTCGAACCCACCCCGTTTCTAATCATTTTGAAGTAACAGACGAGGAGTAAAACCTTTAAACTCAAATCGAGGTAAGATTGCTCCGAGATTAGAGGGTAACCAGATAAGGAGTAAAAAGAATCCTAAGATGGTTTTCACAACTCATTTTTAGGTTAAAAATATTTTCACAAACACTAGACTCAACATCGACCAGTAGAAGGGTTTCCTACAGGCAGTACTGCTCTGATACCAACTTGTGGCGCCCGACCGACTGTTATACAGTGATGCTGTGTGTCACCGGTTAAGCGATACAACCGGAGGTTACGGGTTTACCAATCCCCGGCCAAAACCTTTGGCAGGCGTTGCTCGGAATGGATCATCGGCAACGCAACACCCCGATTGATGCCTTAACACAGGCACAACCCTCAATGCATAATAGAGAGATCAAGACTTGTGGAACAACTGGCACATCACAGACTCTACGACACAAATCATATAGTTCAACTCTTATAATAGAGAAAGATAGCAAATGACAACCAGAGGTCACAGACCCAACATTACATCAAGCGGAAGCAAATTAGGTTGTTCTAAACAACAAGATCCAAATATGGCCTAAGAGGCCTACAGATAAACATCACAGCGCCAGCTGTTCCGGGATGTCCCAAGCTGCCACCTGGGAACCCCAGACTACTCGTCGACGTCCACAAAGAACCCACCTTCGAGGTCGGTGAAGTCCTCCTCTGAAACAAAACAAACGACGTTGAGTTCGACGAACTCGCAAGATTATATATAGAGCTTTAGCTCGATGAGGCTTTCAAAGTTATATGGCTGTTTTGCATAAAGCTGATTTTATTTATGAAAAACATAACTCAAGGCATCGACTATTCAGAGTATTTTCAAAAGAGGTAAGAAGTACTCTTTCTTTCATCACCTTTCTCAACATCAACCATCATCAACCACTGTACCTGTTCATCAAAGGCACCTCCCCGAATCACCCTCGAGGAAGCTCACCTTGCATTCTGAGTGGTACCTCTAGTACCCAGTTTTTAATCATTCCGTTAAAGTTATTCTATGGTCTTATCGTCCTTTCCCAAGTTGTCCTTAACCGTGGACACGGCTTTTCGAAAAGATTTAACCCTGCAGGGGTGCACTGTGTTTACCTTCGGTACCGCCCGGCTCATTGCCTACACGTAGCTCTCTTCCGGGGAAAGCCGGCTGAGTGGGAACGGTTACAACCTTTACCTTGCTTGAGACTAACCCAGGATCATCAGTGGCGGTAGGACAAGGGGTACCTCCAGCACCCTGTCCCGCGGCCACTTATTTTCCTGACACAACCATCCTCATCTCAGTCTTGGCCACCATCCTCAACGCACGCGCAAATGGAAAGCCAAACTAGAGGACCCTCGGCTAGTCCGCCACAAGTTAGTCGGTCGACGAGGGCTCCATATACCCCACCGAAAGGAAGCGCGCTCATTCTTGGTTCAAGAGGTAAAGAACTCGCACCTAGGCGGCGAGAGTGAGACAAAACACCACCATACCAAAGTGGCCTCTCATCCCCACCTTTAAGCATCTTATTACCTGTCACCACAAATTCTCCACCATCATCTGTACATCTCATCACCTGTTTCCGACCATGAAACATCCACCGGACTGCTAAGCATTTTAACTAAGCATGGCTAAGCATCAACACTGCGTAGTTAATTATTTCAGGCCAACAGTACAATCCTATGGATAATAGGAGGGGAAACAGGTAATTGGCATCGGAATCTTAATGCAACTATAGGATACTCTAATCCAAGCAAATTGACATTTGGAACCGCATGCAATATTATAGTGGAGAAAATAATTGCGGAAAATAGGATAAGATATGCTCAGAGGGGGGATTACGCTTGCCTGGTTGAGCGGAGTAGTCAAACTGCTCGTCGGAGTAAGGATGCTCAACTCCGGACTCGTGATCTACCGCAGAGCAAACAACACCGGAAAGCAAAAACAACAATCAACACATGACAATTGTGCAATACATACAAAGATGATGATATGACATTTTAAATGCACCCTAGAAGCTTTGAACATGACCAACAAATTAAATGGGGTCCCCGTTGTATTTATTGCATAATTTGGAAGAAACCCCATATTAAAACTTAATGATTATCATTACTACTAGAGCACATTATTGTAATTGTGATCGATGATGCATGATGATAAAGATTTTGGATCACTCATGTTGTTCTGAGCATTTGATATAAAGAACACATTTTTCTGAGGTCCCGGTAAAAGTTATTACTTTTATAATTTTCTCTCTTAAATTTATTCTTTTAATAATTTTAATTCCAACGATGAAATGAATTAAGTACCCGACTCGAGGAAGGGGATGGATACGCTGGAATCATCGTAGTTCGATAACTCTAAACGCGAGAGGGGGAGCGGGGACATGTGCTATCGAGAGGGAAAAGGAAAAAGAAATATTGCAACTTTTTCTGTACATGCCGGAATTTCCGGTCCAAAAGTGCTCATGGGCCGGAGTTTCCGGTCCACCAATTTTTCAGCCCAAAACGGCAACCACTGGACCCGGTCCGGAGTTGCAACGGAGTTGGGCTGGAGTTTCTGGTCTGAAAAACTCGAGAGGAGAGAAAAAGGAGCAGCGAGACGACGGTGACGGGCACGCTCAACGGCGTTGGCGACGGCGAGCTAGCGCGAGGGGAGAGGAAGGGGAAGAGGGTGCTCCTGCACCATACGCTCACCACGGACGCGTTGGGGTGGGCGGCGATGGCGGGGGTGCAACGGCGACGACGAATCCGTCCGCGGCGAAGCTTCGGGCTGCAGCGGTGAGAAGTTGGACGGCGGCGGCGATTCACGCCTCCTCCCGTCGATTCCTCCCAGGGGGAGGGAGAGGGGAACACAGCGACGCTGGTGGTGGAGCTCGATTTGCACGGGGCGAACTCAATCCACCGCGGAGAGCTCGGCCATGGCGCGGTGACGGGGAGCTCGTGGATAGGATCGTGAGGGAGAGGAAACGGGCGATCAAGTGGGGGATAGGGAGCAGCGCACGGTGGGGACCTCCTCTTCTCCTCGACGCGGCAGGAGGGCGCGGGGCGCAGTGGCGCGGGGCACGGCGACGAGGTGGTCCGGCGGGAGCGCGCGCTGCGCGTCGCTACAGGGGAGAAAGGAGAGAGACGACCAGTTCACAAAAAGCCCCCTGGCCGAATTCTTCCATCACGGACAGGTCCTCCACTATTTACAAACGAGTCCTTTTCTCTTCTAAAATTAAAACCAGAAGCATTTCCCAGATTTAATTGGACACTGAAAACACTTACAAAAATTATGCCAAAAATTGGAGAGGCTCCCCTTAACCTGTGGATGCCCCACAATTTTTGGTGTGGTCAAATAAATTGTTTTCAGCAACACTTGTTCAACAGGTTTGAATATGGCATTTTTGCTAATTTTCCAAATGTTGCTATTTAACAATTTGGTGCAAGTGCAAAAATAATATTGTGAACTCTTGGAACTTCCTTGACAAATATGAAGTGTCAAAATATTTGTTTTACAACTTGGAATGCCTTCATTGGGTGGAAGTTTTGATTCAAGCAAGTGTGCCATTTCACTTTTCAATGTTGCCAAACCAACTACGGTGTTGTTTAGCAATTTTAAATGTATGCCATGATGCATGTATGGAATGCAAAACGTGAAAATTTAGACCATAATTTGCATTACCAAAAGTGGGCTGTTACAAAACATGATCTACTTGAGAGCTCAAAACAATTGCAAAGTATCAAATCGAAACAAGACAATGATCTACAAGAATGCATATGTCTTTTCCAATACCAACTACTACATGTAGCATTTTCTTTCTTCCAAACAAACACCAATCAATTTATTTAAATATAAACTCTCCAAATGATAATATAATACAGCAAGAGAGTATTTATAAACAAGTGCTAACAGCTCGAAGAGATGCATGAAAAACAGGAGCTAAAAGCACTGCAGTAGCTAGTTAAGAATACTCAACATATATAAGTGAAGAACATGAGTATTCACATGAAAAAGCGGAGCGTGTCTCTCTCCCACACAAGGATTGCTAGGATCCGAATTTATTCAAACAAAAACAAAAATAAAAACACACAGACGCTCCAAGTAAACGCATAAGATGTGAAAGAATTAAAATATAGTTTCCCTAGAGATGACCTGATAAGTTTGTTGATGAAGAAGGGGATGCCTTGGGCATCCCCAAGCTTAGACGCTTCAGTCTCTCTGAATATGGTTGAGATGAACCACGGGGGCATCCCCAAGCTTAGGATTTTTACTCTTCTTGATCACATAATATCACCCTTCTCGCTTGATCCTTGAAAACTTCCGTCACACCAAACTCAAGACAGTTCTCATTAGAGAGTTAGTGCATAATCAAAAATTCTCATATTCTGTAATGATACAATCAATCCCAAAGCTTCTGGACATTAGCTACAGCCACCAATGCTTTGTGGAGCAAAGAAATCCACACAAACACAGTAGAAGAGCGAATGCAAAACAAAAGGCAGAATCTGTCAAAAACAGAATAGTCTGGAATGACGAATTTTTTCGAGGCACTTAAGTTGCTCAGATGGATCTTGCCTAAAATAATGAAAGTTGCGTACATATCTCAGGAATATGCGTGATTTTTTTCAGAATTTTTTGAATTTTCTACAGGGAGATAAGGTCAAATCCGTGACAGCTAAAAATCTGTCACTGCGCAGAAATCCAAATCTTGCATCAACTTTCAATATAGAACTTTACTTGGCACAACATTGCGATAAAATAAAGATACAAAGGAGTTGCTACAGAAGTAACAAAACTCCTTGACTCAAAGAAAACAAAAATAACAGCAAATAAAAACGATGGGTTGTCTCCCATAAGCGCTTTTCTTTAACGCCTTTCAGCTAGGCGCAGAAAGTGAAAATCAAGTGTCAAAAAGTGGAGGAGCATTGACATCAATACCAAGGGCCATGCGCCTACCTCTCTTACCCTTAGACTAACTCTTTGGTTTGGGGAATACATGGCCGCACCTTGGTGTGGAGGTAAGATTCAGAGTGCCTTTTCCCACATCTACGGTTGCTCCCATTAATTTGAGCAGAGATCTTCCAAGTGTAATTTGTCCTGTCCCTGCACATTCAATAACAAGATAATCAGTGGACACCGTTCTCCCAAGAAAGGTTGTAAACACACCCTCAGCTATCCCCTCAGGAAATATAACAGAGTTATCAGTAAGAATTATTCCTTCTCCTCCTTCAGCAAGTCCCCAAAGATTCAAAGTTTCATAAATGCTTTTAGGCATAAGGCAAAACTCAGACATAATATCACAACGAGCATAAAAGGTTTCACCACAAATAGCAACCTTTACCGTAGGGACCCACTTCGAAGGTTCAGAATTTGTTGGAACATAGTTAAAATATTCCCGAATTTGATTATAGCCGTCCTTTAAACAAGATATATGTGTCTCAAGAGTGTTTAATCTAGCATGGATGCTAACAAGGACCGAATCAAATTTATTAGTTGAGCTAGACGTTGCAATCAACTTTTTTATGGCATTAAAAGCTTGGTCCCCATCGCAGTGAAGGAAATCTCCTCCCACAATAGCATCTAAAGCATATGTATAACAAAGGGCTAGACCAAAGTAGAAGCTAGTGAGAAGCAAGCTTAAAGTCATTTTAGGATCAGTTTTACCAAAGGAATCATTAATTCTAGACCAAGCTTCTTTAAAATTCTCCTAACTCCCTTGTTTAAAAGTGAAGATCACTTCCTCAGGTGACATAGCAACAGGCATGGAACAAGACATGATGGTGACAAGAGACAAAACAAAACCGAAATAAACAAGTAACTAATTTTTTTGTGTTTTTGATAAAGAGAGCAAACAAGACTAAATAAAAAAAACTAAGCAAGACAAATAACAAAGTAAAGAGATTGGGTGTGAGAGACTCCCCTTGCAGAAGCAATTCGGTTTTCAAGAGTGCCAGAAACAATGCTTGTACGTCACACGTCAGTTGGGAACCCCAAGAGGAAGGTATGATGAGTGCAGCAGCAAGTTTTCCCTCAGTATGAAACCAAGGTTTAATCGAACCAGTAGGAAAACGAGGTTGCTTCGAAGGTGTTGGTGAAGGAGTGTAGTGCGGCGTAACACCAGGGATTCCGGTGCCAACGTGGAACCTGCACAACACAATCAAATTACTTTGCCCCAACTTAACAGTGAGGTTGTCAATCTCACCGGCTTGCTGAAAACAAAGGGTTAAACGTATCGAATGGAAGATGATGTTTGTTTGCATAAAACAATAGAGAACAATGAATGCAGTAGATTGTATTTCAGATGTAAAAGAATGGACCGGGGTCCACAGTTCACTAGTGGTGTCTCTCCAATAAGATAACTAACATGCTGGGTAAACAAATTACAGCTGGGCAATTGACAATTGATAAGTGCATATAACATGCATGTGTGAGCTGTGGTATCTACTATGAGATTCATTTGGGCATTACAACAAAGTACATAGACCACTATCCAGCATGCATCTATGCCTAAATAGTCCACTTTCCGGTTAACATCCGTACCCCTTCCAGTATTAAGTTGCAAGCAACAGACAATTGCATTCAGTAATGTGCGTAATGTAAACAATCCATTCATCCTTGAATAAAGCATTGCTGTTTTACCCTTAGTGGCAACAACACATCTACAACCTTAGAACTTGCTGTCACTATCCCAGGTTAAATAGAGGTTGAACCCAACTATCATGCATAAATACCCCCTCTTGGAGTCACAAGTATTCACTTGGCCAAGGCTTCAACAAGTAACGGAGAGCATGCAAGATCACAAATGACATAGACATGATAATATAATATTCAGCTACACATAGGTATCAATATAAGTCAGATCCCAGCAAACACAACATGTAGCATTACAATAAGATGATCTTGATCATGATAGGCAGCTCACAAGGTCTAAACATGATGGCACAAGTGGAGAAAACAACCATCTAGCTACTGCTATGGACCCATAGTCCAAGGATGAACTACTCACGCATCACTCCGGAGGCGGGCATGGCGATGTAGAGCCCTCCGGTAATGATTCCCCTCTCCGGCAGGGTGCCGGGAAGAGCTTCAGAACCCCCCGAGTTAGGGTTGACGACGGCGGCGGCAGCGAATATGTTCTGGATGAAAGGCTCGGTGTTTTAGGGTTTTCATGCCTCAGGGAATAAATAGGCGAAGGGGCGATGTCGACGGACCCCCGAGGGGCCCAAACCACCAGGTGGCGCGGCTGGGGGCCCACCCGCGCAAGCCTATGGTGTGGCCTCCTCGGAGCCCTCCTTCGTCTCTCCTTCGGGCTCCATGACGGTGCTGGAAAAATAGGGACTTGGCCTTTTGTTTCGTGCAATTCCGAGAATATTTCCAGAAGTAACTTTCTGAAACCAAAAACAGCAGAAAACAGGGAACTGGCACCGTGGCATCTTGTTAATAGGTTAGTTCCAGAAAATACATAAAAGTGATATGAAGTGTATATAAAACATGTAGCAAATGGTATAATATAAGCATGGAACAGCAGAAATTATGGATACGTTGGAGACGTATCACCCTATAACTCTCTTATATGGCCGTTTGTGCAAAGCAATAAGTTTAAATATGAAAGGAACTAACTAATGAAAGCAAGTGATGTGGAATGGGTTTATCTAGTAACAAGTTTCTCAATCAAGTTTCAACCGCAAGTTTCTTAGAGCAAGTTTCTCAAAGTAGCAAGTAGCAAATATCTTAAGTAGCAAATATCTCAAGGGAGCAAATGTTCTAGCAATTGTTATTTCATTTGTGTGGTTGTCACAATTAGTGAAGCACATGTTTCAGTCTTAATTGTTTCTTCTAGGAAGGAGCCATAAATAGGTGTAGCCAAGTAAATGAACTAAAACCCCTTATGATGGATCTCATGGCCAAGTAAATGAGCACACAAGAATTATTAAGACATAAAAGTCCCACCATAGCCTTAAGTTCTAAGGTCCCCTATATATATCCCCCAATAAAGTAACTTCATGACTCGGTCTCAGGTTTACATGCCCTCCCAAGTCTCCCTCACTCCATTACATTGCCGGTGATCACCTTACATGCATTCCCCAACATATGTGTGCACTCATATATTGTACATAAAGACAATCATAAAACATAACAAAACTTGTATGCAACCAATCAACGAACTATTTCACTATTGCCATGAACAAATCACTTCTCAAACATAGATGGGGAGACACAATAGATCAAGTGAATAGTATATTGCATCATATATCATGTTTGCCAAGAGTTTACACTGGAGAGATGGAGATGATCTTGCTGTAGATGTTGATGATGAACACGCCGGAGGGGGGGGGGTGGAGCCCTCCGGAGGTGATTCCGGCGGCGTTTCCCCCCTCTGATCTTCTCCTGCGGCAGCCTTCTGACTCTCTGTTTTGTGGTTTTGTGTTTCTCTGCCGCCTCCTCCCGAAACTCCCTGGGGGACTATTTTTATAGCCGGTTTTAGGTCAAGACGAAGCCACGGAGAAAAAAAGGACGGCATCGGAGCCACGAGGGGGAAAAGAGGGGTCCTCACGCGGCCAGGGAATCTGACCGCGTGGGGCCCTCTAGTTTCCAGCTGGTTGGGCTTCTGGTCTTCATTTTCAGCCCATTGCATTCGTCTCGAAAATTCTGAACCGTGCTCTTTGGCCTTGCCCTTTTTGGAGTCCTGAAGCTCCCGGAAAGTCCGAAACACTAAAAAACATGTTTTCTGGAAAACAGAGTTAGACCCAAAAGAGGGGGATTGTTTAGAAAATCCCCGAAATCATTATAAAACATGAATATAACATCATATAAGTTGCAAATATGTAGGAATATCTAGTAATAACATGCAAAGTTCATGTATGCATTTTACATGCATCAACATCCCCAAGCTTAACCTATACTCGTCCTCGAGTATGAAGGTGATAAAACTAACATGGACTTTGCATTTTAATACTATCAATGGATATCAAAGATGATTACTATTGCTACATAAAGTCAAATGATTCATTATCAAAGGAGTAGCAATATACAAGACAGATTATGAAGTGATATCAAATATTCAATGAAAGGATGTTCAATGATAATTCACAAAGTGTAACATAGAAGAAAGTACTATGGACCAAATGTATGCATAATGAAAAGTAAAAACATCCTATAATGGTCATAGAGTACTCTTGTAAATCTGAATATAAAAGGTGGACACTTTGGAAAGATAGATAAATAAGTAGAGGTAAAACATGAATAAGTTTCATCTAGCTTCCAAATGCTTCTACTTAAGTTAATGTTTGCAATGTGGTATCCATTGGTGTGGAGCTCTCATTACCCCTATCATAGCATCTTGAATGGTTAAAGTTTAAAGTGAAAGCAAATATGAGTAATGTGCTTGACAAAGTATGGGTTGAATGCCTCATGCCCCTTGAATACAAGTACCTCTCCAACTGGCTACTCAACTCGGGTCACAAAGCAAGTTCAAGTTATAGTCATTGCAAGTAATAATAGCATCATTAAGAGTTGCTCCCGGGGTACCTCTTGTCCCAGGACATGGAACAAGCCCATGTCAAAATGACAAGACAAACAAACAAAATGGACAATCTCGGCACTCTTTTATTTACTATTGTTATAGCTTTTTATTGTGAAGTGCCTCACTGAAGGTCCACCGTGATATGTAAGTAAATTTTCACCATGAATGATGCATGGCTTGGGTTAGCCGCCCGGTGAGTCTCTCTAGACATTTATACTTACTCCTCAAACTTACCAAGTTTCCACTTTTATTTCACACAATGTTAGACATCCATAAACAAAAGTACATGATATCAACTAAATATAATTAAGAGCACTGTTGAAAGCTTGCCATGTGACAGCACATATGAGCTAACTCCCAACCAAGACTCTTGTCAAGCACACAACTTCATAATTTTTATCACAATGGTTCATGTTTATTAAGTGCAATGAAAGTAAAGTGTGCATCAAGTTCGTGAGAGCTTTTTAACCAACTTTTCCCATAACAATCAATAACATAAGCATTTTAATTTGGAAGCAAAGATAATATAATATAACATGATAAACATACTTGGAATAGCATAAAGCTAACAGGTAGATATGGTGGACTCACTGGAAAAACTTTGGTTGAAGGTGTTGGAAAACAAGTTTTTACTTGTTGGAATTTTTTTTGGGCTAGCAAAAGGGAGAAAGTTGACCGTCTAAATCCATGCATAAGTGTCCATAGAACTAACCAATCCATGTTAAACAAAGTAAAGTGACATTCAACATCAAAACATGAATAAAAGATAGCTCTTGATAAAACACTTGCAAATTAATACTCATTAAAAAGCACATGAATCATGCAACTATATGTATCTTTTTGAATCAACTCAAAAATCCCTTTCCCAATCTTTTTAATAGCATCCAACTTAATTCAACCCAAATTTCCAGTAGCTTTCTCATATATAAATGATAGTGGTGGTCTCAAGACAAACAAAAATCAAAATAAAAAGCAAATAAAAGACGCTCCAAGTTTATGTGACAGGGTGCATTGATCGAAAAACAGAAGTTAGACGTGTGCAAACCGAGAGTGTGTTGGTCCAGTGGGGTTGTCTTCACATCCCCAAGCTTATGGTCTTCACCATCCTTGGATAGCTCTTGGTGCATCTCCTCTAATCCCTGTGAAAAAACTTCAAAACACCGTTTCTCCCATTTCTTTTCTGTGGGGTGACATTAGTAGTGATAGACAAATGAATTGCTTGCTGCATAAAATCCTTAAACAAAAATTCATATGAATGTCCAGAAAGTGTATAATGTTGTATGCCTACTTATAAACTCAATTGGATCAAAAAGATTCAAGTTAAAAGTTCAAAGAATGCATCAAACAAAATGGAACAGAATCCGTCCAGAAAAACAGCAGCAGCAAAACGTATTTTTCTACCCTACTTAAATATGTCGAAAAAATCTGAAAACAAAGTAAAGTGACCATAGAACTAACAAATCCATGTTAAACAAAGTAAAGTGACATTCAACATCAAAACATGAATAAAAGATAGCTCTTGATAAAACACTTGCAAATTAATACTCATTAAAAAGCACATGAATCATGCAACTATATGTATCTTTTTGAATCAACTCAAACATCCCTTTCCCAATCTTTTTAATAGCATCCAACTTAATTCAACCCAAATTTCCAGTAGCTTTCTCATATATAAATGATAGTGGTGGTCTCAAGACAAACAAAAATCAAAATAAAAAGCAAATAAAAGACGCTCCAAGTTTATGTGATAGGGTGCATTGATCGAAAAACAGAAGTTAGACGTGTGCAAACCGAGAGTGTGTTGGTCCAGTGGGGTTGTCTTCACATCCCCAAGCTTATGGTCTTCACCATCCTTGGATAGCTCTTGGTGCATCTCCTCTAATCCCTGTGAAAAAACTTCAAAACACCGTTTCTCCCATTTCTTTTCTGTGGGGTGACATTAGTAGTGATAGACAAATGAATTGCTTGCTGCATAAAATCCTTAAACAAAAATTCATATGAATGTCCAGAAAGTGTATAATGTTGTATGCCTACTTATAAACTCAATTGGATCAAAAAGATTCAAGTTAAAAGTTCAAAGAATGCATCAAACAAAATGGGACAGAATCCGTCCAGAAAAACAGCAGCAGCAAAACGTATTTTTCTACCCTACTTAAATATGTCGAAAAAATCTGAAAAAATTCACGCTCACAGAGGATGAAAAGTTGCAACCACAGTTCAAATTTCAGCTCATTCGGAGTTACAGAATAGGAATTAAAAATCATACCGTGCACAGATTCGTGCTGGAATAAAATCTCCGAATGCAAAAAGCAACTTTTTCAAGCCAAAATAGGTAAAACTTGGCACTTTATTAAGAATTCCAGAAACTAAACTAAAAACTAAGTCTCTTGTTACAGCAAGAGGACACAAAGAAAATCAAAAGTAAAAACAACCGGGTTGCCTCCCGTAAAGCGCTTTCTTTATAGCCATATAGCTAGGCTTACTTACTTGGTATCAAGATGGTTGGAGTGAGGTGGCTTGGCATCCCCAAGCTTAAATTCTTGTACTTATTTGATATATGTAGGGTGAGCCTAGGGGTAACATCCCCAAGCTTGAGTGTTTGTCCCTCGTGATCTTTATTCATCACCCTCAACTCTTCCACTTGAAAGTTCTCTTCACACAAAACTCATCTTAAAACTTGATTAGAGGGGTTAGTGTCTCCATAAATGAAATCCTCATAGGTACAGCAAAGACATATCATGAGTTGATTCTACACATTAGCTAATATTACTATGGTTGTGTATTGCTCTTTGATCAATAGAACCACACAAAACACAAGTAATGAGAGTAATGCAAAATAAAGACAGAATCTGTCAAAAATGGACAGCCCGTAAAGAGTGAATTTTCAGAGGCACTTACGTTGCTCAAATCAGAAAACTTTGAACTAATGAAATGTGTATTAATAACTGAATATTGCTGTCGTAAAATATCAGGTCAAAATTCCTCTTCTGTGATTTTATACATTTTTCGCAGTGAAGCTCAGGCATCTGTTTTCTGGACAGCAAATCACTATTGTTTAATCCTACCTCTCAAAAGAGGTTATTCTTGCCATTAAGATGAAAAATAAGATACAAAGGTGATGTTACGGTAGTAAACAAGCACCTTGACTCAAAAACCCAAAACTTAAGCTGAAGATAAAAATCTAAAAAGAAACAAAAAGAACCAAGCAAGAATCAAGAGAAACAATCAAAGAAGAAGGAAAATATTTTTGTTGTTTTTGATTTAGCAAAAAGGCAAAAGGAGAAGCAAATATATACAACATAAACACTCTTTTTATTTGGTTTTAGCTTTGGGAAAAGTTTTAATGATAGAGACTTTGCAACGGTTCCATTGGCATGAACAACACATGTTCAAGGTCGACCCCAACTTCTCCATTACTCATCCTTCTCATTTACTTTCCCAAATTTTATATAAAATGAAAATCTTAAACTAATTGTCACAAAACAGTAGGTAAAGATATTTTACATGTTGTAAAGATATAAAGGTGTGCTCAAACCGAATAGGAAATTAAAGCATAAGGAACACACCACAGAATATTAAACAATTTACTTTTAAGTCTAACTCTCTTCCTATGCATTGGAATTTTATATATGAATAAATAACAACAAATTTGAGGTAACCAATGCATATAATAATCAATAGCTTGCATTTTAAATAACATAGAAACATAAAGGGGATTCTTATCTCTTCCTCTCTCATAATAGTTGCAAGCATTAAAGTTAAACATAACCACATAGTTTTGAATAGAATCACCACATAAAGACTTATCATCTAATGAGCATAATGGATCATCAAACTCAATTAAATCACTTTCATCCTCAATAGTAGGTGGACTGAAAATATCATATACATCATTGTAATCATCATAAATGGGAGACATAGTATCATCAAAATAAATTTTCTCTTCCAAACTTGGGGGACTAAAAATATCATATTCATCAAAACAAACTTCCCCAAGCTTAAGGTTTTCCTTAGCATTAGCAATAAAGGTGTTCAACGAATTAGTACTACCACAAACATGATTGTTATGCAAATAAAATTTAATTTTCTCCTCAAACACTTCATGTCCTAACTCAAGATAGATATTATACAGTTCTATAATTGTTTGGTTGTTTTCCATTTTATAATAATGTTTTAGATTTATATGTTAGTATGCAATGCAAACAAGAATAAAAGCTTAGCACAACGCTCCCCGGCAACGGCGCCAGAAAAGTGCTTGATAATCCCCAAGAGCAAGGAATCACTGTAGCACAATTCGATAAGTATTTGAGTGTCGAACCCACGAGGAGCTGAAGGTAAACTATCTATTCTCTAAAGCCCTATAACCCTCTTATATGGCCGTTTGTGCAAAGCAATAAGTTTAAATATGAAAGGAACTAACTAATGAAAGCAAGTGATGTGGAATGGGTTTATCTAGTAACAAGTTTCTCAATCAAGTTTCAAACGCAAGTTTCTTAGAGCAAGTTTCTCAAAGTAGCAAGTAGCAAATATCTCAAGTAGCAAATATCTCAAGGGAGCAAATGTTCTAGCAATTGTTATTTCATTCGTGTGGTTGTCACAATTAGTGAAGCACATGTTTCAGTCTTAATTGTTTCTTCTAGGAAGGAGCCATAAATAGGTGTAGCCAAGTAAATGAACTAAAACCCCTTATGATGGATCTCATGGCCAAGTAAATGAGCACACAAGAATTATTAAGACATAAAAGTCCCACCATAGCCTTAAGTTCTAAGGTCCCCTATATATATCCCCCAATAAAGTAACTTCATGACTCGGTCTCAGGTTTACATGTCCTCCCAAGTCTCCCTCACTCCATTACATTACCGGTGATCACCTTACATGCATTCCCCAACATATGTGTGCACTCATATATTGTACATAAAGACAATCATAAAAGATAACAAAACTTGTATGCAACCAATCAACGAACTATTTCACTATTGCCATGAACAAATCACTTCTCAAACATAGATGGGGAGACACAATAGATCAAGGGAATAGTATATTGCATCATATATCATGTTTGCCAAGAGTTTACAGTGGAGAGATGGAGATGATCTTGCTGTAGATGTTGATGATGAACACGCCGGAGGGGGGTGGAGCCCTCCGGAGGTGATTCCGGCGGCGTTTCCCCCCTCCGATCTTCTCCGGCGGCAGCCTTCTGACTCTCTGTTTCGTGGTTTTGTGTTTCTCGCGCCTCTCCCGAAACTCCCCGGGGGACTATTTTTATAGCCGGTTTTAGGTCAAGACGAAGCCACGGAGACGAAAACGGACGGCATCGGAGCCACGAGGGGGAAAAGAGGGGTCCTCACGCGGCCAGGGAATCTGACCGCGTGGGGCCCTCTAGTTTCCAGCTGGTTGGGCTTCTGGTCTTCATTTTCAGCCCATTGCGTTCGTCTCGAAAATTCTGAACCGTGCTCTTTGGCCTTGCCCTTTTTGGAGTCCCGAAGCTCCCGGAAAGTCCGAAACACTAAAAAAAAGTTTTCTGGAAAACAGAGTTAGAACCAAAAGAGGGGGGATTGTTTAGAAAATCCCCGAAATCATTATAAAACATGAATATAACATCATATAAGTTGCAAATATGTAGGAATATCTAGTAATAACATGCAAAGTTCATGTATGCATTTTACATGCATCACCTGCAAATGCCCTCGCAGTCCATATAAATGAGGGCTGGCGGTGGGGATTCACGGGCCCCCTCAAAATGTTTACGGGGTGGGCCAACTTTGCGGGCGCTGCTCTGGCCAAAAAACGGCCCCTAACCCGTAAACTCACCGGAATTTTGCGGGTTTGCTCGTTTTGAGGGCTCTGCTAGAGATGCTCTTAGTGGGAAAGCTGTGTTAACAATCTTCTTGCTTCCGTTTGTCTAACATCAGAATAATAATAATGTGGATGAGCAATCCAAGGCATGTCAGGATGAATCCTGCTATGTGATCAGATCCGAAAAAAACAGAGAACAAGTAACAATCTGAAATGCACAGCAAGATCCGACCAAGACGAACAATAAATATGCCTTACTTGCTAAGGGAGGATGCATGGCGACGAGCATCGGGCCGAACGACTAGAATCAAGCGAAGCCGATCTAAAACCAAATAAAAAACTCCTCATCAGATAGAAAAAGGGTTTCGTCCTCTCTAGAACAAGCAAAGGATTACGCAACCTTCGGTCTCGAGACCCCCAGACCTGTAGGAGAAACCGCCGGAGGTTCCTCAGCTTAAGGCGGACGGCGGCGGCGCATAACGGACAGCGTGCAGCGCATGCCGAACGGCGCGACTGCATTACCGGCGACGCTCGACACGGCAATTTGGGCAGCTTGAGGCAGAGACGCTGGGGAAGGACTGGCGGAGGAGGAATTGTTGTGGAGGATTTTTATCAGCGCGTTCTGTTCCTGAGGAGTCGTGGGTACGAACCGCCCAAGTTTTTTCTCCTCGTCGTAATTTTTTGTGCACGATCTGAATGGATTTCTATCGTGGGCGGTTCTGTGGAAGAGGCTTCGATTTTTCCCATGCGGAAGCGAAGCGAAGAGGGGTGTAGGACGTACGACCATCACCACCAACTGAGCTTTAAAGAATAGTAAAGATGTGTTGCTGGACTCATCGATTTGATAAAACTTGAGTACTCACTTAATCAAAAAAATAAAACCCACATCTGCTACAGTAGTTCAAAATGGGACGCCCAACAATTGTGCTAGCGAGTTAGCATCAGCAGTGAGTTATTTTCGGGATTTCCATGTTAGGTCACTACTGGCTCAGAAGTTAGCCTGGATCACGCCGAGAGCCTCTAGGGCTGAACTTTGGATTGCAACCCAAAACCGAAAGCATTCCTTGGTTTTACACTTACGCTTCTATGACTTTTTCTATATGTTTGGTGATGAGGTTAGGACCTCAAGGGGTGCCCGATCTTCACGGATTGGCAGCGGATTTGGGTGAACTCACGCAAGAACGCACGAAGAACACGAAGAATGCGAAGAACACAAAGGGGAATTCGAACCAAACAAGATAACTAGCAAAGCATAACCTAGCAAAAGTCAACTGGTAACAATTCCCCAAGGGTAGCCCCCGATTCTCCTTCTCCAAGCACACCTTACTCTTAGGATTGTTTCTCTTAACGGTCAATCCAACCGAACCAACAGCGTCACCAAAAGATGAAGGATTGACAAGTAGTCACGACTACAAGAAGAGGTCTTGGAATCCACTAGAGGGATCTTCTCCACAAGAGGAGGTCTTGGTTCATCTCCACAAGGGGAGGCCTTGAATCCACATGGGAATCTTCTCCACAAGGAGGCAACACCACAAGGAGTGGATAAGGAGCCTATGCTCAACTCTCTCTCATCATCAACTCTATCCCTAGATCTGAGGTAGGAGACTCCTATTTATAGTCTAGGACGAAGGGGTAAGTTACATGACTTAAAAGTCAAGGCGTGCATGAAGGCCGGCCTGGCTGGGCTGGAGGCCGGCCGGCTCTGGCACCTAGCCGGCTTAGGCCGGGCTGGAGGCCGGCCTGACTAGCTCTGCCATTGTCTTCATCTTCGTCTTGTCGCTTTCTCCTCCTCTTCCACACGTACGCCTTGGATGGTCTTGAGTCTTGGGCTTCCTCGACATCTTCCCGGATGTCCGTACTCGTCATGTGATACCTAGCATAGCAAAGGGGTAAATGCTCAAGTAGTATACCATCCAAAGTAGCACGAAATGGGTTTTTGTAGAGGAAGGAGTTCACCTTTAAGCTAAATGACAACTTGTCATATGTTGGAATGATAGAATGGTGATGGCCGTGGGCTAGGGCTACATCATTTGGCATTGATCCCACTCCAAACTTTGAACCCTACACACAAGAAAGTCGACAAGGAAGTACGAAATTTAAATATGTTGTCTTCTTATCTATCTATCTATCTATCTATCTATCTATCTATCTATCTATCTATCTATCTATCTGTACTTCTTATAAAGCAAAACCCCACTAACTGCAATTAATGTTTCTATCTCAACATGCAAGCTATCACATCACTTACTCCTTTAGCAAACCAATTGTCCACGTCATCCCACTAATATTTATTACTTATTGTCTTTCTCCACATACAAGTATCTAATTCATCTTTTCTTTTAGTCATTAAATTGTCCACGTCATCATTTTTTGCATTCAAATGATAAGATCACACCATCCCTCTTGTTGGAGATATGCCCTAGAGACAATAATATTTAGTATTATTTTATCTCCAAGATTATTATTAAAACGTTTATATCTTTATGCTACAACTGCATTGGGCATTTGAATAGCGAATACAAAGTATTCAAGAGAAAAACCTCCAATCCACATGTAAAGATATGAACAAAGCAAAAGAGTTCCTAGTCTTGTCTCTGAGACTAGCCTATCTTGTTGTTAGATGATCATGTTTTCCTGATCATGGACTTTGTATAAGTCACACAACTATAGGAGTTTATTATCGGAATGATAATAGTACTGAACCGACCCAACTTATGATCTTGCTAAGAGACAAATCTTCACTGATGAAGATTAGCAATTGATCATATAGAGTTTTCGTTAGCTGTATTCCTATACCATGAGAATATCTAGTGACCGCGTATTTGACACTTACACTTTGATCTTCATCAACCATCCGGCATTAATTTGGGGATCATAACGGTGACTTTTGGGTGTGAACTAGAATACGTAATGGAAGGAGATCGTTAAAGAATGGTACTTACTCCTTCAGGCGATGGAGAGCTACATCCTCTAGGCCATCTCAGTATTATCGATGTCACCCCAATCCTCTGGTCAGACTCAGTGTGATTTATCACAGGACATCAAGAATACGGAATGAGAAAAGAGAATGATATCGGAATGAGTTTTTTATGTGTTATGATCAAATGGTTTTGATCACACTAGAGCACATTGTCTCACCTCGTGATATCATTGGTATCGTGTATGTAAGGGAATTGGCATAATGAGAAACACAAGAAGTTATGTCGTTCACTCGTGAATACATAGGATCCAGTACGGCCGTCTAGGTCTCATTGCTGGTTATTGTCAGATAAGCACCCAGACATGTTGAAAGGACAAGGATGTCGCCTAGAGGGGGTGAACAAGCGATTAAAACTTTTCCGGTTTAGGCTTGATAAATGCGGAATAAAACTAGGCGTTTTAATTTAACAAGCATACAACCTAAATATACTAGGCTCACCTATGTGCACCAACAACTTATGCTAAGCAAGACAAGAAACAAGGTGATAGCAAGATAAAGGACTTCAAGCACGAAGGCTATCACAATGTAAAGTGCATAAATAAAGAGCTCGGGTATAGAAATAACCGAGGCGCACGGAGATGATGATGTATTCCCGAGTTCCTCCTTTTTAGGGGAGTACGTCTCGTTGGAGGGGTCTGAGTTTCAATACTCAACGCCACAAATGGCCTCACCCTATTCTCCGATGAAACTCACCCAATGGCTTGGTTCACCTTCCACTATCGGTAACCTTCAAGGCGGAAACCGGCGCCTTTACAGCAATCCCGAGGCACGCATCCACAACTGGATTGGAGGCTCCCGAGTCACCAATTTGAGGAACGCATCCACAACAAGATTGGAGGCTCCCAAGATCACCACACACCGTCAAGGGTCCAAAGACCCAAGAGTAACAAGCTCACGAACTTTCACTTCCACGAATCCTCGTGGAGAGCACAAACCGATGCACAAAAGCAAAGACAAGAACACAAGAAGTGCTCAAGTCCTTCACTCCCAAATCCCACCAAAAGCAACTAATGGTTATGGGGGGAAGAGAGGAAGAACAAAGAAGAACTCAACAAATGGAACTCCGAGATCTAGATCCAAAAGGTTCCCTCACTTAGAGGAGAGATGAATTGGTGGAAATGTGGATCTAGATGTCCTCTCTCTTTTCCCTCTAATTTGAGGCAAGGATCATGGAGGAATAGAGTTAAATCAAAGCTTCAAGAGGTCAACAATGGGGGGGGGGGGGGGATTTCGTGCTTGGAAGCTCTCTTCAGTTTGGGGAAAGAAGGGGGCCTTTTATAGGTCCCCACGTGAAATAGATCCGTTGCAGGAAAATAGGGACCGGAAATTTCCGGAGCAAGAACCAGAAATTTCCAGACCTCCGAAAAACGACTAAGTCCCTTAACTTTTCGCTACTGGACTCTGGCTGGAGCTTGGCCGGAAATAGTGCCAGAAATTTCCGGTCACTACAAGTTTATGCAGATAAACATCATAGTCCAACAAGGGAGAATAAAACCAAATGTAGAAAGGTAAAACCTCTCTATAAAGGAATAACCGGTAAAACATGCAACATCAAAAACCCAACAAGTTTTTCATACGAAATCCGTTTTTGATGAACTTGAGCTTATTATGAAGATCACAACAAGCTCCAAAAACCCAACAAGGAGAAAAACCAAGTAAGAACGAAGAAAGATCATATGCCAAGTAATCAAAGTTTGACCTCTCCACAAAGATGCGATCAAGTTACTCACCTGAGAGCCCCTCTTGATAGTACGGCGTCTATCCTATAACCCGGTCTCCCACTAACACCATGAGACCGGTAAAATAGAAACCCTATCAAGATCATACCTTTGCCTTGCATATTCCACTTGAGCTAGATGATGACGATCTTGATCTCTTCAAGTGGACCACCTTTCTTGATTGCGCTTTGCTGGGTGAAGACTCACATATCGCTCCCCCATACACCAAGATGGGAGTGCCTCTATTAGGCACATCTTCACCTGACCATTATCACCAAATGGGTTGCAAGCTTCAAGCATGTGATATCTTCTAGATGCCCATCTTGAACTTGCACAACACAACCTTGATGACGATCACCACTTGACGTCATCCTCCATGAGCTATAAGAAATCTTCCTTTTGACGCAAGCCCATGGAGAGATACCTAACCCAACAAAGGAATGCCACACACACACATAATGGGTTAGTTCACAAAGCTATATGGATAATTTGTTACCCTACCATTGGATCACATGATCCCACATGGTACATCATTTAGCTTTATGTGTTGATCAACTTGAATCCACTCTTTGCACTTAGTCTTGATCAACCTTGTATCTTTTCTTCTACTTGATCATATCAAATATGTCCATTATAATCAATGATCTTGATGGTATATAACCTTGAATCCAACATATGGAGTTCAAGCGATGCCTATGGACAAACCTATAAGAATATCTCAATACAAACATTAGTCCATAAGGATTGTCATTAATTACCAAAACCATACATGGGGGCACCATGCACTTTCACATGTCTATGTGTTAACGAACCTTCCGGGTCACACACTTAAGCTGTGAGTCAATCTTTTATTGAGAGAATAAAGTTGTAGTTTAGTGGTTATCAGAAGTGGTCGGAGTCACTCCGATGTCACACGAACAACTCCGGAGTGATTCAATTCGGAGGTGTTCCAGTGAAGTTATCATGAGAGGGAAATAATGTCGGTTTAGGGCAGAATTTTTCGGGAGAGAAATATGACGAACATGAGATGTTCCAGGATGTTGGGAATTGTTTCTGACATCAGTGGATAGGTTCCGGAAGATTTGCGGGGAAAACCAGGAAAGGGGGAGCGCTGGAGAGGGGAACTGGGTGCCCTAGGGCTGTGCCAACTTTGGAGGTGCAGCCGCATGGGCCCCAGGCCCACATGGTGTGGCGCACCTCCTCCCCCATCTTTCCTTTATTTAATTAAATGATTTTTGGTAAGTCTTTTTTATTAAAGAGATAAAAAGGAAATGAGGAGTACTAGGAAAGGACTCCTAGTCCAACTAGGAGTCCAATCAAAATTGGACAAAGGGGGAAGGCGGCAGCCCTAGGGCTAGCCGCACCCTTCCTAGGTCGGTTTGGGGAGACCCCCTCCCCAAGCCGGCCTACCCCCTGGGCCTCCTATATAAACCCCACCATCTCCTCTTTTGGAGACACACAAGTTTGCTCACGGTTTTTTAGGTGTCCTCTGCCAGATCTCTCCCTCTCTCTAGATCTCATGTGTTGAGAATAGTTGTTCTCTACTACTCATATAGATCTAATCTAGTTGATTAGATCTACCACCTAGCCTATGCCGAAAGGCTATCTCTCTACGTCGGCGCTAGGTGCTATCGACGGCGGAGCGCTGACGGGTTGACGCGGCGTACGTGTGGATACTAGAAGAGCGGGTTGCGCAAGCAATTCCTCGACGACGAAATTGGCAACAATCTCACCTCCCAGCGTGGACGTGAGATTCTTCATCAGGCTTCACCAATATCTATTTCGACAAACACAAGATCTTCCGCAACGGTATTTATAAGTATCTAGATCTAGCATTATGGGGTGCAGCATATCTTCATATAATAGATCTTGGCTATTTGGTTACGGAAAATTTTAAATTGCTACATAACCCAATACCTCTATGTAATTACAAAATTAAATCATGTGCTAGGGAAACACTGGAATTAGTTTCGCCAATCAAGTGAACTTTTTTGCATGCATGTTTCTATAATCAACTTGAGATTTTATGTGTTTATTAGAATTCTTAAGAGATTTCCGTTGCAACGCGTGGGCCGAGTGTCGTTCTAGTTAGCCTTATGTGTAAGGTCACCAAACATCAAGATTTAACCATTAGTGAGGCTTAAAACCTATTGACACATGGTCTTACGCGTCCAGGTGAGAGCTTAGATGATCTGGATGTAGTTGATGTCGAATCTTATTAGGTGGATCAATGACAATACCGTTTCTCAGCGCTATTTTTCTCTTTGGAGGCGCCATTTTGGAGATGATTCTTCGTTGGTGCACGTGACTTTGTCTTTTCTGGTGGGATGCTGGCGATTCCAGGTGCGGTCATCAGTTGAGCATCGCTAGCTCAGCGGTGTGTTCATCATTCTACGTGCGGCTGGCCACAGAGTTGCGGGTTTTTACCCTATTTTTCCATTAACTGCATTGTGTGGTTTTGCATTAAGTGAACCCCCTAAAAGAATAGAGTACCATTTTTCTTTTGGAAAAGAAGGTTCGGGGCCTCACATTAGGATTTAGGAGGCCTAATGAGCCCAAAATCTGAAAATAAAAATGGAAAAAGGAGGTTTGGGAGCTGACACAAAGAGGCCCGTCAAACCCAAAGTTACCATCACGGCCGCCGCGGCTCTCCTTCCTTTTTTTTTCCTACTTTCCTTTTTTCATTTCCGGCAGGTTTTTACCTTTCCTTCTTGGCCGTTGCGGCTGCCTTCCTCTCCTCTGCTCTCCCTCCTCCGTTTAGTCCCTGCCGCCGTCGCTGACAGAGTAGAACTGCCGGGTCCGCGATGTTCTCCTGGCTCCTCCGCGGCTGCCGCGACGAGTGCTCCGCCACCGACCAGCTCAAGCAGGTTTGACCTCCAAATCCTCTTCCTTTTCCCAGTAACTCGAGATTAGCGGGGAACAAGGGCCGAATAAAAGAGGGAATAGTCCCCTGAGAAGACATCGACTGTTTCATGCCGGTGAGCCAAAACGCACCAATCTGTGCTTTGTTTCTCCTGGGCGGAAGGTGTTAGGGTGAGCCGGCTGTGCGTATTTTCCCGTGGATTGGTACCCCTTGCTTCCCTTTACCTATTGATGGGCAGATAATTTTTGCTTGCTAATTTTATCCTTATGTAAGTGGAATATGGAGTAAACTATCCAAAGTATAGGCGTCTTTGGATTTGTGTTGGCTCTAATGTTACACTTGTTGCGGGATTTGTGTCGGTTCTCATCTTAGACTTGTTGCGGGATAAAGAGACATGAATCTGTGGAAGCTCTAGATTTGCAAACTTGGAGGATTCAATAATGTTGCAGGCAATTTGCATTGCCCTAGGTGGGAATCTAGTCCACTCGCTGACTCACTCCCATATATCCTGAGACCAAACTGGTGTCATCATACAGTAGAAGTACAGTAGGTGAAGAGGGTGCATCGTGTGTGAGTGTGGCTGTTGTCATTTTTTTTTATGTAAAGACTTGTCATGTTTGATTCGACACCATGTTTGGAGGGCGTGAAGGTTGGCTACCTTGCTAACCATGTGTAAAACTAGTGAAACATCAGTGTCATAGCATATCCTGATATCGACTTAGAGAACTGGCGTATCATGGTGATCCCATTTGTAACACTATGTGAATGGACTTTGGGACTAAAAATAAAGGATTTTTTTGGGGCGCTTTGGCGGTGATGTGAATTCTCAGTGCAGATGTGATGAAACTAATAGAGAAAAAGTGACACTCTATGGCATAATTCAAGTAAAAAACTTACATGGTATTCAAGTAAAAACTTTGAGAAAAAGAACACAGGGTTATTCTGGGGTATTACAGTGTGTACCAGACAAGCATCTCAATACAGTTGTTAGGGTTTCCCATTGTTGGGCCAAGGCTTCTTGCAAATTTTCCTCTTTTCTTTCTCGAGCTCGATAAATAGGTTTTCTCTTTCGAGTTATATAAATAGGCTGTTTTCTTTTTTCTCTATAAATAGGGGAAAGATGCCTTAGTTATAGAGAAAACTGTTGCTCTAGTGGTTGGAACACATCGAGATTGAGTTTCTCCTAGGGCTATTTTTCTTTCTCTTTTTTTTGTCGCCCTGAGCTAATCTGAAGTCAGACAGACAGTGTTTAACTGGATGGTATGCAGGACTGCTGCTAACCCGATTAATACATCCTATTTCTTACATATTGACTTGATTACCTGCATTATACTCTAGGCTCGTGATGTCTTTGTGGCTAAAGAAGCGGTCTTGCAAAAGAAGATATCACAAGAGATGGAACGTGCCAAGGAGTTCACCAAATCAGGAAATAAGCAAGCAGCAATGCAGTGCTTGAAGAGGAAAAAGTACTACGAGAGCCAAATGAACCAGGTTGGAAGTGTCCGGTTGCGCATTAACACCAAGGAAAAGATGATCGCTGATAACATGGGAAACAAATAAGGCAAGTGAAATCATAGTCTGCAGCTATATCTATTTTTCATAAGTCATCTTTCCCTGGCTCAGATACGTAATCTTGTGAAAGGGCCTTCTTGCTGTGATCGGAGTAACCTTATTATTCTCTATTGCACTGCACAATATACTTAAACACTATGTAATATTTGTTCGTGCAATAGAGTTTCTGAATTACATCTTGCAAAGCGGGCAATTTTCACAAATTGGATAAACCTACTTTACATGTTTACTATATTTGGACAAGACCTACTTATTTCCTACGCAAAACTTTCCGTTGTCAATACCATTTTTCTTTTCTTGAACAGCTATTGTCAATACTTATCCTCATTATTTTCAGCGATCTGTTGGTTTTCTTCTTGCAATTTCAGGGGAAATTTCCCATTTAAAATAGAGCTTTATCCTATAGGCAGTGTATATGGTGTGATCCATAATTATTAAATTATCTCTCGTATTCTTAATAAATTCGACCTGGTAAAAATTCACTTGATGTCCTAGTTTTGTGCACTTTGTGCACGTTTCTCCATTTGCAATTTTTTGTCTTGGAAGATAAAGGGCATTTATCTTCTCTATGGGCTGTCTCTCGGAAACAACAGTATATATCTATGAGTGTATCACTAGTGTGAGCTAATTCTTCTCATAACTGATCAGGAGTATGTTAATGCCCCTCTGAATGGACCAGTTACAGCCTTTCTTTTTGGTTCCTTTCTTTCTCCTCTGTATGTTATTCCTGTTTCTGTAGCATATAACTCGCACTCCAGTATAACTTGTGTAATGTGGCACTGATGTCCGCTTCAACATTTGAATAATCCTGTATTCTATTTTGATACTACCGGATTGCGCATAAAAGAACAGTATTTACTGCATCTTGTATTTGTCATTTATCCTGTTCTCATTTGCATGTTTCCAAACTTTTGCTGTTTTGCTCTCTTTTCTATAATCATATGTTCGGTTTTATTTTATTTGCAGAGTAGATGACAGCCCTTTGTACCTGAGTAGCTGCTACCTTAACATTCTGTAACAGCAAGCAAGGAATGGTGGCGACTTTAAGATATCTGCCATGTGTATATGTAGTGATAGCCTTTTTCTTTGTCATCGTTAGTGAAATTCTATAATGATCATGTCAACTTTCTGGTCTCCAATTTTGTGTGAATTATTTCGACTTGATATAAAAAATAACCATGTTTCTGTACACCATGTATCATACTATCATTTCGTTATTTTGTCCCCGCAAAATCGCACCATTGCAACTCAAAAAAAGGTGGCATTGGATTGTTGATGAGGACAAGCCTGCCATTGATATAGCCTCAAATATTATCAGGGCAATTATTAAAAGTCAGGTCAAACGAATGACTGATCAGATGAAGGTAACTTGAGTTTGTCATATGGATATGTTCTCATCTTCCTCGGTGTTGACTAAACTTGGGTGCTATGTTGAGAGAGGCCAGCAACCTTTGATCTTATGAAACTTGTTTTGAGTGAATCTTCATCACCATTCTGAAAGAGCAACGTGACAATGAGACATATCATTAGGAGCTACTAAGTTAACTTTACGACCCAACAAACCTTCCAACATTTGGCGATGTGTAGTGAAGTAGCGGCTAGGGCGTCCATGTTAAATGTTTCATGATTTCGAGAAGCTCCTGGTAACTGTCCAACTTGACTGTTTATTCTCCAAGGCCATTCAAATGTTGAGTCAGTTTATTTTAAACCATTTTCACCACTAGCCGAGGGGAGGTTGTCCTTGGTTATAAAAACCCATCTCTCTCGTCCTATTAGAAACGTTTTGTCAAATCATTCAGCTATATGTTCAAAAAAAAAAAAACATTCAGCTAAAAGCTTCTGTATCAAGATTATGAGATGTCCTTGCAGCTATTTTGAGTTTATTCGGACTTGCAAGGAGCCTCGGTTGTGTGGGTAATGCTTCTGCTGCGATTGATTGTTCTGAATTCTGATATCGTGTCAAAGTTCTCGCAGTTTAGGACCACCTTCCCCAACGCGGGTCACTTTCAACCTTAGCAGGTTAAAATTCGTTGGCTAATTATTCCCGATTTGTTTCGACGACGTGAACGTCAGGCCAACCTTACGTGAACTCCTTTGTCGAATTGTTGCCTATCAATTGTACTCCAGATAATCTGGTCTGCACCTGAGCGAGAACGGCTGCAGATTCTCACGACCTGGAGGCACTGGTGCAACAATAGAAACAAACTGCGTGAGGGAGAACTCCCGGTGCCCAATGTAGATATTGTTAGAAGGAGTATTTCCCAAAATGAAGAATTTATTCAGACTTTCAGCAAGAAGCTTAAGGCGACTAAACCTGTCCCTGGAAAATGGCATCCTCCAGACGAAGGTGTACTGAAGTTCAATACAGATGCAGCTATTAGTCTAATACACCGGGTGATGAGAAGGCTAGCTGGGGTGTTATAGTCCGAGATTACAAAGGGGAGGTAGTAACGGCTAACGCAATGGCTGGAAAAATGGAGGGTGCTGTGGATGCGTTTGGTGCAGAATTGTTTGTGATGGCGAGAGCAATGGATTTGGCGCAATTCGGGTGGCCTTTGAAACAGACTCACAACTGCTAGCTCTTGCTCTGAACGCCATGGTTGTCGTGGGGCGATATGCGTATGCTTATCTCAAAAAAAAATGTAACCAGTTGTGATGTTTTCAAAAAAAAAATGCCTCTGTACCAGGGTCCTCGCTGTGCTCTCTATGCATTGAACCCTAACCACCCATACCGTATCACATAAACTGAAACTAAGCACCCACTGGAGAAGGGCACTAAAGAAAACATTTGATAGCACGAGGCAGGTTGAGCCTCCCGAGGAGGCTACGGTGCCATGGCAGTATGGCACCTCATTGGTTGGAGACCAACCAGCCTCCACGAATGGAATCAAACGAGAGCAAATCTAAAAAGAAACTGGACAATCATGCAAGTCACCAAATAATATTTTGTAGAACCATAATCTTTACAGCGCTAAGTCACCCATCTGCCTTTCCTGCTATTAAAAAAATGAGGCCATAAATCATCTCCTTGTAACATCTCATACCAAAAAAGAGCGTTTTCTCAACAGAGACTCGCGCTTCAAGGGAATCACCCTAATTGAAGCTCCTAAACTCAGGTGACAAAATGTCTCAAGAACGGCATCCGCACTTCTGCAAGCAGGGACATGGGTGAATACTTCAGTGAAACTATGCCATTGGTTGTCGCCTCCTGAAATACAAGATTATATACCAAATTAATCATAATTTGACAGTGGTGTGCAATTCTGATATGATGATGAAGTGTAGGCGATACAAGATAACCGAATGGAGCAAATTTATATTCAGTTAGTTTCAGTAGAAAATACTACATATAACTAAGCTGTTGCTGGTAGCTTGTGGTCCACATCTTACAAAATATAATTTTAATTATTTGTGCTAGCCAAAATAGCAAGATAATACAGACTTGATGCAATAATACCAAGTGACCTATGATATAATACCTTTTTGGTCGGATGCGGTCCTCTTCAAAATCCATCATTCCTCCAGATTCTGAGAGAAAGTCGTCATGCCCCCGTAAGTCAATGTCTGCCTGCTTACATTGTTCAACTTCTGCCATCAAGTAAGAAACATGGTCCGGCAATTCCACTATTTAATACAATTAGTTGCTACCATATGAACATACAAGAAATAATCAGTTAAAAGGACGCGACAGAATGAATATAACCTACAATCTATATCATGATATCATCATAATAAATGTGTAAAGGGCTTTAACCTACTTACAAGAAAGTGCAAATATTTGTTCATTTTTAATTCAATGTCTAACTAAGCTTATAAGAGTAGGAACTTTCAATTTCGTCCAACTGACCTTGATTGACTTTTTGGCTTCTTCCACTCTGTCCTCAAATTCTTTCTGGTGTTTCTTATTCAATTCACTCGTTGTGTCCGCCCACTTGATTTTCTCCTGAATTTGGTGTAGTAAACTATCTGATGTTCCCAACCTGTGAAATATACACATTTGCATCACAATTGGTAATAATATACTACCGTCGACCGCCTTGGGCTAGTCACTTCATAATAAGCAATGGTGACAAACCAAGAACATATTAACTGGTTTTCTAATTTCTAGTAGACAAGTGTCAAGCAAATAGTCAGCACCAAAATATATACTAGCATTAGTGTGTCATCAAAAAAGCATACAGAGATGACTATCCTGTAGCAAGAAGCACTTGCATATGAGTAAGAGTAAGACCAAAAGCTATGTAACAACAAAAATGCACATACATCCAGTCAGTACACAATGAATTATAACGCACACTAGTTTGACTGTTTAGTTCGTTAATCAAACGCCGGCTTGCAGAAAAACAAAAGCATGGATACAGAACAGTCCCATGACTAGACATGCTACCCTGCTACAGCTTCAGAAATTAAATTGGCTATTACAATCTATAAAAATAATGGTTATTCGAAATAATATGAAAAGATCCACGTTTCTTTAGACAGATGGAGATAAACGTGTAGAAAAATTTGTGAAGTAGATACAGACCAGTCAGACAAGGTTTCTATCATGCTGTTTAGCTGATCAGGTGTAAGGTCCCTTCCAGCTGCAAATTGTACCTGTAATGCATACAGAGAAAAATTAAAAAAGAAGGAAAGATCACTTGCAAGATAAAGAATAAATTAATGAATGATTCTACTGTATCATGCTCCATATTTCTTACCTCAAAGCACCGCCGCAGCTGATCCAATTTGCCTCTCACAATACCCTAAAGAAACATGCAAAGTATTACAAAATAGAAGCTAAAAATACTGGATCTACGCTTCATACTAAGGCTATGTTTGGTTTGAGCCCAAGCTTGCCCAACCAAAAATTTGGCTAACAAAAATGTTGTTTGTTTGCCCATGAGTTGATCAAAAGTTGGCAAGAAAAAATGAACTAGAGTTAGCAGAGACATATTGGCAAGCAAAAAAAAATGACTATCATCCAAACAAAGATAAAAAATTGGTTAAATTGGTCGGGTGGATGTTGGTCACCCTTCAGAGATACCCTAAGCAACAACACCAACCACCTAAAGAAATATTACACCCTTTATCTCCCAAATGTGATAGATAGCAGGTAAGTGGTAAATGATAATTTCAAAGGAGACTTTTTGCTAATAAATATAAAGCATGGAAATATGGACATTCAAGTGCATAATGTGAAAGACACAGAACTCACCGAGTACATGCATTCATTGATGAGGAAATCTTCAAGTTCTCTTACATTGGAAACGTCCAACTCTTGCATGAGCTGATCATATGGTAGCACCTAAAGAAAGCAATGAGAAAGAAACAAAGCGACTATGTTTAGGATTATCTACATGGAAATACGGAAAGATAACACAGAACAGAAGGTAAATAATTAATGCATAATAAACTTAATCAAGCTAACGCAGAAAAGAATATAACCCATAAATCTTGTAACACTTGATAAACGAACATAATAAAAGAAGTTCCTGCAGACACTGATTATCAATTTATCAACAAAAAAATGACCACTAAACTTTATAGACTTGGCTCTCCAAGCACACACAATTACACAGACTATTTACAACTAGAACCAAGACGCACTAGACGATTCAAGAAACCCAGCTAACAAACATGCCCTTCTAATGACGGTACATCGCTATAACTACTACTCCCTCCGATCCGGTATAAGTGTCGTGAGCACTTCAGAAACTTTGTACGTAGGCAGCTCACCTCCCACGACACATTTTTAGGATCGGAGGGAGTATTGAACTGCTCACATGATTACAAGCAAGTTTTCAAGCTTCATTCTGTGTCCAAAGAAATAGGAGCTACACGGGAACACTGCACATATCAGACAAGTTTGGTCAAAATGCGTACCTTGGTTGACTCAGCCAAAGTTAGGACGCTGAGTTGCTTCAGCTTCCGGACTTGATCAGGCAACAATGCAGGGAGGGTGGTCGAATTACCTACAATAAGATAAATACTAATTACTCAAGCAATATATTTTCATAGCTTGCCCTAATTAATTAGACATCGTACCAAAAAATGCAAAGCATACAAATAGAAATGATAGATTAAACAAAGCTCTAGCAACCAAAACCATACTGAACTAGGTTAGAAGCCTATAAAGACGAAAAGAGTTCATGCCTGCAATAAAGGGCAATCCAACTGATCATACTGATGCATAAAAAGGCAAATTGATTACGACAACTGAAGCTCTAATTTTAAGCATTAGAATGTACGTGTTCTCCAAAGTTTTGGAATAACCAACACAGCACCACAAGATTCGGAAAATTATCTGCAAGGGCCACTAAACGTAAAGAGGTGCCTATTTATATCAATTCAGTGGAGTATCAAAGTATTAGCATCGTCGACTAAATGAGTAGAATTCGTTGGATGCAAAGTACCCAGAAAAACTGCCATATCATGCGCTAACAAGGTTTCATGGCAAATGGCTAAATTCGAAGGTGTACTAAAATGATGCCAGATCAGGTAGTGAGCCACAACGCACAAATACAACAAACTATGTGCTAACAGCAATCCAAATCGCAATGTATCATGTAGGCACAAAAGGCAGAGGGGTGTATCTTACTCTTGTAGTCCTTGAGGGTGCCATAGGCGAAGAGGCGGAGCAGGTCCAGAGAAGAGGCGTACTGCGTGCCAGCGAGCTGCGCCAACGAACGAGAAACAACCACGCCACGTCACAATAGATCGAATCAGACACTCCCATCGGTGGGGAACTGGTAAACCCTAGCTCCAAACCCCGCGGCTGCGCGCGGAGTGCGGGTGCGCCAGCAAGCAGCAGTGGGTTACCTTGGAGAGGGCGGGGAGGGTGAGGAGCTCGGAGAAGGCGAAGAGCGCGGGGTGGGAGGTGGCCTCGAGCACGAGCGCCGCCAGCTGCGGGCCGACGATAGCGCCGCCGCCTGCGCGGAGAACTTCTCGATCAGCTCCGCCTGCCGCCGCTCCGCGTCCATCGCCATAGCAGCCGGCGACGGGAGGGGCTAGTAGGGTTAGGGTTCCGGGATCTCTGTCTGTCCTGCGGTTTGGCTCTCGCTTCGCCTCCCTTGTGTATTTTGGCTTTTCGTGGGGTTTTGGTTGGATTTTTGTTTCGGGGTGGAATCGGCTCGGTGCCGGTGAGGGTGTCCGCCAGGTCGCCGCGTGCTTGGCCTGGGCCCTGGGTGGAGGTCATTATGAGCCGGCAAATTTTCCTTCTTAATCTTCGATAAAAGATCACTACTGAATCCTTTTTTACATGATCCCAAGTTTTTGTACGATCAATACAACAACATATGCGGTTTTACTATTTCCCGCTTGAGTGAGAATTAAGTTAGAACTCACTCAACTCTAATTCTGTCAGATTTATATCATGATTCGTGCGGCATGTGAGTTGTACATTAGTTGTAACTCAAATTTTCTGCAGTTCACATAAGTTGCAACTGAGATTTTCTCACTGCCAGATGGTTGCACATGAGTTGCAAATGAAATTTCCTAATTACATATGGGTTGCAACTCTTTCTCAGTTACATATGGATTACACATGAGTTGCAACTGCAACTGGATGACATCATCTAAGTGAGAATTAACTTAATTCTCGCTCGATTGAGCCCTAGTCACTTTCATATTAGTATATTACATAATAGTGCCAGTGCATGGTAGAGATATAAGAGTTGTCAACGAATTGTAATAGAAACGAGAAAATTAACGAGGTATTCCAACACTTTCTCTTCAAATTCAAAACATTTGTACGGTCACTCAAAAGGTCCCTCATATTAAATTTTACCAGTATACTTAAAAAGAAAATGCAATTTCACAGCATACACAAAACCATGAAATTGTTGTCGAGGGAATTTCGATAAGCGGAGATGTCAACGGTAGATTTCACGGCAAGAATCCATTCCGACGACAATTGTCGTTCTCGACGTCAATCTTCTGTTCTCTATAATAGGCTGTCCTCGGAGGTGGTGGTGCTCGACATGGTTCAAAGGGAGTTCCGGAGCCTCGAGGGTGGCTGTGTCACACATCATGGGGAGGTATGTCAACTCGGGGGAGGCCAGTGGACGACAATGAGCAGGGGGCTAGGGCGGTGACGACGCACATGAAATTCGATCGGGAGCGCCACCACTGGCGCGGAGGGGTGCCCTAGGTCGAGGTGGCGGTGAGATGGCCAGACTGGTCGGAGCAAGGGAGGGGCGATGCTTAGAGGGGGGCTCGTCGATGGCTTGGTTGAAGGGCGCAACCGGCGGAAGACCGCGTTGCAGTCGATGGCGTCATTCTCGCCCACCTCGAGGGAGGAGAAGCGTGTCTGCATGGGCGCGTCAGGTCCTCCCGATAGTAGTTCGGGTAAGACGTTGGAACTCCTTGAAGGGTCGCGGTGGTACTCATTTGGCTTAAATCGGTCAGCATGTCGGTGTCATGTTATCCTTGCTGCCACGGCGTCAGAAGGACAAACCCCGTCGACCGTCTTAGCGTGCCCGCGATCTCCCTCTCTCCCCTGATTGCTTCGTGTTTTTTTTTTTTTTTGAAACTTACCCCGATTGCTTCGTTGGTTCTCCGAGTGCTACTACTACTAGCTTCGTGACCGCTGGACGGAGAATGGGTACAGTGGATCGGAATGTAGAGTTACCCTACTTTTTGGAGTAATCCAAACAAATTTGTTTCAAACGTGAGACTTGTATCGATTTTTCTTTTCAGAACCGGAACGCGGAACAAGTCTTTGATCTCTTCTCTCTTGATCGGATCTAGTGCTACTAGTATATTTCGCTAGAGGATTTCCTCTAATCCTCTTGTCTGCTGGTGCTGGCTGCTACCAAACGTAGACTATAAGTTGGGGTTATTTTATCGTTTGGATCGATAGCGAGTGCCCTATGGGTTCCATTGAATACATGTGGATCATTATTTAGTATTTTATAATCTCGATTTAGAATACTTTATATTCTGAGCTACACAAAAATGAAAAACATGTGGATCTAAATGTACACACTTTAAGTTCTCCAAATATTATGTAGCCTATAATATATTTTTTTTTGCATGATTGTAGGAAGCAACATTGAATACACCGAGATTTTTTTTCAGAGTTTAAAACTTATAAATATTATTTCTAAATTTTTAAATAGAGGATGTATTGGATCTTGGGAGCCAAATGATTTTCCGCTCGCCCTTTCTTAATTTAAAGCTACTACTTGTTTGTATACAAAACAACATTTCCTGCTCACAGAAAACAGCCGCCTTTGTTGGTTACAGATGAGGTTGACATCACAACGTACACAATGCTCACCAAGGTCCACTATTGCACACAGTATTCCGTTGAAAATTAATACTCCTAGCAGATTATTTTATTGTTTCCGTTAAAAATAATATCCCTCGCAGTCGCAGATTATTTTATTTCTTTAAAAAATATATGAATGTATATCCATTATACAGAAAAAGAACTGAAATATGATCATATACTGGATAAGTTCAAAATAATGACTGACCCTCAAGTAAACGCAGGTATTTAATTTCCTTTTCTAATGACAGTCCTTATAATCGGAACCGTTCTGTTTACGTTCTTCCTTCCCAAACTTGGTTCCGTCTTCTCCCTCCCTCCGGCGGAGCCCACCACCGCTATTCCGCTAGTCGGCCAACCCGAAGAAGGCCGGAACACGTCACCGTCGCCATTCACACTCACACCACTTTCATTATTCAAACCCCCCTTCCTCTCTCTCTCTCTAGTCTCTATACTCCTCTCCACTTCAGCTACCTTTCGCCTCCTCTCCTCGCTCCACCACCCGCCCCCTCCACTCCGCCCGCCGGCGACCACCGTGCCGCGGACGGACATAGACGCCGGCCACCCTCCCCCCTCCGGAGCACGCGCCGCCGCGGGCATGGCGTCCCCGACCGTGGCCTCCCCGAGCCGCGCCCTCACCGACACCACCGCGCCCTCGCCGGCCTCCCCGCCGCGCCGCCTAGCGTCGGCGCCGTCCGGCGTGGACACGTACGCCATGTCGCCTCCCGCATCCGCCCGCTCCGGGGACCTATCCGCGTTCGATGCCTCGGTGGGTGGCGCTTGCTTCGGAATTGGACTTGTCGGAATCTACTGCTTTGCGTTACCTTTCGGGAACCTTTTTTTTCTCTAATGCCCGTGCGGTTTGATCGCGCAGAGCCCGTTGCTCGCGAGCAGGAGCGAGGAGTACAGGCTCATGTTCCGGCTACCATCGGACGAGGTAATTAGTGTTCCTCTGTTCGATCTGAATTGTTGACTTCGGATTGTGACGCGTCCCCTCTTCGTGGGGGAATTGCGTGTGCAACTCGTCGGGCTGGATTTTATTCGATTCACTATTTGCGCGTGGTCGATTCCCCACAGATAAAACCACATCGTGACTAATTGGACGTTTAGTCCTGGCTCTGATTAGGGATTTGGGGCAACGTTTTCTTGTCCCAATTTGATGCCGTCAATAGAATGTGCATTGCTGCTGATCGTTTCAGTCAATTATTGATGGATTTTAGGTAGCTTGCCATAATTGTGGATTTTTCGTCTGAATTCAATAGCCATTTTTTGTGCAATGCATCAGTAACCAGCTTGGGGTTGACAATTGATTGAGGGACTGTTCGATAATTGTGTTTGCTTACTGTTGGGGGAAACAAATTGTCAATCCGGCACGTCTCATTGCCAAGTTCATCTTTTGATCATAGAGTAATTCAGGTATTTAGTATGTTGTTTATGGTTGGCCGCCCAGGTAGAATTTCGGACTATCTTCTTGTACTGAATAGAACACAACATCCATTCTTGTAACTATGCTTTGGATGAAACCTTTCATATTCTCAAGTGGTCTTGTGTATTTTTCACCATAAATTTAACCAGGTACTGATGTATTGCAGGTTCTTGTGCAAGATTTTAACTGCGCACTCCAAGAAAATATTCTTCTTCAGGTAGTTTTTTTCCCACTTCATTCCTGTGCTTTCTTATAACTTCGCACATATTCCTCTCCAAAATTTGATAATCTATACATCTGTGCTACTCCCTTGAACATTTGCCTGTATTTACTGTGAATTCAAGGTCTGCCATGCGATCTATCACATATAATTTTCCCTCAGAATTCCCTAGGCTAATTGCCAACCGCTGACGGTCAAATTGTAGTGTAATTTTTCCAGGAGGAAACATTTAGCCATGTTCACGATATTCTGATTCTAACAAATATACATTATTTGACAGGGTCACATGTATTTATTTCTACACCATATATGCTTCTACTCTAACATTTTCGGATACGAGACAAAGGTAATTGATCGGAAGGCAGTCCCATCATGTGTACTATTTTCAGTTGCTTAATTGCACTGGTAGCAGTAGATACACTATTAATTTATGTACTTCATGAATATTGTTAAAGTGTAAAGGAACTTGGCAGATGCCATCGGTCGAAGTTGCTTGTATCATTTGACACATTTTCTTGTACTAAACATCACCCTTAAAGGATTTGCTTGAGATCTATGTTGGGAGTATGTTAGTAGGGGTGGGCATTTAAACCGAACACCGAACTACCGAACCGAAAAACCGGGACCGAATCCGAATAGACCGAAACCGAATTTTCTGGTACTAAACTCGGTCAGGAGGTATAGAAAACCGAAATTAGTTCGGCTTGTACGGTTTGCATGCACAGCTAACCGAAAAGACCCATGGAACCGATAAAAATATGGAACAGACCAATTGCACGTATCAGGCCCTTTATTTAACAGCCCACTAAGCCATATTTTCCATCCATTAGTCATTCACGAGGCAGCCCTTCAGGTTGCACCACACACACCGCACCTTTTCTTGATGTGTCCATTCATTAAGATAAAAAAATTCCAGTCGTCCCTTCCGTTTAGGAAATCTAATCGAAAAAACATGGCAGCCGCCAGCCATGCGACTAGTAGATCTCTCTACTCCTCCACCTCCACCCCTGCTTGATCCTGGCGAGACCAGCGCCACCGCCGAGGCACCTCAACGACCGGCTGCACCTCAAATCTCCACTAGACTTCTTTTCGAGTGATGGCCTCAATCCGTCTCCCGAGCTGCACCTCTCTCGTTCCCTTGCGGACAGCTGCATACCTGCATCCACTTTTTTCCATCGAGGCTGGTGCGTTTGTTCAGCCGGATTTTCTGCTGCTCGGTTGTATCGGTCAGAAACCGATGACCAAACCGAAATATCGGTCAACCGAATGATCGGTTAGCAGAATTTGACGAAACCGATCGGTCACTGATTTTGAAAACTGAATTTTTTATTAAACCGAGAAACCGAACCGATCGGTTCGGTTAGACCGAATGCCCAGCCCTATATGTTAGTCTATAACTACACCTTGAAATTTTATATTGCTGTGTACCATCACAAAAGCATTTACACTCTGCTCTCCACTGCTTTATCTTCTGCAGCGCATTTGTTCTGTTGTGAGCTAAACAGTTAGCATCTTGGAAGTCGCATAGGAATCAACTCTGTTAATATTTATTAAGCCTGAGTTCGTGGTAGTTTTATTTTGTACTTCCCATCTTCTCTGTGGTCATTGTATTAAACTATTCAATGACGAGTTGTCAAATTGAATTTGTTACTTGACGTTCCAAAGTTATATTCTTATACTGTTGCTCATTAAGTATCTTATAGTTGCACATAATAATTTTTAAAACCTATTTATTGTTCATTCTGTTAAAATACTTATTGACTACAGTGCTCTAATACTGTTTTCTATCCAGAAAACTATACCTTTGCAGGATGTCACTGATGTTCGTAAAGCAAAAACAGCTGCTATTTTCCCTAATGCCATAGAAATTGTTGCTGGTGCAAAGAGGGTGAGGATATATCACTGCCTCAATTTCCAGTGTAATTTAGATCTCATGCACTCAAGTATGATTACTTGCAGCATTTTTTTGGGTCTTTCTTGGCACGCGATGATGCCTATCGTGTTATAGTAGATGGCTGGGAGCAGCATGTTAGTGATGCTAGATTGCTCATTGAACGTCAGGTTAGCGACCTTGTTTCTGTCAATTTATTTGGTGCTAACAAGTTATAAAGTAGTCCATTTCTAACAGGTTGTCTCTACTTGCTCTTTTACTGCACCATAGGATGCAAAGTCAGCAAGCAGCAGTGACGAAAATGGCTATGTTTTGTTGGAAGAAGGAAAAGAATCTAAACAAGATGATGATTCGTCGCCATTGAACAGGTTTCCTTACAGGCTGAACTAATATGGCTCGCTCCTAGGTTTAGCACCATCAAATGAACTTTCTCCTTTATGAATTCTCTGTGAATGTTCAGTTTTTTTAATGTAGGTCTGCCAGTCCTACAGCTGCCATGAGTGGTAATACTGATTGTGATGATTCAGACATCAATGCTTCTAAAAGGTTGTTAGAAGTGCCAGAGGATGGAACTGAAGAGAACATTGCATCACTTAACCCATTCAGTCTGGAGCCATTTGATGACAATGCTCCTAATGGTTTGTTTGAATTGCTATTTTCTTTGTTTCTTGATATGATCAACTCTTTTGATAGTTTTTTATTACTTAAGTATTTTCTGTCCACATTTTTTCACAGTACCCGAATCCTATACTTTGATCGCGGAGTCTAAGTTTCAGGTTTGCAAGATTTCTGTTATTATGTACTGCTATAAGTATCAACGTAACTTCACCCTACTAACATTCTAATAACAGGTGCCTGTGGAAATTCTCTTTAATCTGTTATTCTCTGATGCTGCCCTTGGCTTTTTGGATGATCTCCACAAAAAGTGTGGCGACAAAGGTTAATACCTATTATTTTTGCATTTCCCGTAAACACGTTTGATTGATAATATATTCTACTGAGACCTAAGATGACCTGCAGATTTCAGTTGTTCCAAATGGCGATTGGATGAGCAAGGACTCGTGAGAGATGTCTCGTTCTTGCACCCAATTAAAATTTATCTTGGTATGTCTAGAATCACATGCCTACTTGATAGAATAATTGGGATTTCATATGTTGGTGTTCCTTAATTGCATCATGGTGTCGTAGTATCTATTTTAATTCATCTAAATTGTGTTTAGGTGCAAAATTTGGGTCATGTCAGGAGGTTCAGAAGCTTCGTCTATACAAAAACAGGTTAGTTTAACTCTTGTATTCTTCTGCAGGCAGGCAAACAATTTTGTTCTATGATCTTTACTATTATAGGGAAGTTGCTGAATGCCTGGTGGTGTCACACACTCACACTTTTAACTACCACACTCCACCCTCCCTTTCTACCCCCTGGTTAGAAAGAAACAACCTGGGACTATTTTTGTGGGGGTACAATTGGAACTTTAATGGGTAGAGAAGGAATACACCTTAGAATTTGGAATTTTCGTAAAAATAATACACTAGAATTAGGAACAGTGGGAGTATCGAAGTTATTCTTGTCCTGTCATACTAGAGTTGGAGACAAGTTGCGACCGAGGAATGAAGGACAGCATGATAGTGGTAGAACCAAGAACAGACGTGGATAAATGGAGAAGAGCTTGAGACAGTGAGAACAGAGGAATAACATGATGTGAGATTGAGATGCATGGCTAGGAAGAAGATGAAGAATACAACCGTAGGAGCTACTAATTGAAAACCATAGGAGCTCATGCTCAGTCGCAAAATATAACCTCTTTCTCGATTTCTCTATGTTCACTGGTGTTGCGAGGTGGATGATTGGGGCGAAGCCGTGGGAGGGGACCTCACTGGAGTTGATATTGTTGCAAGGTGGAGTCCCTGGCGATGCAGGAGCAGTGACACATAAGCGGGGCCAAGAGAGGAGAATTTACCCTACCGGTTAGGGAGCAGGAGGGGATAAAAGGGAGGACTTGATCAGCGACGACCGTTGGCAGGCATGACAAGTCGAGACGGCGGCGCCGACAAATGCAAGGGCATTAGGTGACTGACTATGAAGGAGAAATACCTACTACTACAAGGCAGAGCGAGATTGCTGCATGACAGTGTGTAGAAGATTGCGCCTAACCATGGCGGAGTTCGAAGCAGGGTTGTGGCTGAACAACATTTGCTTTTTTTGACATTGAGGATGGGAAGAAATAAATTTCATTGGGAGAAAAGGTGAAGAAAGACAACAAATATTTAAAGACCCCTTTATCAAAGTTTCCGTACATATTGATAAAAAGATAGATTTTTTAGCAGACTGAATGCAATAATAATCTTCCGTGGCAACCCAGGGGTACTTAACTTGTTAATATTTATGGTTATGAAGTCAAAGGCCAGATATGATATTAGATATTATATTATGTGAGTTTCTGTTTGTTTGTGTGAACTTATTGTTGGTGGTTTCTAAAATGAATTGAACTAGAACTATTCGTACCAGAATAATTGGGTTTTGATCCGATTGATTATTTGGAATTGAATGTTAGCTTACCCATACCATCACGACAGTCTATTGTAATATACATGCTCTAATTTGATAATTAGGTTTGGTAGTGCCCATTGTCGTTTGCATGAATCTTGTTGAGTTTAGCACTCTTTGTTTCTTGTAGCATATCTCTTCTCTCGGAGGATGTCCACTTTACTACCCTAGCGTATCGTGTCTATTCTGAAGCCCCTATCATGTCGATCCGTTTAAGCTCCCCCCCCCCCCCCCCCCCCCCCCCCCCCCCCCCCCCCGCACTTAGCTCCCTGATGTTCTATTACCAATTCGTTAACTCTTGGACTAATAGCGGAAACAATGGTATGATCCATATGTCCTGTTTTGCCACTTCAGAGTACACATGGATGTTGTGGACGTGACATCGCCAAGCATCAACATCTTCTTCCCTCCTAATATCTCGTTCCCCTCTGTTGTCCGCCCAAATTGGAGAAGGAGAAACATATAAAGAACACTGGAACAGATGGAAAAGTAGGTGAAGGCTCCTCAGGGGCAACCAGGAGTGACCGCCGGAGAGGACGCCTCAAAGAAGATCAACACATGTGAATGCACATATGGGCGGCGAAGTTGGTATAGCTAATACTATGAAAAATCACGAGACATCAAAGGATGGAAACAAAGCCCGACGATGACATTGTACTTTATTTTGGATGAACCCTCGTTCAACCTAACAGAGACCATGGGCACCGAGCAAAACAGAGCACGGCTGAAATAGACCGGAAAACCAAAGTGGAGACCGATCTCTCTGCATGACGGAGAGCACAAGTTCCACATGCGGTGGAAAAAAATCTTGGGCTTTGATACCATGCAAGGAAATATGCAACTTGTATTTCCATGAGACCATAAGCAATATATATACACACGCGTATAAGTGTAAATATGCAGAAATCCCCTTGTAGAACCGGAAAGTACATGAAAAGTATATACAAATCTAACAATGTCAACACCCATGTGATGACAGTGGCATATCCCTTCTCAAACTGGCTTTCTAGGGCAAAATGATCCGGTGATTGTAGATCAGGTTACGTTTACCCTAAATTTCAAACACATACTATGGGGCTCAGTACAGTAAACCATTGTTTTTCTGTTTTAGCGGTATGTGCTAAATAGTTTATATGTTGTCCCTTGATAAATGGTTTATGCGTAACTTTCTGATGTTTCTTTTTTCTTGTTTACTTGTCCACAGCCATGTCAGGATTCAGACATCTCAGGAAATTGGTGATGCACCATATGGGGACTATTTCATTGTTGAGGTCAGGAAACCAGTTACAGTGTTGTCTCTAGCTTGAGATCACTTTTTCCCTGTAAAACCATTTTTTATTATACTGGATACAAGACGACGAATATAATTCACACCTCTCATCTGAACTTCAATTGGATCTAATGCCCATGATCTCTCTTAAAAATTATTGCACATGGCTTTGCGTTTTGGAATTTTGGTATACGTGTGCTCGTAATTCGGTATCTTGCTACGACCTGTTTTTTTCAAAACATGCATGGCATACTTCATTAACTTTCACATTATACCCCTCCACTAAAACTATAAAGCCTACAATTTTGGAGACCTTGTTAACAAATGTATTTGCATGTGAGTTTAACGGCGTCCTCTCTCTCTTTTGCGCTCATTTATCTTCCCTCTCTTCCAACATTTGCTGGCTACAAGATTGAACACTCAGAATAATCTCTCTCTTATTCCCAAGACGTTAATACCATGGCTAGCAGATCATTTTCCTCTAGCCTTCTCTTGGTTTTTGACTTTCGTAATACACACACTGAATCAAAACACGCCTTAAATATTATTTTACTGGAAGGAGTATATCATAGCGGCATATAGTTTTTTTGAGCTGAATTTTATTTTTTGAGCTGAATAGCGGCATATAGTGGAACACGGTATTGTGAAATTTCATTTTGGAGTAACATGTCACTGAATTTACGCTGGATCTACTTTTGAACATTAACATTATTTCTCATCATGGCACATGCTGCCCACTGTCTTCATGTAATCGAGTCAAGCTTCGTTTTCTTGTCAATGAAATATGATATTTTTGAAACTTCCATTTTTCTTCAAAAAATCTATGTTGTTAGAAACGACTAATGCTGAAATATCTATTTTTTTTTTATAAACTTGTACTTCTGTATGAAAGGGTTATATTGTTATATGCCCCTTCAAAGGTTAACTCCACCCCCCGGTGTCTATAACAGGGCACCCTGTGTCTATGACATGTGAGCCAAGGGGCATATAAAGGTTCATTTTAGAAATGGCGAATGTTATGGATGCTAATGTTCTCTCTACTTACAGAAACATAGATCTGTTGTGCTACATTATTGTGTTGCTTTTGTTTTGGGTATTGCATGGAAATTATTGTTGACCTATTTTTCTCACAGGGAATCTGGGATGTTGAAAAAGACAGCCTAGATGAAAACAATTGCTACCTCAGGATATATATTAATGTCGCATTCTCGAAGAGAACCATATTTAGAGGTAAGATATATCCATTGTATCCTGAATGCACTCCAGTGCTTTCAAACAGTTAACTCGATGTTGCTACTGGCCAGTTTTGGCCTTAGTTTCTGTGTGCAAGGGGATATCAACTTTCATTTAAGCTAACTACCTGCTGATCGTTTGGCTCAAACTTCAGCTTATATGTTGGATAAGCTTCAGGCCAAATAAACTCTTGAGTGTTTTATTTGTAGAAGCTGGGTGTTTAACATATAGGGTTGTACCTTGGTCCGCTTTTTTGGTCTAGTTTTTCTTCTCCTAAAATAGGCAGTAGGACTTTCCTGGCGTAATTTTAATTCACTAAAGTTGACTAAAGATACCGAGAAGTACTTCTCAGTTTCATGAAATTGTTAACCGAACATAATAAATAGCACAACTTAATTAAGCATAGTGGTAAGTAGCATGAGGACAATGTTAATCAGTTCTCTACTGGAGATGTTTAAACTTTCTGCTTCTAAATCCTGAATGTATTTTTGATACTTGTTGTGGGATGCACTTGTCCTTTCCTATTGACTGTGGATGTTCTTTAGTTCTGTTGAACACAGTGAGGTGGGTAGTTGACCGTTAGGCAGTGTTCTAAAAGTTGTCCGCCTCACCCGCTAGCCGCTGACTAGTGCCTAGCACCTTCAGGAACACTTCCGCCTGGTTTATTCTTGAGATGAATTCCCTGATGTCTCCAGATTGGATAACCATGTTCCCAGTGCCAGTTAAGCCAAGGTGTTCCTTTGCTATCTAATAGACTTCTCTGCACAGATGTTTTAGTTGTGGACCATTTTCTTTTACGGGAAAACTTCATACTGCAGCTTATTATATAAATGAAAAGCAAAGTTATGTATAGATCCTAAATATTCAGAGTTGTCAAAAGGCTAAAATAGATTTCAAAAAACTATGAGGTGAGAGTTTGTAACCAGGCGTTGAGCTGAACTGCATGTTTTTTCCTGGCCCTATAACCAACCATGACCATCTCATGTTTGGAACATCGGTACCACTTGTCAAAGAAAAATGTTTTGCACACCTTTGCAATAAAGCAGGGCACACCTTTGCATTAAGCAGGAAACCATGATAATGTACCAGAGTTATGGTTGGTGAAGAAGGGGTTTTCCATCATCAAGATTGGAAACCAATTAAAACGCATGCACTAGACTATGCCTCAGGGTGGATCAAATTTATTGTGTAACTACAATATTACTTCCTATGGAATAGTTTCTAAGATATTATTTTGTATCTGTAGTGGATTAGCTTATTTTGACTCCAAAGAGATCATTTCATTAATGAGAACCCGAGACATTGTTGTTGCTTATGCTCTTGTCTCCAAACTACAGGGAAAATAGAGCAATCAACAAAGGATGAATGCCGTGATTTTTTCGGTCTTTGGATCAAACTTGTACGTCTCTTCTAATCCCAAGGCCATATAACTGCAAATGCTACTTACGTTCCAATTTGTAAATAATCCTTCCCTTCGCATGTTTTTAGGGCCATGATCTTTTGAAGCAGGATACCAGCTCTCGCCCGAAAGGTTTGTACATGGAATTTGTACTTCACCACTTATCAATGCTTTCGCTATTGTTTTGACTTGCTTAATCCAAACCACGTTCTCGTCCTAAGCAAATATGTGTAATTCTGAAACAATTGAATGATTTCATTTCTCGCAGGAGCCTCCACATCAGCCAACACCGATGTTCAATCAGAGCCTACTCTCAGTGTTGAAAATCCTTTGGAAAGTATAGTCACATACATGGCTTCTGCACCACACGATTCTGGTTTAAGCACTCTCGTCCCTCCTATTGGACATCATCAACAAAGCATAGAAAGAGGCTCTTCGGCATCCACTTCACAAGGATTGTGGGGTTCAATCATCTCATATATGAGATCGAGTCAATCTGGTCCTGTTTTAGCAGTGTTGCTGGTGTCCATCATTATCTTGATGCAGGCAAGTATTACAGCATTTGGTTGCACTCATCTGATCATAGGGAATGCTCAAGCTTTCTCCTGACACTGTATTTTATGGCAGGTGACGATCATAGTTGTGCTCACTAGATCCCCGAAGGTCCTCATGGTCAGTCCTGAGGCCTCTGCAAGCAGCTTTGCTTCTTATAGCAAGGAGAGCATGGAGTGGGTGCAGAAGCGAGTCAGCTTACTTAGCGAGGAGATGCAGATGGCGGAGGCGCACATGGAGAAGATGCGACACGAGTTTGCCTGGCTCAAGTCTCACATCGAAAGACTGGAGAGGTTGAGGAGCAGCAGCTCATGACCGCAAATACGACTGCTGTTAGGTCAAGGTGAATACGTTGTTGAACAGAGAGCTCTGATCTGTTGTGTTAGAGAACGTACAGTTACATGAGTACAGGGTGAGCGTTGTTGTAGGAACGTTGCCTTAAGGCGAAATCCTGGTATAGCATTAATGAGGTGTATATATCTACGCTGCGCCCCACTGTGACCGGGTGGTGTATTTATAAGACTGGCACAGCACGATGGTGGTGTGTGACTCAAAGAACACTGGTGGAGAAGAATAATGAGTGCAGTATGTGTCCTTCCTGAAAGCTTATACTTGTGTCAAGCTAAGTCGCTGATAATATAGTACATGGAGATTGCAGATTTACATCTGTTTGAGGGGTTTTCAATTTACACCTGACAAACGGTAACAAGCGTGTGACAAGCGATCATACACTTAGAAATATTAGAATTCTTACTAGTTGAGGGCCCGTGCGTTGCCACGACAAGACAAACCATGTCCAAAGGGTTTTGTACGTCTAACGACAAATGTCAATGCCTTTCCCTTATTTATCCCATTCAGATAACCCAAACACAACCTTTCCCGATTTGCAGCTTTCCTTTATCCCTCCCCGTCCCTCCTACCTCGCCACTACCTGAGCTTTAAAAAGCAACCAATACTGGTTGGAAACACTTCTATGAAGATGTGGAATTTCGAATCTGTAACACCAAATCATTGAACGCACAAGGACCAAGAGGGGAAAAAAAAGACATCCTAAAAAATTGTAGCGTGTACCTCCAGTCACAGGTTTGCTCACTCAAAATCGGAAATTTAAACTATATATTTATTACACCGAACTTCAATCAAGATTATGTGAAGTTTGAATTATATGAAGGCCAAACGGAAATCCATGATGCCATTTCACCACCAGCAACATCTGCACTACAAGCGGAAGCCTTTGGTTTCCATCTAGCAATTGCAATCTCAGAAGCACTTCATCTCCAGCAGCCCCGCTTTCTCTCTGACAATGCTACTTCGGTGAAAGCAGCCACATCTTCAGACATACTCCCTCCGTTCCAATTTAATTGACTTGTCATGCACCACATGTGGATGTATCTATGCATGTAACATGTCTAGATACATCCACATGTGGTGTATAGCAAGTCAATTAAATTAGAACGGAGGGAGTACGTAACAAACCAGGGCATCGGGAGATTAGGCCTCAGCTTGAAGGATCATCCAGAGCCACCAGTTTGAAGCCAGCAAAGCTTTTCACGTGCCTAGAATACTGAACCTCAGAGCACATCATCATGCTAAGTCTGCTCTTAAGTTACAAGGCAGATCTCCAAACTTTAGATCTTTCCCTGGGAATCTAGCTCAAGGACCATGTCCTATTAGAGCTTTGTTGTACAACCTCAACAACAACTCATTTTCGTTGTGTTCTGTAAAATGTTGCTGAATCAATAAAACTTTCTTTGTTAAAACATAATTCAGTGGGAAAGAAGTTCTGATTCACAAGCATGGGACATGGTTGATGTTGCTCATTGCTCGATAACAGTTTCAGACTGACTCTCGGGATGCAACGAATATGTACCACACGAACCTTGCACAAAATTTACAAGTCAGCAAGTTGAGGATTTAAGGTACCACAAAAAGAGACATCAGAAAGGAAGATTTAGGTGCCCTAACCTAAACCATACAGAAGAACAATATGTAGATTTCTTGAAACGATAGCAATACTTACCTTCTCCACATTAGCTTTCATGGTTACCTCTTTCCTCACATCAGAACCAAGCAAGATCATGCAGATACACCATAGTTTGGGATAAAAAGACGAACATGGCGACAAGATCTAGTTTGGGATATAAATAGATCAGCATCATAACAAGATCTAGATAGGAGGGCGGGCGGCTTGCTGTGCGACGCCACGTTGCCCGCCCAACGGTGGGCAGTCATTGCGAATCGGTCTTCACCAAATCTTTGTAGTGAATCATGACAGAAAACCAATCTTGCTGGTTGGCACACCTAGGTTGCATAAAGGAAACAAATGGCTAGCAGTATAAACCCAAATACTGAAACAGCCATCATGAACAAATAGAAGTTAAAACAAAATTTCTTGAACTCTTTATCTTCCGGAAAATCTGATTACAATGTGGCCAATCAAGTAAATCCAACACTCTTTTATCTTCCATAGAAGCTGATTACAAAGTAGCTCATAAAGTAAACCCAATCAAACTTTTGATGATTGTTTCACATTGCGAAAGTTTAATATAATCTTCACAAGAAACCGAAAACAGATGCAGTGTCTTTTTCACAAGGTTGAGGCTGATCGGAGATGCTCATACAACCAAGTATCATGAACAAAAAGATTTGTAGTTATCTCAGTTCCAAATGAAATCTGATATTTGTGCGGATGTGGCCCAAAATAACTCAAGATATTACGCTGTCAGTGAAGAGCCTAATGACCCTGCTTGGACGAGGAGTATTCCTTTGGTACTTCAGCACCAAAATTGTACCAAGAAATATCATTTTTCAGTTTGATACTATTTGAGATATCCCACTTAGTGCAATTCAGAATTGAATTAATTCTGTCATCAATGTATTTGCAATTCAATCGAGCTAATTATAGTTCTATCTTGTAGGCACTAAGAAAATTCAACAGCATGCCTGCAGTCTCATGGCTAACCTTGGCTATGTAAGTTCTCAGAAAGTAAAATGTTGTGTGGATGTTGCCCAAATATTCGTCTACCTGAAGTGTGCTCTGGCTTAGGAAGCTCTCGCCACACTCTAGCTGCAGCCAGCTCTGGCTTGACTCTAACTGCAGCCTGCTCTGGCTCAGGAATCCCTCTCCCTCCATCACCTTGCGGTCGCTGTCCCTCATCTCCATATTGGCTAGATCTTGCTCAGGTTTCAGGCTTCTTGTCAGAAAATGTAGATTGTGTTGCAACATAATTACTCAAATTGAAAAAATACTGAAGAATCGAACAAATTCATTTTGAACTTAAACGAGTACACCATTGTTCCATCAAGATTGAGTGTACCATTGCTCCTTCGTTGAAATTTCACCGTATCAATAGTATGCGAATATAAACAGTTACCCTTTGAATATTTTCAGGTTTCTTGTCAGAAAAGGGAAATTGTGTTTCTACAGCACTAATTAAACCAAAGACTACTGAAGAATCCTTAAGCATAGTCAGTTTGATAAAACGGAAAGACACCAAAGTTAAACCATTGTTCCATCTAGATTCATAAAAGCACTGTTCCGCTCTTGAACGTTTCACCATGTCAAACTACCCAAACTTAAGCAGCTAGTGTACATGCATTTGTAGATAAAAATCCAGTTTCTTGACTGAAATTACAACATAGATCAGCCATTCGGCCTATTAGAACAGATATTATTATTGAACAAATAAACCAACACCGAATGTATATTACCAGTACAAGTACCATCTCATGACTGTGAACCTGTAATGTGCGCTTCTACCACAAATCAAATTGAGCTAAAGAACTGCTCTATACATGTAGAATTCAGAGTACAGTGCTGGCATACACTGACCTTGATGGCCAGTTCACCATGCCAGCACGCTGCCCCACGACGGCATGGCCATAGTTTCCTGACACGGAAGCGTACACCTCGGTGTAGTCGCATGCCACCACTCTGCACCCTTCGCGCCGCTGAAACTGTTCGTAGCTCTCCTTCTCGACCAAGTCCTCGAACCGCACCACCTGATCGGATCAAACACCGTGCTGGCACTTGCAGAAAGATGCAATTTCCAACAAATTCAAGGGAAACGATGTGGAACTCGCTCACCTCTGGCATGGCAAATCGGTGATGGCGTGTGCTTTGGGTGCGCACAGGGACAGATTGCTTGGAGAAATCGACGAAGAAGGAGAAGATGAGAGAGGGGGAGGCGTCCTCGTCATCATGGTACAAGGCGGAGGAGGCGAGGTCGAGCAGGGGTGAGTGAGTAGTCGGCGCAGGGGCTTGGAGCACTGAGTCACTGATAATATAGTACATAAAGATTGCAGATTTACATCTGTTTGCCGAGAGATTTTCGATTTACACCTGACAAACAGTAACAGAGCAACATAGGCGTAGAAAGATTATAATTTTTATTATATAATAGCACAATGTTGCACACGCATTACACGGCAGAAGGAGTATCTAATGTGACTCCTTCCTAAGAAATATATCAATAATTTCCCTACAATTGGGAATGCTTGTAAAAGCTAGGTGCTTGAAGAAGTAAACCAAATGGGGGACTCGACTGACAGGTACTCGACTCGAAGACTTTACTCAGATAGCACGACTCGACTTCTTCCATCTCCTCGGGGACTACAGCTCTCTCCACACCAGTCTTCTCCCTGCAAATAAGCAACGAACTAGATAGCGGAATTGCAAATCGAAAGAGATGCCCAATCGAACTACAGAGCAGAATTGCAAATCGAAAGAGTAACGAAACCACCTGATCAAGAAGCCGCCACGACGGGCAAAGCACGGACGCGGCGGGACTCCTCCACCACCGCCGCCTTCCTCTTCAGGCTGCGCTTCGGCCCGTCCTCGAGGCGCGCGCAGAACTTGAGGAACTCTTCGTTGGTGACGAAGAGGCGGTAGTCGATGGCGCGGAGGAACGGGACTCCAGAGCGGCGAACTCGCCCGGCAGGATCGACTGCCGCGAGCACAGCGGGAGCACCTTGGGGCTGTTGGAGGCGTAGGGAGCGCCCCGAACTTGGCGGCGACGAGGACCGCCACGGACACGAGGCGGTGCGCCGTGGACGGCTCGATCAAGATCCCCGCTTTGCGGGCGTCGGGGCTGCGCACGAATCGGGTCATATGCACCGCCGCCAGGACGTAGATGCTACCCTCGCAGTGGAGGTAGCGCTGGATGCGCTCCAAGAACTCGCCGATCCCGACATCGGGGGTCGCGCCGCCGCGGAAACCCGGACGAGATCGTTCTCGGCGGGCCGGGAGGCGGCGCCGGCGCAGTAGCGGGATTCGGCCTCCACCAGCGAGGCGAAGAGGCGGAGAGACCGAGGGTTCCCGGTCAAGGACAACGGCGTCCGCCGCGAGCGCCATTGCGAGAACTAGGGTTACGGTAGGAGGGGGAGGCGGAGGTTTTCAGAGCTAGATTTCGCGGGAGGGGGAGGGGAGCTCCTATTTGCTGCTCCGCCCACAGGTTTCTCCTCATGTTTTTGGTTTTTTCTTTTCTTTTCTTTTCTGTTATTTTTATTTTTTATTTCTGTCTTCTTTTCATTTTGTATCTATCATTTTATTTTTTTCCTTTTTTATTTCTAATAGTAATTTTGTTTTTCTTATGATTTTTTTACCTCAAAAGAACATTTATCTCAATTTAACAGATTTTTAAAGTAAAACTAGTTATCTTATTTGAACATTTTTCAATAAGAACATTCACCTCATTTGAACTCGCTTTTTCAATAAAAACATCATCCTAGTTTGAGATTTTTTTCAATAATAAAAATTTCCTCATTTGAACGGTTTGCAATTAGAACATTTGTCTTATTTAAACAATTTTCAACATGTATTTGAACGATTTTTCAATAACAACATTTATCTCATTCGAATGGTTTTTAATTAAGTACATTTATTTTATTTGAACGATTTTTCAATATGCATATGTTATTTGAATGATTTTTTGCATGACATAAAAAAATATTTAATATGAAAACAAAACATACAAATGAAAAAGAAGATGAAAAATAAAAAGAGAAAATAGAACATAAAATAGAAAAAAGAGAAAATAGAACATAAAATAGAAAAAATAAGCAGAAAAATAAAGCATATAAAGTAAAACAGAAAAATAACATAAAAGGGGTAGAAAACGAAAAAGAAAAACAAGCGGGAAAAACGAATAGCAAAAAAAAAACGAGGGCTCCTCACTGAGCGGCAAATAGGATTTGCTGAGGGAGGGGGGAGGGGGAGATAATGATGCGAGAGGGATGGGCCTGCCGCCAAACCAGACTCCCGTCCAGCCAGCAAAAGGCTCATTTATTTAGTTCAGAATCCCGCTTTGGGCCGTAAGAGCATCTCCACTCGCGGCGCCCAAAGGCTTTTGGGGCGTGCCGGACAGAATTTTGCTCCCACTCGCGCGCCCAAACGCGAATTGGGTCCGACGCGCCCAGTTTTCTGTCCGGCACGCCCAGCCCACCCTCATCTTGGGGAGTCCTCGGGCGGCCCCGGACGAAACGAAGCACGCCGCCACGTATGCCTCCGACGCGCGGCCATGCCTGTCATTGACTAGGCAATACCAATATATGCCGACTTCCCCCTAATTTCTCCCCCAAATCTCATTTCTCCGCCACTCCTCCCGCCAAACAAAAACCCTGGCGCCGCGCCGCCTCGGGTTCCATGACGCCGTCGTCTGTGCCCAAGGTACCCAAGGCGAAGGGGAAGACAGCGGCGAGGTCAAAGGCGACGGGGACGACGCTGGGCATTCGCAATCCACGCAAGGCTCCCCCGCCCAAGGAGAAGCGGAGGGGATGTCGCAGCATGATTGGGACCTGGGCGCCGATTGGAGACGCAGAGCGTGGCGGGCGTCGTGTGAAGCAGAAGCAAAGGAATCTGCTCGACCCCCCGCCGCCGCCATTGACTGCGAAGAGCATCGCCGCCATGAACAAACCGTCACCGCCTTGAACCACGCCTTCGCCCTGGGAGAAGCCAAGAGAGCAGCGCCCCTCTGCGATGCAAGATCGGCAGCTCACCGTCGAGTTCGTCCTTCTTCGCCGACAGCGCCGCCGGCACGCCTCGCTCCAGGTTCTCCCCCGAATACGGCGAAAGCCAGCATCAGTACGGCGGCTTCGACCCCAACACCATCTTCCCTTCGTGTGGCCTCGATCTAAACGAGCGTCGATCTGAATTCGCCGGCGCTGCGGAGACAACCCGCCGTCCAGATGCACGCCCATACCGGTCGTAGCCTTTCGTTCGACACAGGCACCTCCCATGTGATCGACGAAATGACCCCTGATATGCCGGATCTCAGCCAAGTATGATGCCGTGTTCTGTATTCATGGTGTGTAGGACAGACGTGTGCATAGGCGAGTCGTGACCACCGGCGTTGTTTTGTGTGCATAGGAGAATGCCCACATCATGGCCGACTTAATCAATGACGGCGCCCGGGCGGCGGAGGGCGGCGAAGACGACGACGATGAGTTCGACGAGGACGAGGTGTACTACGAGGAGGATGACGACGAGGACGAGGAGGGCGACCGATGCTGTGGCCGGCGAGGACGCACCGGCGAAGAAGAAGAAAAGGGGCAGCCGTGGCATAATTTGGACGACCAAGGAGGACGAGTGCATGGTCGAATCATGGAAGGCCATTACTATCGGCTGCTCGATCACCGCGCAAACCAAACAAGCACCGCCTACTGGTCGAGGATCAAGACAGAGTTCGACGAGCGCAGGTTCACCAAGGACTACTTCAAGGTGAACATGGAGCGCGACCAAGGCACCATCGAGCATAGGTGGCGCATCGTTCAACGCGTCATCAACAAGTTCCACGGCTGCCATGAGAACATCCTCGCTCGGGAAGAGAGCGGGAAGGGCCCGTCGGATCAGGTGACCGCCGGCTTGCGATCCCCTTGACGTGTTGCTTGTGTAGTCTTATTTTAATCGTCGTCGGCTTGCGATCAACCTCATCTTCCTTTGTTGTAGCTCATGGACGCCCTTGTGTTGTACCGAACCCTCAACAAGGAGAAAGACTTCGGCTTGATGCATTGCTACAAGCTTCTCCAAAATTGTGAGAAATGGAAGGCGCACCGGAGGACTCTGAACAAGAACGGCCGCGCCAACCTCAACGCCGAGCCGGAAAACTCTGTGGGGGCGACCAATCGGGAACAAGAAGGCGAAGGCGGCCTTGGCGGCGGCAAAGATGGAACGAGTGCAGTCATCCATCGACAAGGTCCTCGCGATGTCTCCTCCAACTGAGCTTGAGGCGCGACGAGAACAACGCAAGGTGGGCGACCTTGATGCAAAAGGCCGACGTCAAGATCGACCTCGAGCAGAAGAAAGCCGACGTCAAGAAGCGGAGCCATGATTTCATGATCTTGATGCCGACATCTCCAACATGGACCCACTGGCGAGGGCGCACACAACATGTACCGCGCCGCGATCCTGCGAGAACTTGGGCTCATTCCGCCCGAGACCACGCCCGAGACCGGCGGCAACCAGGGCAACGACCACGCCCACAATGCTGGCGCCCAGGTCGACGAGGACCCCGACATGACCCAGCCGGGCCACGACTACATGCCCCAGCCCGACGACAACATCTAGACCAGCGGCGACAAACAGTGGCTGGGCATCGACATCTCCGGCGTATTTTGACGTATTTTGATGGCCCAACCTTCGTGTTTGTGACCGAGTGTGGCCGATCGTGGCCAAAACTCTGAATTTGTGGCCGGTTGTGGCCGATCGTGGCCGAAACTCTGAATTTGTGGCCGATCGTGGCCGATGGCGGTTCAAACCCCGAATTCCCGCCATTATTTAAGGTTCCTCTCTCGTTTGAATTTGTCAAAAAAAAACTGGATTGGACCGACTTTGAGCGCCGCGAGTGGGAACGACGACGACCAAAGCGAGCGACTAGTCCGGACGGCGCCCAAACGGCCTGTCCAAAAGACGCTTGGGCGGCCATTTAGGCCGCGAGTGGAGATGCTCTAAGGATTAGCGCTCTTGTCCCACTAATTACTCTAAACTAGGCTCGTGAATGATCCTCTTACTCAGGTTGTCCGGCCCCGTCGTTGGATCTTTTTATTGGATGAGATTGTGTCAGTTTTCCCGTGCATCGTTGCAACTGGGCCCTGCGTGGTCAAAGTTGGTAGCAAGTGTGCCCCAATGTCCCATCAATCCATTCCCGTCCTAAGGGCATGTTCAATAGTCTAGATAGCTCCTGTCTATAATCGCTATCCACGTCACATATGGAGTGCACTACAGACTTCTGGTACAGTGCGTTATCTATTTAACTGTCTTTATAAGCTCTACAATTACGGGGAAACATGGATCAATCGAGGATGAAACTGCCGAATACAGACACCACGTCGTACAACGGGATAAATGTCGTCGCGAAGCAGAGATATTTTTGGGATTAGATGGTCTGCTATTATACAGACGAACAGTTTCTCTCTCATCGGTTTTCTTCCTCCACCTAATCAGATATCTGACGTGGCCACTATTACAGACTCCTGACTTGATAGGAACCAACTACTAATTTCTAGCAAATTCAGAGATGCACAACACGAAAATCAGAGAATTCAGAGTTTAGTGACCTTTATTACAGAGGAATGATTAATTTTGCTGAATGCTTGAATACAAGGAAGCTAAGCCAGCCAGGACATGGCGGCGACAAGGGGGAATAAACCCTAAACCTAGATGGTTCGACCACGAGACGATCTCTGCTTAAATAGCAACTAGGAGGTAGACGACAACGGAGTGAGTGGTTGGCGCCAAAGTGTCTCGCTGGAAAGCGAATTCAAACAGCGACCCATCGAAGCTCCTTGTCCGTTGATCTACAGATCGACGGCTAACCACGCACCATAATGCGAAGCGGTAAGTTGCGAGGAGAGACGTTGATCTGGAGATGAACGGCTAAAAAGAATTTCGTATGAGCTACAGTTACTGAATTCGCACAAGTGTTCATCGACAGCTTCAGTTACAGCTTCAGGTTCCTGACAATGCCCCCTTCGCAAGACCAGACTTGCCCTCAAGGCTGGAATCCTAGAAAGATCTTCTGAATGAATGCTGAATCCTCCCAGGTATCTTGGTCTTCAGGCATATTCTCCCATTTGATGAGCCACTGGACCACTGGTACACTTATGTCTCCCTGAACTCGAGGAATAAGTTTTCTCTCTAGCAACCATTCTGGTGCTACTAGTATTGTTCCATCCGGATTTACCAGAGGCAGATGAGTAGATGAACTGCTTTTAGACCCAAGTGCTTTTTGAGCTGGCTCACATGGAAAGAAGGATGCAGCTGGCAGCCTTCAGGTAAAAGTAGCTTTTAAGAAACAACTCCAATTTTCTGTAGCACTCTGAATGGACCATAGTACTTGGAATGCAGCTTCAGGCACCTGTGAATGCTTAGTGAAGTGTGTCTATATGGCTGTAATTTCAAGTACACCATATCACCAACAGCAAATTCCCTTTCTTTTCTATTCTTGTCTGCAAAGAACTTCATTCTTTTATGTGCCTTTTCCAGATTTGCCTTGATTTGTGTAGAGATGCTTTCACTAGTCAACTGAGGAACATCAGCATCCAATGGTAGTAATGTTTCTGCTAGCTGTGGTGGATCTCTACCATACAATGCTCTGAAGGGAGACATATTCAGTGTTGTGTGGAAACAAGTGTTATACCACCATTCAGCTAGGGCCAGCCACTTATTCCATTTGGTAGGTAATTGGAAAGCCATACATCTCAGGTATTGCTCCAAGCATTGATTAACTCTCTCTGTTTGACCATCTATTTGTGGGTGATAAGAGGTACTGAAATGCAGTTTAACCCCCAAGGATTTGAAGAGAGATTGCCACAAGTTACTAGTAATTTTTTTGTCTCTGTCAGTTACCATCACAGAAGGCAATCCATGTAATTTGAATATGTTTTCTTGAAATGCCTTAGCAACTGTTTGCACTGTAATTGGGTGTTTCATTGGTATGAAGTGAGCATATTTAGTAAATCTGTCCACCACTACCAATATCATGTCCTTATTGTCAGACATAGGCAATCCTTCTATGAAATCCATACTAATGTGGCACCAAGCCATGTCAGGCACAGGAAGTGGTTGTAATAACCCAGGATACTTGCAGTGCTCTGGTTTGTTTAGTTGACAAACAGGGCAATTTTTAACAAATTCCATTACTGACTGCTTCATGCCTTGTCAAGCAAACAATAATTTCATTCGTTGAAAAGTAGCTCTTTCACCAGAATGACCACCCAATTCTGAATCATGCATAGCAGAAAGGAGCTTACTGCGCAATGGTGTGCTACTGCCAATTACAATTTTGTTTTTGTACCTGAGGAGGCCATGAGAAAATGTGTAATGTTGGACATCAGTTGGTGAAATAGCAAGCTGAGAAATCAGTTCTTTGCATCTAGCATCATCCTTGTAACTAGCAATAACTTCTGTTACCCACATAGGCTTCACAGAAGATGCAAATAGAGCATGTATGTGGTGTTTTACCCTAGACAGAGCATCAACCACTCTGTTTTCTTTACCCTTCTTGTATTCCAGCACATAATTGTACCCCAACAATTTTACTAGCAGCTTGTGCTGAATACCTTCAGTTAACTTTTGTTCCTGAATATATTTTATACTCTGTTGATCAGTTCTGATGATGATAGAAGAAGCTGCAAAGTAGTGCTTCCATTTCTTTAGTGCCTCAATTATAGCCATAGTTTCTTTATCATAAGTGGACATAGCAGCAGCTTTCGGACCAATTGCTTTGCTAAGGAATGCAATAGGCCTTCCACCTTGCATTAGTACAACCCCAATACCATAACCACAGGCATCAGCCTCCAACACAAATGGTGAACTGAAATCAGGTAATGCCAGTACAGGTGCTTTTGTCATTTTCTCCTTGAGTACAGAGAATGCTATTTGTTGTTCTTCACCCCAAATAAATCCTTCCTTTTTTAGTGCCTGGAATAGAGGCCTGCAAATGAGCCCATAGTTCTTGATAAATTTTCTGTAATACCCAGTCATTCCCAATATCTGTCTCAATTCAATCAGATTTGTTGGCTGTGGCCACTTCACCATTGCTTCTATTTTTGCTGGATCAGTAGCTACTCCTTGCTCACTGATGATGTGACCAAGGTATTCTACTTTCTTTTGAGAAAAAGCACATTTGGATAGCTTAGCACAGAGCTGATTTTTCCTTAAGGCCGGAAATATTTTCCTCAAGTGTTCTTTGTGTTCTTGTAAGGAGGAGCTGTAGATCAAGATATCATCAAAGAAAACTAGAGCAAATTTTCTGAGAAAAGGAGCTAAAACAGTGTTCATAAGCTTTTGGAATGTAGCTGGTGCATTTGTGAGCCCAAAAGGCATAACCAAGTACTCATAATGTCCCATGTGTGTAGAGAAGGCTGTTTTATCCACATCTTTTTCATCCATCCTTATCTGATGGTAGCCACTTCTGAGGTCAATTTTAGAAAATACTTTTGCTCCATGCAATTCATCAATTAAATCATCAATAACAGGTATAGGGTACTTGTTCTTAATTGTTTGTGCATTGACCTTTCTGAAATCATTCACTACTCTCCAAGTAGTATCTTTCTTCTTCACCAGCAGTGCAGGAGAGGAATAAGGACTGCAACTATCTCTTATCACATTTTTCTGTAGGAGCTCCTTTATAATTTTCTCCATAGCATCTTTCTGGTGGTGTGGTAATCTATAAGACCTTTGGTTTACCACTTTAGCATCAGGAACTAATGAAATAGTGTGATCACAACTTTTTTTTGGAGGTAATGTCATTGGTTCAGCAAAAATATCCTTGAATTCTTCCAGTAAAGTGGCTACTTCATTAGGGACAACTGTGCTAACTGCATCCTGTGTATCCTGTTGATGCAACAGAAGAAGTACACCACCCACAGCTTGTTGTAGCAGCTTATTTATTTCAGTACTCTGTTTGATTTCACTTGTAGCAGGGAAGCTTTCATCCCTAAAACTGTGAGTAGAACCATCAGGTAGTGTTACTTTCATCACCATTGTTTTGTAATTAAGCTCAACAAGGTTGTTTGTATACATCCAGTTTGCTCCTAGAATTAAATCATAGCCTTTTAGCTGAAGCAGCCTGAAGTCAGTGGAGAAGTTCACTCCTTGAATATCATACTGGCAGTTAGGACAAGCAAATTCAGTGTAAAGTGTTTCCCCATTAGATAATGTTGTACATGCCCTAATACTAGAACCTTCGTGGAGAAAAAAGAGGTTGGCGAATGACCCGCTTACTCAGGACATCTCTACGAAACGCGTTATGCATCAGCCTTGGATATTTTCGCAAAGTTATTTGGGTCATCTGATAGGGTCGGTTTGGGAGCCATTAATTACGCGTTAGTTTTAATGTGAAAGACCATTGGGGTGATTGAGGCCCAACCAATCTGCCACTGGAACATGAGAAAGGGCAGATCATATTAAAAAGTTACTGAAAAGACAGATGATATTTGATACAATATTAATGTATTAGCACGCATAACATTGCAGACACATCATGGAATCTAGAAGGATCTATTTCACAAGCATATATTATAGAGTTTTTTTAAAATTTATTCGTAAACTTCAAGATAGGCAATCATAGACATTATGAACTTGTGAGATATTCCTTAGATGAAAGGCTTTAGAGCTATTGGTCGAAGTATTTAGATATGCAAAATGGAACCGATACATTTATATACCCTATGATTTAGTTCAGTGCATGAAATTAATCTGTGGAGGTATGTGATTTTGTCTATTGTTTTTCATGGATACAACTATGACGTTCAACTGTTTTGTAAGAGACAACACATCAAAAGAGATTCACCGGAAAATACTTTTAAAATTATGAAATATGATATGAAAAATGTTATAATTGTATAACAAATAATACTGCATCTTATTTTTAGTAGAAATATTATGTAATATATTTAATTAAATGTAATAGGAAACTATATCCAACTGGACCTCGTTGGCGAAACCAAATAAGCGCCGGTCCTACAACCATAGACCGTCTCGGCGCAATAGCGAGCTTCGGCCTCCACAAGCGAGGCGAACATGCAGAGCGCCTGAGGGTTCCCCTTCTTGTCGCGGTCCATGACGGCGGAGTCCGCTGCGAGCGCCGTGGTGGGTTTGTGGATCGAGAGAGAATTAGGGTTTCGTGGATCGTAGGAGGAGGGAAGAGGCGGGTTCAATTTCGCGGGAGGAGGCGGAGATAATAGGAAAAAGCGCGTCGATTGACCGGCCCACTTGTAAGCAGCCTAAAAGGGCAGCGTGGGAAATCAATTCAGGTTTTTTATTTGTCTGAACCGCATTCTCCCGATCTCCCTTGTTCTGTTGTCTTGCGCTCTCCTTTCTCTCCTGTTCTCGCAGTCCGGCGAGTCCTCGCCGGCAGAATATCTTGCCGTCCCAACACGGGGCGCTAGTGATAAAGGAGGGAGGGGATTATGTAACGTCATGTACATGTTTTAAACTCCTCCTTACCAAAAATAGGTTGACGTATTATTTTTTGTCAGAATCAAACCCGAGTATCTAGAAAAATATATTGACATCTACAATATCAAGAGAATATATTTCATACTGGTTCTAATAGCATTGATTTGATGATAGAGGACAAATGGCTCCGCAGATACAGGGAGCTCATTTTTTGTTTTTTTTTGAAAATGACATTTTAAATTTCCAAAAACCGATAAAAAATCCCAGATATAGATAATGATATGATCTACAAGTGTGCACATTTTAAAATCAAAATATGTTGTATTGTGGGCTGGGCAAAAATGAAAAATGGGTGGATCTGGGTGGTGAAAAAGTACACAGTTTCGAAAACTTGAAATTTTCCCTATTTTATCTGGGAATTTTTTCTCTGAAATCAAAAGTGCCAATTTCATTTTTTTCAAAAACGAGCTCCATGTAACTCGGAAGTCATTTACAGTTTCCGTGATTTGATATCTTATATGTTGTTATTACTTTTCTATATACTTGGTCAAAGTTTGTAAAGTTTGACTTTGACTAAAAATTATTGGCAATGCATTTTGGGAGGGAGGGAATATAGTGTTATGAAAATAATAGAGGGAGGAAATGTCTGCCTAGTGAGGATGTTGGAGAAATGATGATACATCCTTGAACAAAATTTTTACAAAGGTTTCAGTTGTTATCTTTGTTGCCTGTGACATGCACATGCTCAGCAAGGTATATATACAAGCATGCACTAGCTAAATACCCGTGCGTTGCCACGGGGAAGATTTTGCTTTTTTACAAAAAAATATTGATTGTTGTGCTAATACCCGTGGGTTACTATGAAGACAATATCATCGACAACAAACCTAATAGTGATGAACGCTTCAATGATGTTCATCTCCCGAAACTTTCCCTTGTGGCGAGTGCCAGAGTGGCCCTCCATGGCATCTCATTCTTGACACCGCCTTAGATCAAGTCCAACAAAAGTCTCATATTTGAGTCAATATTTGTCCATTCGGAGACTTTTGTAAAACAAATTCCGATTTGGTTTGCGCCGACATTTTATGGAAGCGGCAAACTTGACCTTGTACATCAGGCTCACATATATTATATTATTTATAACTACCAAATGTCTCTTTCACTCTCTCGAATCAATTGATAAAACTTAATATTTGTTGATACATCACAACAATCACATTGTTGTTTTCCTTGTTCATCAACTCCATGAATGAAAAATCGCCCATCCTAGCAATACAATTATCAGCTGCAGCTAGCAATCAACAAGATTACACACAAAAAATCAGAGCAAACATCTAAAGCAATCAGCAGCGGCGGAAATCATCAGCACGAGCTAGCACAGCAGTAGCAGCAAAAAACACAGAGCCACACCAATCTGTCCACCTAATCTATCATCTCTTCAATCTCTCTCACACAGCAGCGGAGGCGCTCAATCTCTCTCTCCTAGCTGCAGAGCAGGACCACCGCTCTGGTACAATGCATAGCTCGTCGGCGAAAAGTATACGAGTATGCGATCGACCTCTGTTCCCCATCTCCTCCTCCCTGCTCCACTTTTTCTGCAACCGGTCTCCCTCCCTTCTTCTCCTCCGTGCTCCACCCGTCCCTGGTGCCTCCCCTCCCCTCCGTCGAGCTCCACGCAGCAGAGGTACGCGACCTACTGAAAGTGCATGGTTGCCCCATGTGTGGTTTTGGTAATTAATGACACTCCTTATGGACTAATATTTACATTGAGATATTCTTATAGATCTTGTCCATTGGAGTTCATGTGTTGGACTCTTGAAGATGACATGATGACCAATGCTCTATTTAAGGGTTTATATGAAGAATGGTCATGTATAGATGATGAAGTGCAAAGGAGACATGAAGACGGAGCTTAGCGAGGCTTTCCCATAATGGAGTATGGGGGAGCATTTGGAGAAGTCTTCATCAAGCATGTGCTAGCAAGCACAATCAAGAAAGGTGTTCCAACTTGAGAGAGTCAAGATCGTCATCATCGAGCTCAAGTGGAATGCGCAAGGCAAAGGTATGATCTTGATAGGTTTTCTATTTTACCGGTCTCATGTTGTTAGTGGGAGACTGGGTTTTAGGATAGACGGCGTACTATCAAGAGGGGTTCTCAAGTGAGTAACTTGATCGCATCTTTGTGGAGAGCTCATACCTTTGCATACTTGGCATATCATCTTTCTTGGTTCTTATTTGGCTTTTCTCCTTGTTGGGATTTGGTGCTTGTCGTGATCTTCATGACAAGCCCAAGTTCTTCGAAAACGGATTTCTTATTGAAAACTTGTTGCGTTTTCGTGTTGGAAATATTACCGGTCCACCTTCGAGTTAGGGTCCACACCTTCCCATGTGTGGTATCCCCTCTATATTTGTGACCCTTAATATTTCCGCTTTCTGTGTGATAACACTCGTCGTTACCTTTCCAACGCAATTGGATTCACCTGATTTGGAGTTCATACGAGAAAGTTATTGCATTTCAGGCTTTGCAGTTTCACTGCTTTCAGGCCGGAGTCTCGGTCTTCTGGACCGGAGTCTCCGGTCCTTGGTTTTCCTCGGAGAGTGTTTTCTTGTTCAGCCCCTGGTGGGGGCCGGAGTTTCCGGCCCAATAGGCCGGAGTATCCGCCCCAGGCCGGAGTTTCCGGTCCCAAGGGCCGGAGTTTCTGCCTGTGTTTTTCTCGTCTGGAAATGGTTCACCCCCTGGTGGGGGCCGGAGTTTCCACCCCCAGGGGGCCGGAGTTTCCGCCCCGGACCGGAGTTTCCGATCACTAGGGCCGGAAACTCCGGTGTGATATCTGGCTGCAACGGCTCTTTTCTGGGAGGGGTATAAATACCCCTCTACCTACCTCCAGCCAGCCAGCTCTTCCAAGCAACCTTTGCTTTCTCTCTCCTCCATTGTTGCAAGCTCATTTCCTTGATATCTCCCAATCCCTCCACCCAAACTCTTTGATCTTTGGAGGATTGAAGGAGAAGACCTAGATCTACATTTCCACCAATCAATATCTCCTCTAAGTGAGGGGAACATAGTGGATCTAGTTCTTGGAGTTCTTGAGTGGTTCTCCTCTTTGTTCTTCCTCTCTTATTCACCCATAAGCATTTGTTGCTTTGTTGGAATTTGAGAGTGGAGGACTTGAGCACTTGTGCTCTTGCCTTTTGCATTTGGTGCATCGGTGTGCTCTCCACGAGGATTCGTGGAAGTTGAAAGCTTGTGAACTTGTTACTCTTGGGTCTTCGGGCCCTAGACGCCTTTGTGGTGGTTGGACCCTTGTGTGGTCACTTGAAGCCGTTCGGGAGCCCCCAATCCCATTGTGGGTTGTGCCTCGGATTGTTGTTGAAAGCCGTTCGGGAGCCCCCAATCCCTTTGTGGGTTGTGCCTCGGATTGTTGTTGAAAGGCTCCGGATTCCGCCTCGAAGGAATACCGATAGTGGAAGGTGAACCAAACCTTTGTGGTGCGGTTCATCGGAGAAGAGGGTGAAACCTTTGTGGTTGTTGAACCGTTGTGTCGGTTCACACCTCTCCAACGAGACGTACCCCCTTTCAAGGAGGAACTCGGGAATACTTCCTCGTCTCCGCGTGCTTCGGTTATTTCTATACCCGAGTTTTTTACTTATGCACTTTACTTTGTGATAGCCTTCGTGCTTGAAGTATTCTATTGCTATCACCTTGTTGCATGTCTTGCTTAGCATAAGTTGTTGGTGCACATAGGTGAGCCTAGTTTATTTAGGTTGTTGGCTTGTTAATTTAAACACCTAGTTTTATTCCGCAATTAGCAAGCCTAAAACGGAAAAGTTTAATTCGCCTATTCACCCCTCCCTCTAGGCGACATCATTGTCCTTTCACCTACTCGCGCTCGGAGCAGCGGAGGTGTCGCGCTACCAGGAAGCGGCGCGAGGGGACGGCTTACTCGGCGGGGAGGAGCGTGTGGATGGGGGCGGCGGGATTGGGCGCGGCGGCCGGTGGCCGTGCGGGATGCAAAGGAGGTCCGTGGTCACCGACGGCCCTGCGGTGATGCTGGGGAAGCTGTGGGCCCGTCGGCGTCCGACACGCAGGTGGAGGTGCGTGGCGCCGTCGGTCGTTCGGTTGCAGGGGAGAAGGACGGGATGGCCCGACGAGCTAGGACTCGCAGATGAGGTGGGGCCCACGGCGGTGCTGCTCCGAACGGGCGGCGACGGAGCTCGGCCCTCGGGAGATGCCGCGGGGGCGCGCTACGCCGGACAGGAGATCAGGTTGGGGCGCTCCGCCGGTCGGTCGGGAGGAGGCGAGGAGCACGATGGGATCGTGAGTAGCTGGGTTTCTCGAGTGGAGTCACTTGGCGGTGGCAAAGGACGTAATTAGCCTAAGGATGAGGAGTAAAATCGGAAATCTAAAAAACGTACCAACACTCCTCAAGCCGTATTATATAGTAGAGATAAGAGATTCCTTTGACGCCTCTCTATCCTTCACAATATATCCTCATCGTTGATGCGTCGACCAGCTGACAGACGCTAGTTCTTCTCCTGATCAAGTGCAGCTCCCGTGTTTTTGGTTCAACTTGGTCACGAAATCTACTCCATAATCACCCCAATGTTACACACTAGTTACTTCTCCCACTCGTGTATTTTCCACTCCGGCAGCTGCTGGATGACCATCTGCACAGAACAAAGAATCAAGGCCATGCTCTTAATTACTGTCGTTCTGGGAAACAAAATGAATTGAAACAGTGTCTTTTCACAACGTTCAATCATCAGGATGCAAGCGTTAAGCACAGTGGACTTCCTTACCTGTCCTGTCGAATCTGGCTTGCCAACCGTAGCCTGGCACGCTAGTCTCCACGACTTGGGTTTCTGAAGATCAACAACAGAGTTTTAGTACAAAATTACTATACTGTTATTATTTCTCTGTTCTAATCATTGGAGAGGTGTGCACATACCCTTCTAAGCTTTTCCTTTTCTACTTCATTTTTCGGAGAAAGCATTTCACCGCCTTCAACTACCTGGAATGAAAAATCGTGCACTCTGAGTTGCAGTTGATAGCAAAGATTAATTCTAGACAGAAGCTGATGCTTATCGATTCAACACTTGCAACTGTAAGCTTGGCCTAAGATCACTATGTGCTTGAGAGAATTTCCGTACCTCCACGATGCAAGTCCCGCACTCGCCGCCTCCTGAGCAGTTGGACAGCGGCTTATCCTGCAGCAGCAGCAACAACAACAACGGTAGCATCAGGCCATGGCCGATAAGACACGGAGATCAAGGAAGGAGAGATCACCGGCGGCAGCACTCACGTAAGGGCCGTAGAGGTCGATGTATCCCTCGAGCATGATGTCCCTGAGCTTCTGCCCGCCGCACGCCGTCCGGTAGTGCACGTCCGGCGTCCCGTCCGGCAGCAACCGAGGCTGCAATCGCGTGCGGCATCATCCCCAAGATTCACGGCGATGGAAGGAAGAAAATGCAGAAGCAATAATCGATCGAGGCAGGACAGAAGGACTCACGCTGACGAACGCGAAGTCGACGCACGGTGGCTCCTCTGGCGCGGCTGCATGCTCGGCACCGGGGGCGTCCGTCTCGACGGCACGGGCGGCGCGGAGCGTCCTCCCCCTCCTCTGCTGCTGCGGCATGTGAACAGAACGGCACTGCTGCTTCTCGCTGCTGCTGCTGCAGGACTGAGCTGGATGGGGAGAGGAGGTGCCCAGGAGGCTGATGAACTGAAGAGTGGCTGCCATTGCCGAGGCCGCCGCAGCTCGCTAACTGCAACGCGCTCGCTGTCCGCTGAATTGTTACGGGCGATGCCTGCACTGCACCGTGTGCGTGCGTGCGCGCGCGCGCCTGTGAAGATTTGTTTTGGGTTTTGGCCCTGTGCTATCATCTTATCCTGGGTTGATGCTACCTGTGGCTGGCGACGACCTGGGAGTGGGCCCGCACGGGCTTACGTGCGCTTTTGTTTTGCATTTCCTTGGCGAGGTACCTGGATCGAGGGATTGGTGATTTTTGTGCCGGTGGACGCCGACGCGTCCGTTTCTGTTAGAATGTGTCCGTTTTAGGGAAATCCACGGTTCAACGTGTACTCGCTCTGTTTCGAATTAATTGACTTTCATTTGTCCAAATGTGGATGTATCTATAGTTGTAATATGTCTAGATACATCCATATGTGGGCAAATGGAAATCAATTAATTTGGAACGGATGAGTAGATGTTAATGGACCGACGTCTGTTTTTCTGTCCGCATGGATCTATTTCCGGTCCAAATTTGAGCTGATTTTGCGTCGGGGCGGACATGCGGATGCGATTATTGTCCGCCCCAAGACTCCCCTGGCCACCGACGAAGACGACTACGAGTTCGCCTGGACCAGCGAGGGTGCAGGAGGCCATGCATGCCTCCTTCGAGTCCCTCCGCGCCGATCGAGCCCGGTGAGCCAAGCTTGTCCGCGAGCTCCGGGTCGCCGCAAGCGTGCCCGCGAGGCCAAGGATGCATCAAGGGTCGGATGCTCCCGTAGCTCCCCTTGAAGACGTGCAACCGCTGGCAGCGCCGACTATTACACGCGACCAATTTTGTTAAAATAGATGGCGCCACTACCTAAACCCTAGCACTAAATGGGGAGGGCTCGAGGAGCCAACTAGTCCATCCTGCGGACGGTCCTGCAATCGGAAGAGCCTGCAAGTCCGTCCCGGCAAGATAGGCGCGAGCCATCACCGCCCACAAGTGGCCAATTTTGTTAAAGTTGTCGAGATATCTACTTGGAAAATCTCTCAATTTGAGAGGAAAAACCCGTGCCAAAGATACCCAAATCTTTTTCCACTATTAACAAGGTGGGGGATAAAAAGTTCTTCTGTAAAAAGCACTAGAGTATCTGATACATCGAGGTATCTCGGATCTTGAATGCAACAACAAGATATGAGGCACGAGAGTTAGAGGCTGGAATAATTTCACCAATGATGATGAAACAACAGTTTGAATGAGACAAGATAGTGATCTGAACTTCACAACCTTATAAAGGAACACCCGCCGGTTTATCTCAAACTCTTCCTACAACTTATTCTCCTTTCTCTCTTAGTTTTCTTCTTTTCCTTCCAACGGAGTCAATCCTGAGATTTTCATAGGTCCATCTTGTGCAATATCTAAAATAATCCTCGATCGTAACTTAGTGGGCTTATTCACCTGTTTGAGCCGTCTGAAAGGATTTGAATGGCCATATCTCATCACGGCCATATCTCCTAAAGACTAAACCCTAAGTTATAAAATTTTATTCGTGAGTTTCAAAAAATTCTGAAAATAAATCCGGAGGTAGCCAATGATGTATCCCACAAGAATGTGAAATGTCAATTTTAAATACTTTATATTATGGGCTACACGAAAATAATAAAATCTGATAAAACTTAGAGACTTAAAAATATGCATACTTAGATACACATTTTTATCATTTTTGCGTAGCTTAGAATTTTGTGTAGCTCAGAATAAAAAGTATTTGAAATTATTATTTTGCACGTTCGTTTATACTATTGACTTCACCCGGATTTTTTCAGAATTTTTTAAAAATCATAAATATGATTTTCGATTTTTTCAAATTAGAGGGAGCAATGTAGCTCGAGAGCCAAAAAGCTCCACTCGAGACATGCCTACATATATTTTGAAATTGGACAGCAACCCAGCTGCTTACTGCGGGATATTGCTCGTAGGCAGCCATACGTACAACTGTACAAGGCGATGGAGTTGTTGTGGGAGGGCGCTCGATCGAGCAGGTGGTGGAGCCCATGCTGACGACGCCGGCCTCCATGTCACCTTCCTCGCCGCTCGTGGAGTCCATGCTGACGACGACAAGCGTCGCCGCGTACCGCACTCTCCCTGTGCGCCGGTGCGCGCCGCGACGATGGTGCGACGACTGGTGTCGGTGACGGCTTCCCTCCCGTGACATGCGTCGGAGATCGGCGTCTCAGCGCTGGCCTTCCGCAGGGCCAGCGCGTGCAGCTTCCTCGCTTTCCTGTCCATGCCCAAGCTCGTGGAGCTCGGCGAGGATCCTGTCCCGGTAGTCGCGGACGAGCTCGACGCGCCTGTCCATGGCGTTCTGCGACGCCGCGATCTTCCAAGTTTTAGTCGCGACCGCGGCCACGGCAGGACCGACCCCACTCTGCAGATTGTCGCCAAGTTCACCGCTCACAACTGCAGGACACGGGCGCTCGTACTCAACAAGGCAGCGTCGCTGGAGCGGTCGGCGCTCGCGCCGCACAAGCGCGACATGTTCCCAGTCGGGTCTCTCCACGCGATGCCATGTGGCGCGAGGACGACGGCTGTATGGCGTGGCTCGATGGTGCATCGGTGAGAGTGGGGCAGATAAGCGAGGACTGAGCTCTAGCTCAGTGGTAGCGCTAGCAGTGGCTAGGCTGCCCAGCCGGGTTCGACTCCTCACGGAGTGAATTTTGGGCTGTCTCACGCGTGGGCACTGTTCACTAGGAACAGTGTTCGCTGTACGGTTCACTAGGAACAGTATTCCGCAATATTAATTAGTGTCTCTGGTTTCGCTTGTGAGCTCCATGAGGGAAAAAATCTTGTACCAGGCAGACAAGTTGGTTCAAGTTGTAGGTCTAGATTAGGTTCACAGTTAGTGGTGTGCGTGTGGTGTATGTGTATAGCTGTGTGTCTGATCAGATATTACAACTTGTACCCACTTAAGTGAGACGCTAAAAAAAAGTGGGGCAGATAAGCATTCTAGCATACTTTTTTTTTTGAAACCGGGCAGAAGGCTTGCCTTTTCATTGATATAGAAGAAGTGAATTGGCCAGTTTATAAGGAAAACTGGCCGAAAACCGGATACAACAAACGCAACACACCACGCCGGCCCCGAGGCCACGCACCACACAAGTCGACGACCTAACCACCCAAGCAGCCAAGGCCGACACCTCACCCCTCAACGCAAAAGCGGAGGCGAAATCCGGAGCCGCTGCTCCGACATCCACGCTGGCCACGGGCCACGCACCACACAGGTCGACGACGAAACCGCCCAAGCAGGAAATGCCGACACCCTCGCACCTCAACGCGACGAAGCGGAGGCGAGATCGGAGCCGCCGCTCCGACATCCACGCCGGCCCCAGGGCCGCGCACCACCTAGCCGAAGACGAGAAGATCGTCGCCGCTGACCACCAAAACATCCCCACGGGTCCCTCTGGTCGGCGAGCATCCAAGACGAGGCCCCAAGGGGAATACGACGCCCAAGCGCCACCCTCGCCCGATCCACGAAGGATTTGGGGTTTCCCCCGGAAGTGCGAGCACCGCCACGACAACGCCTTCAAGAAGGAAATGACGCCCGAGGGCGACACCGTCGCCTGTCCTGACCGACGATCAGGGCAAGGTTTTCACCCGACGGAGAAACACAAACCGCCCGCCCGCCCACACGGGGACCGACCAGCCCACCAACACAGCCCCGCAGGCCGACACCGTCAGCCCCGCGCGCACGACGGTCCACGGCCACCAAACAGAGCTAGGCGCCGGGGCCTAGGTCCGCCTCACGCTGAGCCACCTCCTAGCTCACCGCGCCACCACCACCAAGTCCGGGGCCGCCGCCCCGGCGTCCAGATGCTGCAGGATATCTTCACGCCCAGCCACGCTCACGCGGTGCCGCTCCCGAAGCCGACGCGATGTGCCGGCCAAGGGAAGCCGGACGGGAGGCCTCCATCTCCCGCCGACCGCGCTGCAGCCCCCGCACGCCCAGCCGCACGCAGCCGGCCACCTCCACCTCGCACCAGACGGCGCAGCGCGAGGGAGGAGCCGCGCGCAGCCCAGCCCGCCCGGCCCATCTGGGCCCAGATCGAGCCCTGGCTGCGCTGCTGCTGCCGGCGGCAAGCGGAGCGGCCGCCGATGCCGAGCCGCACCACACCAGCCACCACCGCTGCATCCCGTCGCCCGTCGCCCGACGGAGCTCCGCCATGGCCGCCACGACACCGGAGAGAAGCGGGGCGCCGGCCGTCGATGTGTCCACCGCGGGCCGCCCCCAACCACCATCGGCAGCGGGAGCCGCCGCCACCGCGGCGAGGCCAGCGACAGCGGCGGAGGAGAGGCGGCGCCGGAGGGGCTGGCGGCGGCGCGGGATAAGGATCCCCCGAGTCGCCCGCAGCGGGCGACGCGAGGGACGGGGTAAAGCCAACATCCATCCTAGCATACTTAAGATATGTGTTTCCTAAATATCTAAGTACCATAACTTAAGATATGCAATGCTTTAGCAAATACTAAACAATAACTAAGAGAACCCCATTACTAAACAATAACTAAGAGTACCATAACTTAATTTTGATTTTTTGACATTTTTAAAATTTTAGAGTTTGCCTCTACGATGTGGGCTGGCAAGTTTGGAGCCCCTCTCGGCGGTGCTAAACAGAATTCAGCTCGATCTAAAACACTTGAGTGTACCGCTATGTCCTTTTTTTTGTCGGGACCCAAAAGTCTTGGGGCCATTTTGGGTGCCCGTGTAGATGCTCTAAGGGCAATTCCAAGGGGCCAACCCAAACTGACACGTTTTTTTTTTGTCCATTTGCATTGCCAAACGGATACCATCCGACCCACGTCGTTAATTTCTGGCCAGTGCACCCAACACTTCCGACCCATTTGGTCCCATGTCGATTGCATTCATTTCATCACAACAACATTACATAAAATGATTACCTAATTTATAACAAACATTATATTTCAAAAAAGATTTTAACTAACCCTAGGTTAAATATTATGTCCTTTCGGTTACAGGCGATAGAGATCTCGACAACTTTAACAAAATTGGCCGCTTATGGCGTGGCTCTAGTCAATGGATTTATAATTCATGTCCTCATAATGATATGACAATTTTTTAAAAAAATATAAGATATGTGCACATAAAGTTAGAACCCCATTAAGTAATTTTGCTCAAAAGTCAAAACGTTGCATTGGACTAATATCTGTTTCTTCCATACTCAAATGGGAATTACTAGTAGTAATTTGGAGACATAGAAAGCTGCAGAATTGATGGTTGAGCCGAACTCAAATGGTAATTAATTTCGTCGGGGAGAAAAATCAGCACTTAATTGCGCCAAATTAATTCTTTCTTGGTCTTGCCAATTTGACCTTTTAGGCTGCTCACAATGGGGAGTAATTTAGACTAGTAACATGCATATGTTACTATTCTAAGTTACTACCTTCATAGTGGGGAGTAACATGTGTGTAGTGTCATATTTAATAGGTTATAGACTCATCTTGCCTTGAAATGTGTGATGTTATGGTAATATAGCTAGTTACCACAACCATCTCTCTTCTCATTAATTACCCGCCACATCAGATTTTTTGCCTACGTGACACTGATGTTACTCCTCATGTTACTCTCATTGTGACTAGTCTTAAAGGGAGTAGATATTTATTTATCATTTAATGGCTGCCAAACGCAACACAAATATAGTTACATGACTTACAGTATAAATAGACATGTGTACCGACTCTTGTGTCCTACAACTCGACTTATCAATCCAAGTATCCAACACTTGCCTTCAACATCTCAAGTTACCAATCCTGGTATTCACCATGGCACGCAAGATGGCAGTAGTAGGTGTATCTATCTTCGTATTAGCAGCCCTCTTCTGTTACGGTAAGTAAATAACATATAGTATCAAGCATTCATCCTCGCGGCACTGTTCACGTGAACAGTGTCCATCACGGCACTGTTCATGTGAACAGTGTTCGCGCTGTGGCGAATTTGTAGAGGACATTTGGGGGCTGCGTTTACGCAGAAGATTGAGCCCTTAATCAGTCTGCCAAAGTTCTAACTTCTGAGCCGATTCCACCGTGGTTCAGTTAGTGGTATTGTGGTGTGCCCACCACCGCAGGGGTTTCCCAGTAGGTTTAGGCTCACGGAGGTCCAGAAGCTGAGTATAGTCTGGTTAGGTCTAACTTGCGCACAGGTGGCGTGCGTGTGGTGTTGAGTGTGTGTGGAGTGCGTTGTGCGCGAGTTCAGATACTACAGCTGTACTGTAAAAGACCAGGAATTCTCAACAACAAAAAAAACATTCATCCTGATGGATTTCTAATAACAGGCACAGAAGCCCAGTGTGCGCATATTGACCGCTCCAAGCTGCCAGATCCCTGTGATGATATAGTGTATGAACTTTTGCATACAACACAAGTACCAAAATGGGACATGTCTTTATTCTGGGGAGGGTCCTGGTATAATTCATTGTTATTGCCTTAACTGTGAGGATACGACTTTGCTTGATCAACCGGCGCCGCTACTGCTAGAGGACACGAACAGAGCTTGAACATGCAACATATGATGGATACATCACCACAGAAATATTAGTGCTCTTAGTGAGGCTGCCATCTGTAGTAATAAAATAACTTTGTGGTGATTGATAAAGAAATTGATCAGAAAAACTATCCCACGGTATGGATTTTTTGTGTGCGTCTATACATACAACATACGACATTATCTTGTAGGTGAACGACCAAACCGTGTAACCCTCCTTCAATTCCCCTTTCTCTCACACGGTCTAATCATTTCTCATTCCTGCCCTGCTCAATCCTAGTCCACCCTCTTCTCGTTCTCTCCTTCATATCCTACCCTTCTCTTATAATGACATTTCCCTTGCGAGAATATATCAGCAAAGAGAGTCATGTATAATAAGAAGATGAAAAGAAATAACACCATAGACAGGAAATAAAATAGGTATGACAATATAATAATATTACAAACCTGCAGGATGTAAAGGCTAATCTCAGCAGCAACAGATTTAGAAATATGGCATACCACTGGGCATAAACAGGTCTTGAGATGAAATCAACCTATGAGTCTTCTTGACATGCTATATGTTTTACTAAAAAAAGTTTGACTACCAACTACCGTAAATCCAATCATGTAAGGTGCTTGAACAGGTATCAAAAAGGACCATTGACCTTCCTAGCTGATAGACCTTTCTTACGCCAAACATATAAAAAAATCACAACATAATACCACCAATTTGTAAGCTTTACCAGAGCGAAATCCTTGCCTTTCCTCCATTTTATCTCAATTCAAAGATGGTGTTATGACATTTACATATTTTCAGTTTCATCCACGAGAATGGAGAATACTAAGGGTACTTTGCACTTCCACGGATTTGAGGGGATATGTATATGACATACCTAGATACAGAAATTTATTGCCCTGTTGTATCCATCTCCGCTTAATTGCCTTTGCTGTCAGTGTTCAGAAAAGTCGTAGCACCTTCAATTTACAATCATCCAATCACATTCCATCCTTATGCTCTGACGTTCCTGCTAGACTAACGCTCAATTGCTCCCCTAGACATACAATCATGCATACTCCGTACTTTTGATCTACCGAAGTGTAGAACAGCGGTGCAAACTAGTTCTCCACTGCACTGTTACTAGTTAAATAGGCAATCTAGAATCAAACCTTTCGCGTCGCCCAACTCAAAATAAGAACTCGACATTCCTAATACAAGTTCTAGATCACCGGTTGTCCTGGACTTCCAATTTTAATAGTCCCTGAGGAGTAGGATAAACCATGATACAAAGTCTGAACACGTTAGACTATAAAGTATAAACGATGCCAGTTGTCTAGGTGTTCCCTCGAAATCTAAGTTTAGATTCTTGGTACAAACTAAGTTTGCAGACTAGAACTACTGATAATTAGTAATTCAACTTTTTATGGCACTTTTGGACATACTGGGATCTTAGTTTTAGTGTATTTCCAAATCAACAATCAATGATTAAATACTCCATCTGCCACAGATGTTGCTCGTTTGAGGATTTGGGTAAGTCAAACATTCTTAGGTTTGATCATCACTGATTCACTTAAGAAAAGTTCACCAACACTGATAACATGAAGCTGGTATTGATCCGTTATGAATATACTTTTGTAATGCATAATTAGTTTTGTTTGACACAAAAAAATTATAGAAATTGATGCTCAAAGTTTCAGCTTGAAGACTGGCGATGTCCAAATTACAGAACAACATATTTTAGTGATTAGAGGATGGACCTACCAGCCTGCAGAGTTGTCTACTACCAGAATTCCAGAATCCAATAAATGTTTAAATAATTTCCAATTGGTTTTGTGTAGCTCAGAGTTGTTTACTACCAGAATTTCAGTCTTTGTTAACTGTTTGAATAATGTCCAGTCCGTTCCGCTTCCGCCATATGCTTGGCAATTACTCCCTCCGTTCTAAATTAGATGACTTCTATTTGTCCAAATTTGGATGTATCTATACTTATAACATGTCTAGATACATTCACATGTGGGCAAATGGAAATCATCTAATTTGGAATGGAGGGAGTAGCATATTTCATACTTGTGAGTTGTGGTTAGCTGTCCATGTACAGTTCACAGATATAGGGAGTCAAATGTTGGAATATGACAAACATCTCATATTTCTGAACAACTTAGACAATACTCATAGTTACCAATTACTTGAAATGCAAAGTTTGCAATCCAGGCCTGGTTTATTCAAGACCTCATTTTGGCAGTAACAATAGAAATTTCAAAGAATAGCAGGATCTGACAATTTTCAATTGAATAGGGCAAACTCCGGTAATACAGGTGCATCTGACAGGATTGGATTAATACTATAAGTTCTAAACTGATTGCCTTTCATTTGAGGGTAACTAATAATAACAAAAATGTAAATTACCATGAATCTGAAGTACAAAATTCAGTACCTCCTGAAGTAAATATAAGACATAACATCACATTGAAAAATATTGCAAGACATAATGTTCAGCAGTTCACATCTGACATCATTGTGATACAAATACAGTTTAAGTTTTTTCCCTGTTAGAGGCAAGCGAGCTTTGTTTAATATAGCGTGTTCTTACAATTGCATAGCTAACGAAGACGGCATGGTAGAGTGATTACCCAAAAAAAATACCATCCACGTGAAAGAACTCTTCATAAATTAAAACATGATTTCAGCATGATGTAACCAAATGACGATGTTGGAAGCATCGATTAACAAAAATGTAATTATTATCAGTAGCAGTCTATCACCTCAAATCACATATTATGTTTTTCCGTCCAATGCATAACCGCCAAATGGCGAAGACATAGTCCTAGATCTACAATGTACAACACAGTTTTGTCAAAATTGAATTACATGGTTGGCTTTTGAATTGCTATATTCCACTTCATCCTACATCCTGCACTTTACAGCTAAATATGCAGGAGCAAAGAACTTTGCACCATGGGAAGATGCAACAACTCAGTAGTACCTTGTGGAAGGAAAGGATGACAATCCTCTGTACCTCTCTGGCTCTCACAATCATGCCAATATAATTCAATCCATCTAACTATTCATTATCTGGATGCTGCTGTTGTATATTATTGAGGTAATACTCCATGTGTATTCTTGAAGAGAAGCACTCCAGCCACAGCTTTGGCGCTGCAGGATGCACATTGTAGAGGTTGGAAATGAACTTCTTCTCTGAGTTAGCAAGCACGGTTGCAGGGGCTAGTGGTCTTTTAAGAAGACCGTACTCTTGGAGCCACCGAAGCATTGCATACCTAGGCTTGACCCGGTTCTCCAAATCAAAGCACAGTAGTGCTGGGAAACAATCAAGATACTCCAAAGAGTATCCCAGCTCCAAGGTCAAGTAGTTCAACTTCTCATTGAGCATCTCCTTGCCCTGGTTCAGTATCTTTGGGAACACACTCACTATCCGACACAGCATCGTGTACTCCACCCCTCTTTCAAGGAGGTAGTCGAATCGCTCTTGCAGCATTTCCCGAGTGCTGTGCAGAACAGGGAGTACGTGTGTGGCTATCTTGTTCTCACCATACCCGATGCTCTTCAGGAACTCCAGTTTAGCGTCTACATGTTGTGCATTCTTCTCCAGCTTCACCTTAACCATTCTATCCAAGAATGCTCTCTCGACCTCCAGATCATAACTAGCATCCTCCAACACAAAATCTGGTGACAGATACCGCAAGCTCTCCCCGCCACCAGAAATCTTCTCCAAGAACCGATGGCTCAGCCCCATTGCTCGCAGCACACCAGGGAGGTTCTCTAGTCTGTTCCTCCCAACCACATACGGGTGCATCTTCACCGCCGCATCAACCTCATCATCAACCAATCCTACTCTCTTCAGGTACTCCGGCACTGAGATCACCACGCCATCAAAATCAAGATCGAAAACCCCAGGATTGCTCAGTAAAAACCTCCCTGCCTCCTCCCCTGCCAGTCCCAGATTCATGAAGAATTTCAACCTCTCACTAATAACCTCCTCCTTAAGATCAAGAAACACCCTCTGATTGCACCCAACAAGCCCCCCGATGCTCCCAATCTTCACCCCAGCATCGTAGAACATCTGCATCCTGTGGCAGACCCGCAAGAACATATCAATGTCATTGCTTGCCCCCAAATCCGGACCCAATCCTCCATACGCCCTCCTAAGATCATCGACGAGGGGGGCACTGCTGGAGGGATCACTCTCAATGAGCGAGGGGAAAGCGAGGCAGGCAGCGATGATCGCGGCACGGAGCAATGGGCGGAGACTTTCCTCAAGGGCGACGAGGCGGGCGGAGATAAGGTCGGGAGGGACTTGGAGGAGGATATTGGGGAATAAGAGGCCGAGACGGAACCACGGGAAGCCGAAATGCGCGAGCGCGGCGACGGCGGGGATAAGGGACGGTGGTCGTTGAGGAACATGAGCTCGGATTCGGTGGAAGGGGGGAGGCCGATGGACTCGAGGAAGAAGGGGAGCTCGTTGAGAGGGTGGAAGGAGAGGTAGCGGCGGAGGACGGAGGGGAGGTCGGAGGAAGGTAAGGAACTGGGCACGGCCGGGATGCCGTCGATGAAGGCGAGGAGGGAGCGCGGGGCGAGCCCGGCGATGGAATCGGCATGGGAGGAGGGGAGGCAGCGAGTGGCGATGAGGTAGTCAGAGACGGCGGTGCGGGCGGCGGGACAGCGGCGCGGCGGAGTCGGTACGGCAGGTTCCGTAGCTTCGGGATCCCCAACGAATCCGTGGAGAGGAAGCGGCGGAGCGCGGCGCGTAAGAATGGCATGTCGCTGCTGCGCCGCCGTGAGGTCCTGGTCTACGCCATTGTTCACCTTGTACCAGGGGTTAGGGCTTTTCAGACTGTCTGCATCTACAGTTTGGTCAAAACTTTTCTTTTTTCGAAAATAGCTCAAAACTGAAAAAATTGCAACTCAACTACCGCTACAATACTCAACTAAACTGAAAAGCAGTTTTTTAAATAGTTTCAAAATGAGTACAAATTTGCAATAACCCCAAAAATGAAATTAGTAAAAGTGCATGGTGCCATTTACGATTATCCTCGCATATCTAGTCTATTTAGACATGACCTTGGGTGTTATTTTAAAATGTCTGTGTATTGCCACGGTCCTCAAATTTCTTTCGCCACGGCAAATGTAGGCATGATGAATTTGAAAATTCATGTGTATATAAATAACTGCTACGAGTACATAATATTTCAGATAATTCATGTGCTTGTGATTGTTCCCACTTGCCACTAATCCTTGCTCGATGATGTACACTGTACAGTACACATTTGTTGTTTCTAGATCCGAGACCTCTACTATTTTCGATCACACACGATTAGATGCGCAACTGCTAAGCTTGTCTTTTAAACTACTCACTCTGATCCAAATTATAAGATGTTTTAGACATTTCAATATAAACTAGATAGAGATGGGTGAATCTACAAAATAAAACGGGTCGACGACGATAAAGCACCCTAATCTCCTCTTTGGTTCTCGGTTGGGCATCAAGGCAGTGACAATTGGCGTGCGGCTGAAAGTCCCCAGATATGTTGGTAGCGGGGTTGGTCCTGACCTTCTAGCATGGTTGGTGCTTGGCCATGCTTGTGGTCCCCACGCGGTGTGGTTGGCACGGTGTGGCTGCGTGATTGTTGCTACAGTCTCTTCGAGTAACGAGTATGTATATCTAGGATGAAAACTCTAGGTCAAACCTTTATTGTTTGTACTTGGCAATGACGATTGAGCGATGACAGTGCTTGTGCACAATTACCTTTTTAACGGCGTCGCTTTGGAGAGAAACTGTTATGAAGTCCGGGTGTCAGTTTGACCTCATGAAGCTTGAGGACAAACGGACAGTCCACAGACAATTTGTCAGTTTAGGGCACCTCCAACGGAGGCCCGCATGTCCGTTTGGGACGGACCGCGGACAGTTTCTGGTCCTTTGTCCGTTTGGGGTTGGGGGTGCCTGAAAGGATCGGTATGACACCTAGAGGGGGGGTGAATATGTGCTACTCCAATTTTAGTCTTTTTCAATTTAAGCTTGACACAAAAGGTAAATTCTCTAGATATGCAACTACGGTGAATTTACCTATATGACAAGCTAGCAACTAAGCATGATAATATAAGGCGGTAAACAAGGATAGAGGTAACCGAAGTCAAAGCACGCGGAGACACGGATGTAATCCCGAGTTTCTCCTTTTTAGGGGAGTACGTCTCGTTGGAGAGGTGTGAACCAATACAATGGTTCAACGGCCACAAAGGCCTCACCCTCTTCTCCGGTGAACCGCACCACAAAGGTTTGGTTCACTTCAACTATCGGAAACCTTCGAGGCGGATTGGGGGCTCCCAAACAGTTACAATCTGTCACAAAGACAATCAAGTGAGTACAATAGGGGCTAGGTTTTCCTAGTGGAAACCCTAGCTAATGGTCCCTCAAGTGAATGAGGGAAATGACAAACGGCTTGGTGAAGATGTAGATCGGGGCCTTCTCCTTCAATCCTCCAAAGATCAACGAGTTTGGGTGGAGGGATTGGGAGATCTAGTGATTCTTGAGCTTGCAACAATGGGGATCTTGAATTCTGGGCGAGCTGCTGGCTGGAGGTAGATGGAGGGGTATATATACCCCTCCCAGAAAAGTAGCCGTTGCAGAGAAGAATCACACCGGAGTTTCCGGCCCTAGTGACCGGAAACTCCGGCCTGGGGCGGAAACTCCGCCCCACACCAGGAGCTGAGCAACAACTTCGCAGCAGAGACTTGGGCAAAGACTCCGGTGCCCTGGGGCCGGAATGTTTGGCCAGGGGCGGAAACTCCGGTCCTGAGGGACGGAAACTCCGCCCCACACCAGGGGCTGAGCAACATTTCAGCAGCTTTGCTGTTTCTTCGAGGACAAGTCCAGAGACCGGAAACTCCGGTCTTGGGGGACGGAAACTCCGCCCCCACCAGGGGCTGAGCAACAATCAACAGCTTCAGAAACTCTTTTCACTTTTTGGTGATGATGCACATGTTGTATACAATAAACCTGCATCACTTAACACCAGATTAGACATCCTAAGTGTTGTTAACTAACACACAAAACTAAGAGATCACAAAATGTTCTTTCAATCTCCCCCTTTTTGGTGTTAGATGACAACACACGGATTTGCAATAAAGTTCACCACACTATCATGTTTAACAAATGAAAAGCTCCCCCTAGATGTGTGCATATAACTCATTTGCTTTGGAATGCAAATGCACACATATAGAGAGACAAGTTCCACAACAAGGCGACATGATATGTAAACGATACATTTCACAAACAAGACATATCACAAAGTAGGTTGAGTCTAGAGATAAAAACCATACCTTGTGCATATAAATGTAGATAAACATCCATATAACCATAGCACAATAATGTAGGTTCAACCATACATAATAGAAATCCATATGTCTTACACTCACATAGTTCACAACACAAGATGCAAATAAGTTCCAAATAACATAAAAGAGACACAAGCGCAATAAAATGATAAAAGCACATGCTTGTGTCCAACCCATGCAAATCCCGGAGAGAACCTAATAGAACTACTTCTCCCCCTTTGGCATCGAGACGCCAAAAAGGGAAAAGAGCATAACTACACGAAACCCATGGAGATCACCCGGAGCTTTCTTCCATGTCATCATCACCTTCCCCTTCTTGATTGTAGTCCTCATCGGAAAGGTTCATGGGAGCCTTGCCGGTGTTGCGAGAAGTGGAGGGCAATGAAGTCACATCCGCATAATCCGACCAAGGAAAGATGTCTTCGTTCCATTTCTCAAGAGGGATAGTCTCGGCCGACGAGGAGGAGATAATAGGATTGCCATCTTCATCTTCTTCCGGAGGAGGAGTGATACTACCATTGTTGAGCTTGCGCAACTCCTTGATCATGATTTGTTGGTTGTCAATGATGTGCTTCTCTCTCACATATGAGGCATGGTTCTCCTTGTGAAGTGCAACATCCATGCAAAGCAACTTTCTCTTCCACCAAGAGAGTTTACTCACTTCCGAGTTCACTTGGCCCTTCCTTGAAGATATGAGGGAGGGTCGGCATTCTTGCTTCTCCTTTTAGGCATTGGGGCCTCGGTCTCCGCTTCCTCACTACTAGATTGCGGAGGAGGTGCTCGAGAGGAAGACGGTTGCTTGGTGTGCTTGCTAAGTTGGTGGAGAGTCCCCTTGGCATGCTTGGTGAGGCGAGAGGTATCGATGTTGGAGACCTTGGAGAGGATGAGCTTCATCACATAAGGTGCATAGAGAGGGTTCTTGTGCTCAAAAATGGCCCAATGCATTCACACTTGATGAAATCCATGACATCAACTTCTTGGCCTTCGCAATCCGGACCGGCTTGGAGCACCTTGTAAGCATGGTATAAGAGATTGACAAGCCCTCCACGAATGGCATCCACATTTCCGGCTTGAGGAGCAAGATTGAGCCGAACCATGCGAAGGAAAATGTTGAAGGTGGGGAGGAGGTCTTGATTGGTGCCAACGGATGATGCAACTGAATATAAAGGGCGCAAGCGGCGTTTGTTGTAGGCACCCCTTCCACATGCATCCTCTTCCCAACACAAGTAGTGGCCCCTTGAACTTGTATCCCAAACATCTTCCAAACTCCACAAAGTTAGAGGTGCACTTTTGAGAACCGGTCATCCAAGTCATGGTGACATCTTCATCATTATCAAACACCACTGTGGCAAAGAACTGATGCACAAGCTGAATATCATAATCTTCATGAACATGAGAGATGAGCCTCTCAAGTCCAAGCTTCCGAGCAATCCACACGGCCTCTTGAAAATAAGGCTTCTTGTCCAAGCTCTCAAGGCTCAACACCTTTTGCTCACACACCATATGCTTCTCAATGCGGGCATATATCTCATTCATGATCAGCTGCTGCTCTCTCCTTGGAAAATAGGATCATCGGTGTTGGATGGCAAGTCATAGAACTGCTGAGATCTCATCCGACGAAACTCGATCTTCCCCATGCCCAAAACAGTGGTCAAGGAGTCAAAATGAGCTCTCTCGGCCTCTTCTTCATCATCAAACCCACCTAGGGCAGCATGTCTTGTGGCTTCTTCATCTATGGTACTCTGCTGTCTCAGACGGCCAGCGCTGCTGTCAAAAGAAGCTTGTCCCTTGTTTGAGCACGATGGCTTTTCTTGGTGATTTTTCAGGATGTTTCATGGAAGACTTTGTCCTCTGCACACCTGTGAAAAACAGAATAGGAGAAAAGCATGGGGATAAGCTTGCATGTCCAGGAACCAAAGAAGAAGTAACCAAAGAATTCTGGGCACAAAGTGTCTGATCTACACCGGAGTTTCCGGCCTCAGGGGGCGGAGATTCCGGCCCTGACCGGAGTTTCCGGCCTGGAAGACCGGAGTCTCCGGCCCTGAGATGGGGAACCTCGATTTAGTTCAAGAAACTTTGTGCTGAGAATTCTAGGGTTAAATCTAGGATACACCTTGCCATCTAGAAGATTCTACACCATGAAAAACTAGGGAACTACTCTCCAAACTTAGATCGAGGTGAAAAACCTAAGGAGAGAGAGGAGGTACCCTTTTTGTCCATGGTGCAGCCCAAACGAAGGAGAGGAAGGTCCCCTGCGTTGGTGAGGAGGAGTAGGCCGGAGGCACGGCGGATTCCGGCGGCGGGGAGCAGCCGGAGCGCACTTCGAGGCGGCGGCGGCTGCAGGGGAGAGGTTGGGGGTCGGGGGTGTGTGGGAGTTGTGAAGTCAACTCCCACCCCGATCCCCTTTTGGACCCCTGCGAGAACTGCCCAGACCGGAGTTTCCGGCCTAAACACCGGAGTCTCCGGCCTAAGCCAGAGATTCCGGGTTTAGGGCGGAAACTTCAGTCAGACCGGATATTCCGGCCCAAAGGACCGGAGTTTCCGGCCCCACCAACTCAAAAATGCCAGATTTGTTGTTGAACATGCAAGATGCAAGAGGAGCAAGTTTTCAGAAGGGATAGGCCTGGGATGGGACACAAAGTCACTGGAAATGGTACTTCACACTCAAACTTGGTAAGAGGCACAAAGAAAACATTAAGAAGCATCATTTGAGTGTGTTTTCCATAAAGACCAACGGATAGGCAAAAAGGCCATAAAGCTCCAACAAGATCAAATCTTCACAAAGAAGATGGCGGTGGCCTAAGCCACCATGTATGAGTGTATGTGGTGTGACACCGCGAAGATATATCTTGGGTTCACCGCCACTACTCGTCATTTAAGCTCACAATTCATAAAATGAACAATATAGAGACAAAATGAGTTCTTTCTATCGGCATAATGGGGGGAGGGATAGTCCAATGGATTAGGACCGCACTCCCCCTATGTCCATGCCTACACCTAAACCAAACATATAGCTAAGATATAGGTGTGTATGCAAGATATTCAAGCGACGCTCCCCGAATCGATGATATTTAGCTCATGCCTCAAATAAGTGAACCTTGCTTCATCAAGTGGCTTCGTGAACATATCGGCAAGTTGGATCTTCGTGGGAATATACCAAGCTCAATATCACCCCGGATGATGTGATCACGGATGAAGTGATAGCGAATCTCAATATGCTTCGTTCTTGAGTGCTCCACCGGGTTGTGGCCAATCTTGATAGCACTTTCATTGTCACATAAAAGAGGCACTTTGTCACAATGGACACCGTATTCCTTTAAAGTTTGCCTCATCCACAACAATTGAGTGCAACAACTAGCGGCCGCCACATACTCGGCTTCGGTGGTGGAGAGAGATATGCAATTTTGCTTCTTAGAAGACCAACTCACCAAGGACCTACCAAGGAATTGGCAAGCCCCGGAAGTTGATTTCCTATCATCCTTGCAACCGGCCCAATCCGAATCCGTGTAACCGGCAAGAGAGAAAGTTGAGCCTTTAGGATACCACAAACCAAACCTTGGGGTATGAACCAAATATCGAAAGATTCGAAGAACCGCCGTTTGGTGGCTTTCTTTGGGAGCCGCTTGGTACCTTGCACACACTCCTACACTCAACACAATATCGGGTCTAGATGCACAAAGATAAAGCAAAGAACCAATCATAGAACGATAGAGCTTTTGATCAACATCCTTATCTTTACCCTTTGGATTAAGTTCAAGATGACACTTGGTGTCCATAGGAAACTTCTTCTCTTTAGCATTTTGCATCTTGAACCTCTTGAGCATGTCTTGGATATATTTGGCTTGAGAGATGAAGGTCCCTCCACTCAATTGCTTGATCTCAAAACCAAGGAAGTACTTCAACTCTCCCATCATGGACATCTCGAACCTATCGGTCATAAGCTTTGAAAATTCATCATTAAAAGCTTTGTTAGAAGAGCCAAATATGATATCATCAACATAAAGTTGGCATATGAAAAGCTCCCCTTTAACCCTCTTGGTAAAAAGAGTGGGATCGATTTGCCCCACTTCAAAGCCACGGTCTACCAATAGCTCTCTTAGGTGCTCATACCAAGCACGAGGTGCTTGTTTGAGACCATAGAGCGCCTTATCAAGTTTGTAGACATGGTTAGGGAAGTGTGGATCCTCAAATCCCGGAGGTTGCTTAACATATACCAACTCCTTTAAAGGACCATTAAGAAAGGCACTTTTCACATCCATTTGTTGCAACTTGAAATTATGATGTGATGCATATGCAAGAAGGATACGGATGGACTCAAGGCGAGCCACGGGAGCATAGGTCTCTCCAAAATCAATGCCTTCAACTTGAGAGTACCCTTGAGCTACCAATCTTGCCTTGTTCCTCACAACCATTCCATGCTCATCTTGCTTGTTCTTGAATATCCACTTGGTGCCTATAACATTGAGGCAATCTTTTGGCTTCTCCACTAGATTCCACACTTTGTTGCGCTTGAAGTTATTGAGCTCTTCATGCATGGCTTCCAACCAATCCGGATCTTCAAGAGCTTCAAAGACTTTCTTTGGTTCCACCATAGAGATGTGGGCTTGATGTTCATTGAAATTTGCCAATTGTTTTCTTGTGGTGACCTTGTTCTTGACATTAACAATGATATTTCTAGATGAAGACTCTTTCTTCTCCAATCCTTTTTGACTCTTGCTATACGACGGGTTTCGATATCCTCATTGATGCGAGGAATTTCGCTTGATCATCTTGATCATTTGAGTCCCCGTCTTGACCGGTGTTGACCTTGATCATCTTGAAGCATCTTCAACAAAGGAAGGAGAGGGTTGATCTTGGTCATGACCTTGGCTAGCATCAACAATAGGAGAACTTGGTTCTTGCATAGCAACTGGTCAACTTGAGGAGGGTCTTGAACTTGTTCTTGGGTAGGTGCATCATTTGCTTCCATAGAAGGTGCAACTTCAACTTGTGATGATGGAGTCTCCACATGAGTGGAGCTAGGACTTGCTTGAGGAGGCTCATGATGGATTTCAATGGGGCGATGAAACCAACCCCCATTCTTCTTATTGCTTCTTGAGGTTCCTCATTATCTACATCACAAACATGAAATTGCGCCACTTGGGAGCCGTCATTCTCATCGAACCTCACATCACAAGATTCTATGACTTTCCCAACGGTCTTGTCATAGACTCTATAGGTGTGAGATTCGGCACCGTAACCAACAAAAACACCCTCTAAAGCTTTAGATTCAAATTTAGACAAACGAACACTTTTGTTCTTATAGAAACACTTACAACCAAAACTCGGTAGTAGGAGACATTGGGCTTGTTGCCGGTGAGCATCTCATAAGATGTAAACTTCTTGCCAACACGAAAGAATAACCGGTTAGATGAGTGACACGCCGTGGAGATAGCCTCGGCCCATAAGAATAGCGGAGACTTAAACTCCGCCAACATAGACCTTGCCATATCCATGAGAGTCCGGTTCTTCCTTTCGGCTACACCATTTTGTTGAGGGGTATATGCAGCGGAATATTGATGACGAATCCCCTCTTCACTAAGAAACTCATTTAAGGTGTAGTTCTTGAACTCGGAGCCATTATCACTCCTAATGACCAAAATAGGGACATTGTATTGGCGTTGAACAATATTGGAAAAGTCGATGACGGTTTGTTGGGTTTCATCCTTCGTCTTGAAGAAATAAACCCAAGTAAATCTTGAATAGTCATCAACAATCACCAAACAATATTTCTTCCCACCAAGACTAGGTTGAGGCACGGCACCAAAGAGATCAACATGAAGAAGTTCCAATATCCTCGTTGATGAAATAATGGTCTTGCCCGGATGGGGAGAATCATGCATCTTTCCTTCAACACAAGCCCTACAAAGACGATCTCTAGAAAAAGAAACATCCTTTTTAGTCCAAGAATGTGGCCACCCTTGTGAAGACTTTGCAAAGTTCTCATGTTGACATGGGACAAGCGGCGATGCCACAACCACCCCACGTCGGCCTTTCCGAATAGGCATATTGCTTGAGTGTTGGTAGACCCCGAAAAGTCTACCACAAACAACTCATTTTCAACATACCCAACGAACATGACCTTTAGAGTCTTGCTCCTCAAGAGTACCACCATATCAATAGTAAAATGGACATCAAAGTTCATCTTATTAAGAGCACGAACGGACATAAGATTGTAACCTAGAGACTCAACAAGCATGACATTTACAAGGGTGATATCCCTTGCAACTACCACCTTGCCGAGACTCTTTACCTCGGCCTTTGACTTGTCACCATAAGAGACGGATGAGTTATTTAGATTTGGTCTCAACTCCGTCATAATCTCCTTGCTTCCGGTCATATGACTAGTGCATCCACTATCAACCACCCATTTCGATCCACCGGAAGCATAGTCCTACAAGAAATCATTGCTTGGATTTAGGTACCCATTTCTCAATGGGTCCTCTTTGGTTAGCAACAAGGGTCTTAGGACCCAAATAGAGTAATCAATGTAACCATCATATGGACCAACATATTGAGCATAAACATCCCCATAATAATCAACATAAAGAATATAGTTGGGGTTGTTATGCCCCGCAAAGTCACTACGAGTGGTCTTGCCCCTTGTGGCACTACCACCCGCAATGGAAGTCTTGGCTTGTGCGGGCTTGGTCTTGATCTTCTTGTTGTTGCCCACTTTCTTCTTGGGCTCGGCTACATAACCAAGACCCTCCTTCCCTTTGTGTGGTTTTTGCTCAAATAAGTAAGCAATACCCTTATCTTTACCTTTGGGAATAGAGGTCTTGGCACTAACATTTTCTTCAATAACATTTTCATGAACACGAGGAAGAATAGATATGCTAGTTGAGCTAGATTTAGAAAGTTGAGTTTGAAGTTGCTCATGAGACTTGACTAAAAGGGAGTGAGTTGTTTCCAAGGCCTTGTGAGCCTTGTCAAGCTTCTCCATATCCTCAAGAAGTCTAGCATTAGCAACCCCAAGTTCAACTTTCTCCTTTTTAAGCACTTTATATTTAGCAAACATGATCTCTATCCTTAATGATTTTATTAATGATATCATCATTTTTAGCATCAAGAGATCAAGTCTTTCCTCAAGAGAACATCTTTCTTCACTCTCTTCATCAAGAGAGGCATTCAAGGATGCTACGGAAGCATTCAAAGAGGCAATGGTGAGAGAATCCTCTCTCTCAATCTTACTCTTTTCTTGAAGAAGTTCTTCGGCCGCACATAGTTGTCTCATGAGAGACTCAACATGTTCCTTAGCTTCACCTTGCAAGTTAGTCATGAAAGTATCGAAAGCAACAAGTTCTTCTTAATCACAAGACTAGATTGATCACTCATTTCATGCATAGTCTTGGGAGAAGGAGATGATACCTCGGTGACATTAGCCATGAGGCAACGAGCGTTGTTGGTGGAGAAGTTCTCATTGGGGGATTCAAAGAGAGAAGATGATGAAGTTGATACAATAGCCAATGCGGCTACCTCTTTAGTAGGTGCATCTTCATCTTCGGAATCACTTGTGGCATATTCTTCTTGTGCCACCAACACAATTCTTGGTGCCTTCTTGAAGAAAGGCTTCCTTGGTCTTGCGGGCTTCTTTTGGATCAACTTGAATGGTCCTTGGGGATGAGCTTCCCACCATTTTGCTCTCGGTTCTCATAAGGACACTCTCTTATGTAGTGGTTCTTGTCATGACAATTGTAGCACGTCTTCCACTTTGAGGCTAGCTCTTTCTTCCCACTTGAGTTGTTCTCTTTATCAACCTTGGCTTTAGCTTTTGCCGGGTCTTGCCAAAACTCTCTTGTGGCAAGAGCTATATGACCATTTAGAGCCGGTTCAAGATCATTTGGAGCAATGTTGCTTGGGCACGCTTCAACCTCATCAAGACATACCACCTTGGCCTTCAAAGCAAGTGAGGGGCCTTGTTTCATCCCCATGGCCCTAGCACGGTATCTTCGGCATTCTTGGTGGCAACCTTGGAGGCTTGCACTTCTTGCATAACTTCATTGGATGTCATTTCGTTGTAGTTGTGTCTTCCTTGAATGGCCTTCACCTCGATGGGCTCGGAAGGCAAGAGAGCATTCACATACTTCCTCTTGACATAAGCATCATCCACATAGGTTGCCCCCACATCAAAGAAGGCCTTTGCAAGAGTCTTGAGTCTTCCATACATGTCTTCATGATTCTCATTGTCAAACATGTAGAAGCCTTCGGCATCATTGCTCAAAGACTCATATCGGTTTCTCTTCATGCTTTCATTCCCAAGAAATGCAACCTCAAGACAATTCCAAGCTTCTTTGGCGGTGGTGGCATTGAGAACATAATGCTTGTCACTTTCACTCACTGAAAGTTCAATCATATGGAGTGCGGAGGCATTGAGTTGCTTTTCGGCAAATTCTCTTCTTGTCACATTGCTTGGATCCGCAACCTTGTACCATCTTCAATGATCCTCCAAAGCTCGATAGAGGCACTGTTAATATGAGATTTCATTGAGCGTTGCCAACTAGCAAAGGCTAATGCATTAAGCTTAGGTGGAGGACCAATGGGGTTTATGCGGGTGGTGATAGGTGGGTCGATAGGGTACCATCCCGGAACGTATGGTACTCTTCCTTCCCATCTTCATGCTTGGTAGGAGGAGGAGGAGATGGTTTAGATCCGGAGGTGGTTTCCACCCCTTCTCATTTTTCTTTTTACCCTCCTCGGAATCACCTTCATCGGAGTTAGAGATACCCTCTAGTGGGATGGTTTCCGAAACCTTGGCATTTGTGAGTTTCATGAGCATGTCACGCAACTCATCAAATTTGACATTCATGTCATTCATGGACGATGTCAATGTTGTTTCCAACGATTTGATATCGGCCATGGATGCCATGGTCTCTTTGGCCTTGGCAAGATCGGCCTCATCCTCACTTTGTGTCATACTTCTCTTAGGCGGTTAAGCCCAAAACAAGAGAGCCTAGCTCTGATACCAATTGAAAGGATCGGTATGACACCTAGAGGGGGGGGGTGAATAGGTGCTACTCCAATTTTAGTCTTTTTCAATTTAGGCTTGACACAAAAGGTAAATTCTCTAGATATGCAACTACGGTGAATTTACCTATATGACAAGCTAGCAACTAAGCACGATATAATAAGGCGGTAAACAAGGATAGAGGTAACCGAAGTCAAAGCACGCGGAGACACGGATGTAATCCCGAGTTCCTCCTTTTTAGGGGAGTACGTCTCGTTGGAGAGGTGTGAACCAACACAATGGTTCAACGGCCACAAAGGCCTCACCCTCTTCTCCGGTGAACCGCACCACAAAGGTTTGGTTCACTTCAACTATCGGAAACCTTCGAGGCGGAGTCCGGAGCCTTTACAACAACGATTTGGGGCACAACCCACAAAGGATTGGGGGCTCCCAAACAGCTACAATCTGTCACAAAGACAATCAAGTGAGTACAATAGGGGGCTAGGTTTTCCTAGTGGAAACCCTAGCTAATGGTCCCTCAAGTGAATGAGGGGGAAATGACAAACGGCTCGGTGAAGATGTAGATCGGGGCCTTCTCCTTCAATCCTCCAAAGATCAACGAGTTTGGGTGGAGGGATTGGGAGAAGAATCACACCGGAGTTTCCGGCCCTAGTGACCGGAAACTCCGGCCTGGGGCGGAAACTCCGGCCTACAGGGGCCGGAAACTCCGCCCCACACCAGGAGCTGAGCAACAACTTCGCAGCAGAGACTCGGGCAAAGACTCCGGTGCCCTGGGGCCGGAATGTTTGGCCAGGGGCGGAAACTCCGGTCCTGAGGGACGGAAACTCCGCCCCACACCAGGGGCTGAGCAACATTTCAGCAGCTTTGCTGTTTCTTCGAGGACAAGTCCAGAGACCGGAAACTCTGGTCTTGGGGACGGAAACTCCGCCCCCCACCAGGGGCTGAGCAACAAATCAACAGCTTCAGAAACTCTTTTCACTTTTTGGTGATGATGCACATGTTGTATACAATAAACCCTGCATCACTTAACACCAGTTTAGACATCCTAAGTGTTGTTAACTACACACAAAACTAAGAGATCACAAAATGTTCTTTCAATCTCCCCTTTTGGTGTTAGATGACAACACACGGATTTGCAATAAAGTTCACCACACTATCATGTTTAACAAATGAAAGCTCCCCTAGATGTGTGCATATAACTCATTTTCTTTGAAATGCAAATGCACACATAATAGAGAGACAAGTTCCACAACAAGGCGACATGATATGTAAACGATACATTTCACAAACAAGACATATCACAAAGTAGGTTGAGTCTAGAGATAAAAACCATACCTTGTGCATATAAATGTAGATAAACATCCATATAACCATAGCACAATAATGTAGGTTCAACCATACATAATAGAAATCCATATGTCTTACACTCACAAAGTTCACAACACATAAGATGCAAATAAGTTCCAAATAACATAAAAGAGACACAAGCGCAATAAAAAAGATAAAAGCACATGCTTGTGTCCAACCCATGCAAATCCCGGAGAGAACCTAATAGAACTACTTCTCCCCCTTTGGCATCGAAACGCCAAAAAGGGAAAAGAGCATAGCTACACGAAACCCATGGAGATCACCCGGAGCTTTCTTCCATGTCATCATCACCTTCCCCTTCTTGATTGTAGTCCTCATCGGAAAGGTTCATGGGAGCCTTGCCGGTGTTGCGAGAAGTGGAGGGCAATGAAGTCACATCCGCATAATCCGACCAAGGAAAGATGTCTTCGTTCCATTTCTCATAAGGGATAGTCTCGGCCGACGAGGAGGAGATAATAGGATTGCCATCTTCATCTTCTTTCGAGGAGTGATACTACCATTGTTGAGCTTGCACAACTCCTTGATCATGATTTGTTGGTTGTCAATGATGTGCTTCTCTCACATATGAGGCGTGGTTCTCCTTGTGAAGTGCAACATCCATGCAAAACAACTTTCTCTTCCACCAAGAGAGTTTACTCACTTCCGAGTTCACTTGGGCCCTTCCTTGAAGATATGAGGGAGGGTCGGCATTCTTGCTTCTCCTTTTAGGCATTGGGGCCTCGGTCTCCGCTTCCTCACTACTAGATTGCGGAGGAGGTGCTCGAGAGGAAGACGGTTGCTTGGTGTGCTTGCTAAGTTGGTGGAGAGTCCCCTTGGCATGCATGGTGAGGCGAGAGGTATTGATGTTCGAGACCTTGGAGAGGATGAGCTTCATCACATAAGGTGCATAGAGAGGGTTCTTGTGCTCAATAATGCCCAATGCATTTCACACTTGATGAAATCCAACCCATGCAAATATTTGTCAACAAGCGCAATAAAAAAGAGACACAAAACGCAATAAAAAAGAGACACAAGCGCAATAAAAATGATAAAAGCACATGCTTGTGTCCAACCCATGCAAATATTTGTCAACCAAGCATGACATAGACATGTTCCAAATGATACCAAATGATACATAGTTCGAAATACAAATGAGTTTGAATAGCATGATAAGAAGAGATGCAAATCAAACATCACCGCGGTCGCGAATCATCTTTTGCTTTTTGAGTATCCAAGCTCTTTGCTCCGGGTCCATGATGGTCAAGTCGGCTATCATGATCCGGTTCTCCTCGGCCATCACCGCGAGCTTGACGCGCTCCGCCTCATTCTTGATCTGGTTCGCTTCTATCTCTAGCTTCTTCTTTTGCATCTCAACATAGCATGCCATGGCCTCCTCTTTATCTTTGCGTTTCTCGACATACCTTGCGGCCGTGGACGACTCCTTGTTGGCGATCAACCCCTTCAACGTCTCCTGCAATTCAGCAGCGGCCGCGTCGCGCTTGGCATCTTGGGTCATGGCCTTGTGTCCTCTCGGCCGAACCGCTCGGCCACCGGAGCCTTGGCCGCACTCGACTTATTCATCATCTCCGTTGGCCCTTTTCTTCGATCCATCGCCGCCGCCCCCTTTCTTCAAAGAGTTGTAGAGCTTGATCCATTTCGGGCATCCCTTGATCATTTCCCAACAATGGGGCAAGGTGAACTTGGTCTTGTACACCTTCTTGTGGAAGTCCAATGCTTGGAGAACAAGGACATCAATCCCAACGCCACTCACCTTCCGGGCCTTGACACGATCATAGGAGGCTTGGAATTTGCTACATTCGGTTTGAATGTGTGCCCACCTCTTGCTAAGAGAGCCCTCATTGCGATCACTCTCAATTTGGTAAGGACGCAACTTCCTTATCTCATGGAAATGCTTCCACACCGATGCCAAAACATTGTGCCCTTTTGTTGAGCACCAAAGGTGTTGTTTTGGCCGACTGTCATCCACGTCTCACAAAGGACTTTATCCTCCATGTCCGTGTAAGATGTCGTCCGGGCATTCCTCTTCTTGAGATTGGCGACGAGGTTGGCGTGTTCCTCATCAAAGTCGAGTGGCTCATCGTCAATGGAGACACCCTCGGTTGTGTCTCACCAAAGGTGTCGCCCTCGGTCATGACCACGGTCGGGTCTTGTGTCTCGGCGTCTTCGGGGTTGATGAACATTGTTCCGTTGTAGATCATGTCATCCATGACACAATCTCCATTGTCGACCTCATCGAAGAAGCCGGGTTGGACGGCGTCACGGCCGCCTCTCTTCGAAATCGAGCACGCGAGGATCGGGTATGGTGCCCGCCGCCAACATCGACCGGGTCTTCGTCTTGCCGCGCTCGCTGGCGGCCGGCGTGACGTTGAGATCGATGGGGGGCACCGAATGGCCCGCCGGGACTGACGAAATCTCCGGCGACGCCTCGTGGACCCGAGCCGCGAGATCGCGCCCGAGGGTGGATGACGGCCGGCGAGGCCGTCGAAAGACCAGGGGACGCTAACCGTGGCGGCCTCCCTTTGGCGGAAGAGACTGAACTCGCCGCCGAGGCCACGACAGCGAGGGCGATGCTGGCGGCGAACACGCCGTCGAGTACCTCTCCCTTGAGAAGAAGCACGGCTCGGGCCGCGGCCTGGGTGGCTATGAGGTTGGTCGCGGCAAGGGCGTGGATGGCGACAATCCGCTCCTTCTCCTCGGCTGCCGCCAAGGCGGCCTTGGTCTCGGCGTCCTTGAGCCGCTTCTTCTCCCTCCGAGCTGCCCTCTTGTCCGACTCCGGCAACCGCTCCTTTTTCACCTTCAACAGGGCGGCGCCGGTTGCGGCCGTGGCGTTGGAGAGGCCGTCCTCCATCGAGGGCGACAGCTAGGGCGGCGGCGGTCACGGGAGGGTTGGGGAAGGAGAGGGTTTGGGGAAAGAGGTGAATGTGTGGCTGACGCCTGGGCCCAGCGCGGACAAGGGAGGACAAGGGCGGACCGAGAGTCTATCCGTTTCTCCCCCAAATCTGGACCAAACTTGGGCCAGATTTGGGACGAAAAACATGTCCACGCGGACAATTGTCCCTTTGCGCCGGCCCGTTGGAGCGGCTCCTCTGTCCGTCCAGACAGATTCGGACTGGGCCTATCCGTATGGCACCTCCGGTGCCCTTATGGACTGATTGTTGTCCTGCGGACACAAGCAGAAAGATAGAGACGAAATGTGAGGGCCAGTGGACAACCTTAGCGTAGCTCGAGTCTAATGCTTCAACGCCCATCCTCCGGCCAGATGTGAATTTGATCCACATCACACTCGATGACCGCACTGAAGAACCTACTCTACCGTCGACACGGTAGCAGTGCATATCAGTTCACCATGTCCATCCTGGAATGCATATTCCACATAAGAAATCCATTCTAGAAAAAAATACAATTAGATTAGCTCTTCATAGACAAACTTGGGCCAAGGTAAAGAGCACGCACAGCGATGGTACACCTACCTGCCTCACCTGAATTCAGCAAACGCATCGAGGATAACGTCACATCCAGCGATCTGTCTAAATCTCAAAGTAATGACATACAGCACAAGAATAATAATGCTACATTATTGACGGGCAAAGCCACAAGACAACTCTTTCATGTGGAGAGTTAACACTAGCGTATATACAGTTCCTACTTTTACTCCCGACAAAAAGTTCGGACCAAAATGCTTGACCCTGAGAGTTATCCTCCTACCTGGAACTTGTACATAGCACGAGCTACACACCAGAGAAACCTAACGAGAGATGCCGGCCAGTTCACCTCCATACGGTCTCGTTCGCGTCGGTGAATATGGGATTGTGGTGCTCAATCAGGCACTGGATGACCTCAATGGCGCTGTAGTCTGGGGGCGAAGCGTCATCCAAGGGGATTTGCGAGGAAGCATCCACATCATCTTCATCTGCAATCATATAAGCGAAAAGGTGTTGGATTATAACCACTAAATGAAAAGGCTTGGGTTAGCTCGGACATAGGTGTCAAGTCACTAGGCAGCTGTATTCACATTTCTTTATCAGTCTTCAGATTAAGTTGACACCTCATTCACGGCCACGACTTACTTAGTTTAGAGGTGGGCTGCTATATTAACACTTACGCACCAGCCTTTTATTTAGTTGATCACTCTTCACAATTATGACTTGCTTGGCAGATTAACATTCGTGTTTGGCTTTTAGAAAAAAGTTGAGACCTCATTCACAGCGACAACTCTCTTGGCAGTTAGCAAAACCTCAGTTATTAACTCATACTGGATAGTTAGCATTCACAATTACGTGACAACTAAATATAGGGCATCGAGCATGTTTCTTCATAAAATGAGGCAAGAATAAACTTACTTGCCTTTAATCGCTATCAAATTTCCTGGATTCTCTGAATTAATATGAAAGTAAATTTGCATACCTAGCAGGTCCCATGTAGTGGTATTTGATGTTGTATCCACATTTTTCGGAGGTGGTTTTAGTGTGAATCTGAGATGATTCCGCAAATCTGTTCCAGAATCCCCTTGCTGCCACATGATCAAAGGCGTGAACTCCACAGCAAGGTACGAGAGTCCATCTGCATATGGCAACAAATTTGATCAAACCCTCCAACAGAAGCAAACCTTTTATTTAGACTGAATACATCACCTTGAGGAATGAACACAATAAGATCAACTTCAAAACTAGAAATAAGCCATCAAGTTTCACTAGTAGTTTATACTACAAAAATTACTAAATTATAAAGAACATAATTGTGGAGAGTTGTACAGTGTGGTTTCTCAATCCAGACGGAACTGCAAGAATCATCTATAGTAAACTCAGATCTGTGCACTGCTGTTTGTAACTACTAAACATTTTAGTCAAGACAGGTAAGGTACTTGCACATTTATCATGTTCTCTTTTAGTGCATACATTGTTCATGTTTATGCCTAATTGGACAGGAAATGACTGCCAAATGTATGAGTGGTGAATACAATTAATGTTGAAGAGTCACTTAAACATCAGAAGTGAATTTTATCATCAAGGTCCACTGAAGACTTGTGTTATCTAAACAGGAAATGATAGCTCATTGGTGATAAGAAGGTTATAATCAGCAACAGAATTTGTGGATAACTCTACAAGAACTACTGATTTATGGATTAAGTGCTCAGTGCATTCTATAAAAGATTCATACTGATTTGAGTGTTCCTTTAGCTTATGTACAATAGGATTCTAACTGTTAATAAAGTTGTTACCGAAGGAAACCAGAAATAAACTAGCAGCATGAACCAAGGGTTGGCTGGTCAAATGGCAGTTTTCTCAGACATTGTATGTGGTGCACAAGCCATGAGTTAATTACTTATAAGTTTCTAAGTACACAAGTGTCTTCCATAATGAAATTAAAGGTGTTTCCCAGAGTGTTGCTGAATGGCCATGTTCATAGATTTCCATTCTACACTAAACTGAGCTTTACTATTTGGTTCAGCTTTTCCGGTGCCCAATAATTAAAAGAGAATCAACTCACGAAACTATACAGGGAGTTAAGTACCAAAATAAGGGATGAGAGTATCAGAGTATGAGACATGCCTTGTTAAGTGCTGATTTACGGCTTACTCGCAGTAGCAATGCGGTAACAAATTCTAGGGTCATGTAGTTCACATTTGGAAGCTTCTTCAGTATGTTCTTAAGATCATCAATGCTAACCCTTGCATCTCTAAGCTCATCATAAAGAGCAAATGTAGTAAGCGGCTCAGGGATGCTGGAAAGGTAGCACTTGATCAGTGCAGCTACATCAATAGGGCTTACACCATCAGGCAAAGCTGCACCCGAATCTGCAAGCAACAAACTCATAAAACCCCACAATAGTGAATAATGACTGCAAAAGTTAAGTTTGAATATGAGTTGAGGACCCTTACCCTCATTGTAAAGTGAAACTAATTGCTGAAGAACTTTTCTGTCACCTTCAGATTTGAACAAGTTCTCATTACTCAAACCTAATAATCAGATAGTCTCTGACATCAGATCCGGCACAACATGTAGTACTAAACCAACGTCTATGTAATTTCAGTGATTTCACCTGATATAACCAGGTAGTCTGCACACCTCGCCAGTATGAGGGGCACAGCTTTACCAGATTGCTCGCGTTGTACGGTGGCTTCAATAGGAACCAAAGACTGCAAGCATCCAAGGCAAAGTTATTGACAATTGCAGAATAACAAAAGGTAATTAATCTTATCATGTAGCTGCTCTCGCTGCTGACAGTTGCAGAATTTACAATATGATACAAGAAACTTAAGCTGCACTAAGAACCATGACAAATACGTATTCCAGATAAAATCTTAAGACAATGAACTGTAAACTTACCATCAGTGCTGGCAACTCCCTGTGAAAAGGAATAAGAAACTAAGAATCAGCACCTACCCCAGTAAAGTGATATTATATTGCCAAGTAACAGAAGCTCAACCACAAACCTTCTGCAGCGTTCAATATTGCTCAATAAAGTTTTGCTTTTGTCCGCAGTTTTTAGCAGCCTACAAGGAAGCACAGAGGACAGAACCACCAAATTCAGTCTCATGAAGCACTTTTGTTTAACAGAAGGAAACATAGCAAGCACGTGAAGACAAAACTAAACATCAGATCTAAGATTATGTTCTTAATTCAGGTATTTATGGTCTGCAGATTTCAACTATCTCCTGAGTGCGTCCTGGGATGTCAATAATCAAATTGTACAACTTCTCCATAAGTCTGATGCAGCCCACTTATGAGACATTCTTACTGTTAGCATCATACATGACATGGGTTAATTTGAAAATCCATCACTAAAGGTGGTAAACTATTGATAGTTGTTTCAGGTAAATCGGTCTTGATCTAAAGAGTAGTAGATTGCAAAACTATATAAGTATAAATTCTGCATTCGTAATGGAACAATTAAAGCTGAACGAAGAAAAACTGGAAGTAAATTTTTGCCCCAAGGCTCAGACCTCTTCAACTTTGACCTTTCCCACTGCAACCTTCTCCTTAGTCTCTGAGATGCCCTTCCTGAGAATCACCCCAGTGTTGCAGCAGCAGAGATGAAGCGCTCCTGCACGGTATCACCTGGTGGCGGCGGCCGCTGTCTAGCATCCTGGAAGATAGCCCACCGACTCTTGACGACTGACCCAACCTTCCCAGCAACATCAGCTATATTATCCCCTGCAGACTGCCCTGCCTGCTTCAGCTTGAAGCCTGCCCCCCAAAAACATCCACATCCAAACATTCAGAATCCAAAGAGTATTATGGTATCCACATAAATGGCTAGAACACAAATATTGGGCACAAAAATAGCACTTCCGAGTAATTCAGAAGTGCATGGAAATGGCCCATCTGAAATGGCGTGATGGTACCTATTCTTTATGTTTAGTTTCTGTATGCCAGTTCGAGATAAGTAGACACTGAAACAGCATGATCTAGAGTAAACCAAGAGAGAGTTGCTGCAGCACTTACTAGATGAAGAGAAGAAACTCGTGGCCTTCTGGCGCCATTGAGGCGATTCCACGGGCGGCATCACCACCTGCATAATAGTACGTACAAATCAGGGAAAAAACCATCGTGCACGAAAGGTACCAAGAGCAGGAACGGGCAAATCTGAAGCAATCATCTGGCTGACTGCTTGGCAACAAACAAATTATCCAGCAAGACATACTCTAAAACTGGAAGCGGCAAATATCAGGACATCAAAATATCCGTTAGGTCCTCGCCCCAGAGCCCACATAAGCTCGAAACTGAACTAATCGCAGATTAGATCAACAACTACTCGAGCACGCGCTCCCTCCCCTCGCTTCGCGACTAGCGAGCGTAAAACCTAACGGAAACACAGGGCAAGCTCCACGCGGACCAAGAGAACAACAGCAACAAGGAGATGGCTACTGATCCAAGAGCGATCCCAGGATCGAAATCAAGCTGCGCTGGTCTAGCCCCAAAACAAAACAAAACAAAACAAAAAAGTAATGGATCAAACGGGGGAAGCAGAACACGGGATAGGAGCTGCTTCCGAACTAGTAGCGCCGTAAAATCGAACCAATCCGAACCAGTACCTCTCTTCCGAATCGAATCAAGTCGAGGAGGACGAAGGGAGGTGGGGAGAGAAAGCGAGAGGACTCGGCCGCCGAAATGAAATATTGAGACGATTTTCTGTGTGCTTTGGATTCTAGAGAGAGAGGGAGATGAGTCAAATGGCGGAGGCGAGATAACGGTATTGGGTTTCCGCAATTCCGGTCGTGCCTATCCATCCCGTTGCCCAGTTTCCCATCCATCCAGCGCTGTGCGTGTGACGGCTGTGCCAGCGACGGTTCAAGGCGGCTGTCACTCTCGGTGGCTGCAGAACCTGACACGCCTCCACGTGGGCCCTAGACTGTCAGGAGGGTAGCGAGTGGGACCGTGCGTGGACCAGCGTTTCCCAAAAACAAAAATATCGCAAATTACATTTGTTCGATGTCATTACATCATCACTAATATAAAAAGGCACTGAGTGTGGGATCCAACATATCCTACCCATTCATCAATATATCCAACGGCGCAAGTCAGTCCTGTGTTTGACGGTAAAACAGTGTCGGACGTCACACGGTCACCGCGCACATAATCGGCTCGACATGCCCAAATCACAAAAGCGTGAATCAATCCCACGTTTCCTAATCCAGCCCCGCCGGCCGCGGCCTCCTTACAGCGCCTGATCCATGCCTTCGACGCCGCCGCCGGCGTCTCCGGCCGGACGACCTCCGCCTCGCCGCGCACCAGTACAACCAGCTCCTCCACCTGCTCGCCTCCGCCGACCGCGCCTCCTTCCCGCTCCACCCAGCCGTCGCCGCTGCGCGCCGCGTGTTCGCCCACATGCTGGAGGCCGGGGCGCCCCCGTCTGAGGCCACCATCACCTCGCTCGCCCGCGTCGTCGCCTCCGATCCCGAGGCCGCGGCCGCCGCCAACGAGGCCTTCGACCTCGTGGCCACCATGCGCGAGAAATACAACGTCGCGCCTCCGCTCCTACAGCCCCGTGCTCGCGGCGTTCCGGCGCGCCGGGGAGGCCGGCAAGGCGCACGCCGTCGAGGCCCACATGGCGGCCTCCGCCGTCTCGCCCGAGGAGCCCAAGCTCGCCACGCTGCTTGAGGTCAGCGCGAAGGCGGGGATGCCGACAAGGTGTATGAGTATATGCACAAGCTGAGGCGAGCTGTGGGCTGCGTGAGCTAGGAGACTGCGGAGGCGTTGGAGCTATGGTTCTGGAGCGAGAAGGCGGTGGTGGCTGGTATGGCCGAGTGGGATGCCCAACAGGTCAAAGACGCCATCGTGGCGAATGGCGGTGGGTGCCATCAGCTTGGGAATGGCCCGTGGATGGTGCAGCGGGTGATTGTTCGGGCGGATGGCGAGTGCGGTGGATGCGGATGCCGCCTAACATCTGTTGATGCCGCCCCTGACGTCCTGCTTCCTCAAGCACCTGCTCGACGAATGAGGCGGTGCTGTCCGGATCGCGGTGAGGCGGATGGTAACCGCCATCGACTCCAAATGGCTTCCACAGTTCCATGGCCGTTCTTTCGCAACCCCAGGCCACAGCCCATCTTGTCGATACTGCAGCATCCCTGCCAGGCTGCCACACCCTATCCGACCCGAGCTGTCAGCGCTAGCACCATTGAGGCTACCACTTTTAAGTATAAAATTGCTGTATTTCGTTATCTTCATGGCAAGTAAATTCGATCCAGATGGATGAAGCAGTACTACCTTGACGCCATGTAGCCACAGTCAACCTACAGCCGAACCCCCCTTGTCTACATCAGGGTAAAATGGGATGCTTTATGAATGCTCAATGCCTTTTCCATTCATAAGCTTTTAATTCATTTCTTTACGTTAATACTTTTTCTCAAAATCTGATATTAGATCTCTGCTTGTGTTTTGTGAAAATTTCATTCCACCTGTTGACTTCATACGCTTGCTTTGTGTAACAGCCCGAAATTGTTGAACCTAAAAATGTGAATAAAATTTTCGCTCTTCCTTTCTTGTGCATCATGGCATCCCTAATAAAAAGGCTAAAGAAAATATAGCATTGGAAAACGTCAAATATGAATTGCTTCATCTCCAATTTCAAATCAATGAAAGTGTTCAAACTTGCTAAACAAAATTACTTGGACATCCTATAATTGTCACGGAAGTTCCAAGAGTTCAAAACAATATTTTTGCACTTGCTTTAAAAATATTAAAGGAGTATCAAATATTATTTAACAAAACTACCATAACCAAACCCTATGAACAAATGTGGTTCAAAGCATTTTATTTTGAGACATCAAATTTTGTGGAGCTTCTACATGTTATGGGAGGCTACATGAATTTTCTCATAATTTTTGAAATAGTTTAAAAGCCTCAATAAAATCCCTAAAGCTACTGGTTCTTAAAGGAAAACAGAAAAGAGGAAACGTGAGGGGGTTTTCTGCAAGTTGCCGTCGTCTTCCTGTAGCTCCAGTGGGCACGGCATGGCGCCAGTGCCGAGCTCGCCGTGCGCCCAGCCCCCCCCCCCCCCCCCCCCCTCCCTCCTGCCGCGTCGAAGAAGATAAGAAGGCCACCACGACGCTCTGCTCCCTCACCCTCACTCATTGCTCTCCTGCTCTTCCTCTCCCTCTCTTTTCCTCCATGGCCAAACCCTAGCCGGAGCTTCGCCGCCGTTCCAGAGCTCCCCGAGCAGATCGAAGAACACCAGTGACTCCGCATCGTCCTCCTCTACATCCTGGCTGAAGGAATCGAGCCGGGGGGCCGCTAATCGAGCACACAAGTTCTTCTTCCTCCTCTCTGGCCGCCGCGCTTCGAGGAAGCTCGCCGTCGCCTCCGACCTCCTCCTTCCTCGCCGAACCCGTGCACGCGTCAAGGGTGAGAATGCGCTTCTTCCCGTGCTCCCCGATTCGTCAATGCATTCCCGTAGCGAGTTTAGGACGGAGTTCGCCGCGGGTCGCCGAGGTATGCGTCGCTCCGGTGACCAATAGGCAGCGGCGCCGCCATATTCATGCTCGCCGTGTTCGTGCGCGTCGTACGCCGTTCATACCACGTCCCCTAGTGCTGTAGATCGACGCGTCCGTGACCTCGCCGCCGGCGACCACCGCCGCGTGTGCGTCAGCGCCGCCGCGCTCCGGTCAAACCGAGCCATGGGCTCTCGCGCTTGCGTGGCTGCCACTGTGGCCACGGGCCCCACCTGTCAGCGGCTGTGGGTAGCCCAGCCCTGGGTACAAAACGTTTCGATTAGAATTTCTGGAAAAATAAAAGAAAAGACAGAAAATTGTTGAAACTTCTAAAATTCATAACTAATTAAATATTTGTCCAAAAATTACAAATAACATATCAAAATGTTCATAAAATTAAAGTGTGTCTTTTGGCATAACTCACACATCCAAATAAATTAGTTTAATTGCTGTTTTATTAAAATAACAAAAATGGCAGAAAATAAATTGTTTTTCGAAAATTCATAACTTATTAAGTATTGATCCAAAAAGTGAGTTTAACCTATCAAAATGATCAGCAGTTGATATACTTCATATTCACCTTGTTTCCAAATATGGATGCCTATTTTAATGTGGTTTAAGATAAGTTTACCAAAATGGCAGCATTAAATCAAATATTGGAAATGCAATAACTTTATATTGGTTAATCAGAAAATTATGTTCTTTATATCAAAATGTTCATAAAAATATGAACTAATCAATAACATCATTTGCATACATATTTGAACACCTTTGTAGTACTGCACTTTTTAGAAATTAGGAAAACATTAATTAAATATGGGGTTATAGTTTACCTTGTTGGAAGAATTATATTTGTACCCCATTTAAATTGCCTGGTAGTTTTATAATAACTTCAGTGCATTAAAATTTCATGCCATCATGTGTTTGTGCATTGCATATGTTATGCGTGTATTGATTGTTTCTTTCCGATGTTTTTATGCATCGATAGATCAAGCAGTCGGGGTTCCACCACAATACCCCGACGACCCGTATTATCAGCCCGTTAAATAAGGCAAGCGTAATCCCCCCTCTGAGCATGTCTCCTCCTATGTTTTCGCAAATATTTTCTTCACTATAATATTACATTCGGTTTTAAATGTCTTTTGCTTGGATTAGAGTATCCTACTAGTTGCATTAGATACCTGTTGCCATTACCTGTATCCTTCCTAATATCCATAGGATCGAAGTGTTGGCCTGGGTTAATTATATCTGCTATGTATATGCTTAGCCATGATTAGTCAAATGCTTAGTCGTCCGGTGGATGTTTCGTTGTCGGAACAGTTGATGGAATGACCGGATGTTGTGGAAAATTGTGGTGACATTATTAAACTGCTCAAAAGCGGGGATGAGAGGCCACGGGGATGTGGTGGGTTGTCTCATTCTCGCCGCCTAAATGAGAGTTCTCGCCTTCGAGCCAAGACCGAGCGTGCTACCATGCGTGAGGCCTATGCAGTAGCAGGAACCCTCATAGACTAAATAACTTGGGCGGGGCTAGCCAGGGTCCTCTAGTTTGAGCTTCCATTTGCGCGTGAGTGAAGATGGTGGCCAGGACTAGGATGAGGATGGTGGTGTTTAGAAAAATGAGTGGTCGCGGGGCAGGGTGTTGGAGGCACTGAACCTGCCCTACCGCCACTGATGATCCTGGGTTAGTCTCAAGCGAGGGAGAAGTCGACGCCGCTCCCACCCAGTCGGCTTTCCAAGGAAGAGAGCTAATGTACAGGCAATGGGCCGGACGGTACGCGTGGCAAAAACAGTACACCCCTGCAGGGTAAATCTTTTCGAAAAGCCGTGTCCACGGTTATGGACGACTTGGTGCCGGATTCAGAGACCATAGAAAACTTGAACGGAATGATTAAAACCTGAGTACTAAAGGTACTTCCAAGAATGCAAGGTTGACTTCCTCGAGGGTGATTCGGGGAGGTGCCTTGGTAGACAGGTGAAGTGATTGATGTTGGTTGTTGATGAAGTTGATCAAAAGAAAAGAGTTACTTCTTACCCCCTTTTGAAAATATTCTGATTAGTCGATGCCGGTTGTCTTTTATAAAGAAAACTAGCTTTATGCAAAACAGTCATAAAACCTTTGTGAGCCAATCATCGAGCTAGTAGCTCTAGTAATCTTGCAGAGTTCGTCGAACTCAACATTGCTTTGTTATTTTCAGTTGAGGACTTCACCGACCGTGAAGGTGGGTTCCACGTGGACGTCGACGAGTAGTCTGGGGTTCCCAGGTGGCAGCTTGGGACATCCCGGAACAGCTGGCGCTGGAATGTTTATCTATAGGCCTCTTAGGCCATAATTTGGATCTTGTTGTTAGAACAACATATGTCGCTTCCGCATGATGTACTGTTGGGTATGTGACCTCTGGTTGTAATATTTGCTATCTTTCTCTATTATAAGAGTTGAACTATAATGCTTTGAGTCGTAAAGTCTGTGATGTGCCAGTTGTTCCACAAGTCTTGATCTCTCTATTATGCATTGATAGTTGTGCCTGTGTTATGGCATCAATCGGGGTGTTGCGTTGCCGATGATCCATTCCGAGCAGCGCCTGCCAAAGGTTTTGGCCGGGAGTGGTAAACCCGTAACCTCCGGTTGTTTCGCATAACCTGTGACACACAACATCACTGTATAGTTCTACGGTCGGGCGCGCTACAAGTTGGTATCAGAGCAGGACTGCCTGTAGGAAACCCTTCTACTGGTCGACGTTGAGTCTGGTGTTGGTGAAATTAATTTTTAACCAAAAAAATGAGTTGTGAAAACCATCTTAGGATTCTTTTTACTCCTTATCTGTTTACATTCTAATCTCGGAGCCATCTCACCTCTATTTGAGTTAAAAGTTTTACTCCTCGTCTGTTACTTCAAAACTTTAGGGTCACGGGGTTGGCTTCTACCTTTAGTGATAAGTGTCAGGTTGCTCCCGCTACGCTACAATCCGATAGCAACTCAGAAGTTTACGAACCCTGTTATTCTTACCGGGTCTAATCATTTGTTCCTTTCTTTGGGTTTTAACCGTGGTCTTGAACCGAAGGTCCCGGATTGTGCTGTGATTCTGGTATTTTGAATTGTGTGGGTTGTTACCCATGTGATCGTTATGCCATTTATGATTCTCGGCACATGAAGCTGACCTTTAACCCAAGTCCTTTTATGTGGTTTGTTAGGTAATGTTCAACCATTTACCACACCTCAACTGGCTATTTAACTCTAGCTCTCCCTTAGCCTTGCTTTAGGTTCTGTGTTGGAACCATCGGGGTTACGACCAGGATTCTCCTAGCGAGTCTCCCAACTATGTTCGTGACTCTACTGCATCTCTCCTTTTTGGGCATGGTTATCACAATTTAGTAATAACCGGTACATCTTCAACATCTTAGGATTCTCCTGAGCATGTTCCTTACTCTGATATGCTTTCTGACCTTTGCCTGTCGGTTGACAGTAAAGTTTTATCGTGCGTTGGTATGTTCTGATGCAAGTCACTCTCTTGATCCGTCAAGATTTTCCACTTTGTCTTGTTAGGAGAAACAAACTCCAGTACCTTGTCCATTTCTCGGACCAAGTCAAAGTATTGTAATCTTCAGAATGAGGGCCTTGTTTAGCTTTTGTTCTGTTCCACCTTAGAGTGTCACACTCTTTGATATCAGGGTATCGTGCTAAGTATCATGATCCTCTTTGATGAAGTGATGCTCTTACACTTTGTTACGGTCCGTTTTCCGAGTGACTTGTTACTCGAGAATGATAAGTCATGAGCAATGATGTGGCTATCGGACCTTCTCAGCAGTTCCTACTGAGCGGAAATCCAGGGACATCCATTGTCCTTCTTAGCATGAGTGGGTAGCCGATCAATAAGATGAATTTGACTGTGTTACCAAGTTCGTTTTCTCTAGTGCCCTTCCTCGGTCAAAGAGCTAGGTTCGTGCCGAGGCTCCCAAGACCACCTTGTTGTGCCTGGAAAGGCATGATTCTCTCTCGAACTCAAGACATACCGGTGGATCGTGATATTCTGGAGGTCTTTCCAGAAGTATCGCCAGGTTGTCACCTGACCGTGAGGTTGAGCGTATGAGTAAGCTGGTTCTCTGAACAACTCCTTTCTCCAAGAAAATCATGCTGGATGTCCGGAATTACTCGGTTGAGCTTAAACAACTTGGAGAGTTACAAGATAAAAGCCCTATTTGATATAGTTCCTTCTCAATGGGATGTCTAATTTTACGTGTCGAAGAAAGGTGGTATTTCCTTTGTGGATATGCTATCCTACAAATCTTTGATTTGAATTGGGCTATCGTCAAATCAAACTCAGGCCAACCTACTGAATGTGTTAGTCTGACCAATACTTATGCCCGTTCATGCAACATATGAGTCTACCGTCTTGGAGTATATGTGACATGGGTATGCCTATCAGGTACCCTACCATGAGGGTACCTGGTGCACATATCGAATAGGCCCAACTATCAGAGCCTACATGAAGCCCATGAAGGGAGGCCCACGAAGATGAAGTATCCTCCAAGTTTGGCGAAGCAATAGTCGGTTTAGAGTTTTCTTACTTGTAAATCGAGTCGGTTACGAACACCCGAGACCCAGCCTACTATTTAAGGACTGGGAGGGCCATCGAATCAGACCACGTACTTTCAGAACCACCAAAAACCCTAGCGAGATCGACATCTCGCCGGGACTCTTGTAACCATCATATTCACACAGCAATAACAGACAGGCAGGACGTAGGGGTGTTACCTCCACACGAGGGCCCTGAACCTGGGTAAAATCTTTGCCCTGCTTGTCAGCCGATGATACTTCCAGCTCTACCACGTTCTCTCCCCCCATATTCATAACCTAGGGACCTTAACCATGGGTCTTGATGAGTCTACCCCTCGTCAAGTGGCGCCGTCTGTGGGAAAGAATAGCGCTGGACTCGAAGTTTCGCTGGTCCCAACAGCAAACGGCCAATCGTCGATCACACCAGCAAACGGCAACTCGCCGATCTCATCTGCAAACGGCAACTCGCCGGCCATGTCAGCAAACGGCAACTCGCCAATCCAGGCGACACGCGGCGACTCGCCGACCTACTCGAAAAGCGGTGGCCTGCCCGCTTCACCCACAAAAAGCGCATCTTCTCTTCCAATGGATTTCAATCCTCACTCGCCAGAGCTTCAAGAGGCATTTTCTGGCCTTGAATCAGATTTGAGCTTAACCGTTGAAGCATTCAATTTTTTTGTAAACAACCTTGGTACGCAGGACTCGACAGATCCGCAACAACCGGTGCTGGGCTCACTCGAGGCTCCGTTGACTGCTCTCGCCCCGTCGTCGATTCCTGACGCCTGCTCGCCCGCAACAACCATGTCGACCGGCGAGCTCGACAGGTTCATGATGACGGAACTCCAAGGGATGAGGCAGAATCGGCATATCGCACAAGCAACGTCGACTTCAACATACCACTCGACGAAAGTTTCGACTGCGGGATCTCCCTCGACGACTTCTACGAGCCCGCGATTCATAACGACAGCAATGTCGACTCGGAGATCTTCACCAATACCAACCTCGGCTCAGACATCCATAATGGCCTCGCCAACTCCGAGATGAGCATAGGCGATAAACACGCTGACAACGAAATTCGCCTCGAAGATCTACTCGATGAACATACTGGCTCTGACATGAGCCTCGACGGCGACGTCGAGTCCATGACTGGAATCGACAGCACATACACCTGTCCTCGGGTCACACCCCATCAGGTCTACGTGGCCTTCACCGCAGAATCATCCGTAGACGCAGCCGCTCGTAGGCCTGCACAATTCGCATGCACGGTAACCATGCCGGATGGGGTCACAACCTTGACAATCACGGAGGAAATGGCAGCAAAAGCAGATAAAGTCATAAAGGAGTGCACAATGATGCCACCAAATTCCACCCCAGAGGAGACGTTGACCTTCCAGTACTTCAACTGGCAGGAGTCAATTCGACTGCAAAACTACCGAGCGACGCTCGAGGAGCGCAAAAGGCAAGCCAGCCTCTCGAGTGCCCGAAGAAGGGAGCAATCCCTCGGGTCCACAATGCAACCAACCCCACGACCCAGGTCGCGGTTGGCAAGCCTTCCAGAACATGAAAGGGTAGCAATCACCCGTAACCTGTCGTTTATGACAGAGGACGCTAATGTAATCCCAGTGCCCAAAACTGCTGCGGGTGCATTATTCTCCGTAGGTGCTTACCTCAAGGCAATGCAACCTCCGGCGAATGACCCTAATGCAGCCCTGCATCGCCAGCAGCTCAAATCGCTAGCTCTAGCGGCACAGGCTATACAGCCAGAAGATAAAATAGAGGCCAACGATACTTCTTCCCAATAGAGCTTATGAAGTAAGAATTTCTTGGTTGATTGTATCCTTAACCATTTTTTTTTAAATCGCGATCGCGACATAGTCGACTCACGACACGCAGCACATCATCGCAGTGGTCACAGCTATCACTCGGATGAAGGAAGGAGAAGCACGCGCCAGCACAGGTCCAGCAGAAGCAGATCTCGAAGATCCTATAGCAGCGATTCATACTCTGATCGTGAGCCAGAGCCATGCGGAGCATTGTGCTTCACTCGACGCATCCGTGAGACGCGGATGCCCAAGCGGTTCAAGTTGACAGGCGAACAACCCAAGTACAACGGTCGCCAAGAACCTTCTGGATGGTTAGAAGATTACAGACTTGCCGTGGCATGCCAGCGTGGCACGAACACCACAGCGATGCAATACATACGACTTATGCTCGAAGGAACTGCCCGCGACTGGGTCAAGTCGCTCCCTCCATCATCATACGACTCGTGGGACGATTTCCGCAGAGACTTCATCAAAAACTTCGAGCCTCTGTGTGAGCGCCCGAAGACATTCGAGGAATTAAGAACATGCACTGAACGATCAGACGAGTCATTGAGATCATACATACGGCGGTGGACCGAAATACGCAATTCGGTTGGCAAAGTGTCAGAAGACAGGGCCATGGACGCCTTCATACAAGGTCTCGCCAGGAAGGACTTCAAAGAGGCACTTGGTCGTGAAAAGCCAACCTCCCTGGCTGACCTCATCAAAGTTGCGACTGAGTGGGCAGATGGGGAGGATTCTGTACGCAGATCCCGTGCTTCCCCAACACGCGACAACTACGAAAGCGGCAGTCGAGGACGCAAAGATTCATACAGAGAAGATCGCAGGCGCAAACGTTACAGACGTCCTTACGACGATAACAGACCCGAGTTCATGGCGGCTGGATACACACAACCCCGGGAAGACCAAGATAGAAGCAATCGACGCTCGGGATCGACGGGACAGTCGAGATCGCGAGCAGCGGAGCGACAGCTACAAAAGGCAAGAATGGCGCAAACGTAGCGAAGCAAAACCCGAACGGTCATTCGAGGAAAAGATGGACGACTGGTGCAGATTCCACCTCTTCAAGGGGACGACGGAAAACTACGCTCCAATCACACCCTAAGGAACTGCAGGGAATTCGACCAAATGGCGACTAACTACATGATACGACTCAAAAGGTACGGCCCAGCAAATGCTCAGCCCACGCCTGCACCCGCACCACAGCCGAACGCTGTGCCTGCTCTCATGGCGCCACAGCCGCCACCACAGCCACCACCACAGCCTGCTCCAGGCGCAAACCTCGCAGGTGCCATACAACCCGTACTACGGGCGGAAGATGATCAATATCCACAGCCCCACGGGCAGATGTACATGATACAAAAGGGTCGCCCCTCCAACAGACAGCAAAAGCTAATCACTAGACAAGTGAACATGGCTGTCATGGCACCTCCTGCCGTGCTAGATTTTCTGAAGGGATCGGAAACCATCATAAGCTTCAGTCGAGAGGATCATCCCCCAGCCGTAGTACGACCAGGACATGCGGCTCTGGTACTCGACGCGCAAATAGGAGGCTACGCCATGACCAAGGTCTTCATGGATGGAGGCAGCGGCATAAACATCATCTTCGCGGACACGCTCCGCAAAATGAACAAGTCAGTCGAAAACCTCCCAAAATCTCCAAATACCTTCCACGGTATTGTTCCTGGCAAAGCAATTAGCCCAGAAGGCACCATACAACTCGACGTTACGTTCGGGACAAAAGCCACTTCAGGACAGAGTCGATTGAGTTTGAGGTCGTCGACTGGAAATCACAATACCATGCCATTCTTGGTCGCCCGACGTTTGCTCGATTCATGGCGGTGCCACACTATGCGTACCTCACGCTAAATATGCCAGGACCAAAGGGAGTCATCACTGTCCGTGGAAACTTTCAAAGGTCCGATGCTTGCGACCGCGAGTTCAGCAAAATCTCCGAGATGTTCGGGGTGGAAGAATCACTCGCCGACTTGGCAAAAAAATGGGCGCACCAGTCAGATCAAAAGGACAATAGCTACGCAAAAAGCTTGTAAACAGAGCAAGATTCGAACTTACACTCGAGTTGCCTGTTCACAAGATCCATCTCCCCGAGCACATATTTCTCGCGTTGGGTGGCCAACGCGGGCCTCGCCCTCAATTGATTCAGCTCAGCCTGGGCGTCCTTCAGATCTTGCTCCATTCTCACAAATTTGGCCTTCATATACTCCATCACCTTGGCATCATTTACCAATTGACCCTGGGATCGGGTGGTGATTGGAGCCTGCGAGGAACTAGTCGCAGTAGCAGGTTCTCGTGACTGTTCAAAGAGCATAATCACAAACACAAAAGTTTGTGTCAGAAGCATACAACTCCTCGAGTGAAAGACACTAGCAGAAAACTATTTGCATAAACAAGGTAGCACAAACAAAGCGCAGACTCGCGCAGTTCAGAAGGTATCATTACAAGGCAAAACCAAAAGGGTACGGCTACCCTAAACCTAAGTACTCATTTTCAACTTCCTAAGCAACGATTGGCAGTCTCGAGTGCCCGACGCTCCATGGTGGACAAAAACTCTCGCCAGTCGCGCCGGCGCTCCGCTCACCCCCCTTCAGAGAAATGGGCTTCCCATCTGGCTTCCGAGGAACGCAGACAGTGGCTGCCTCATAGTCGCAATCTATCCCATGTCCCATAAGAAGCTTGATGGTGGACTCGGATCCGCGTAACCGTGTTGGCGCGAGCGAAACCCGCCATGGTGGACACTCCCAGGGACAAACACGTCGGCGAAGTCGTCCGCCGTCGACGGCACTACGCCAATCGGGAACACCACCTTGTATACAGATCAAGTGTGTTCGCAATTTGGCGAATGCATCCTTCGCCTGGGTGCATACGGCGCCTAGGAGCCGCCCACAAACCTGGTCCAGCGGAAGATCACCACTCGACACGTCCGTAGAGGCCGATGCGCCAACAAGCTCTGCACAATAAACAAAGGCAAAAGTCATTTCATGACACTCGACAGCTATATTATCATATCAAAAGGAGAAAAAGATTACTCACCTCCCATGGGCCTGCGCAAGTGCCGCGAGTTGGTCAGCATATCCTCGCTCGCCGTGCAAGCGGCTGAGTTGGTGGCGGCAGCCAGTTCTTTCTTCGATTCTTCACGCTGTGCGGCGAGTGCATCTTCCAGCTCCTTCTTTTCGCCTGGCCCAGCAAGAACACGTGCATTCAATACTTGACAAAATCAAGCATGCAAAAGAAATTCGCAAAACAAAGGAAAAAGGAGAAACTCACGACTGAGCCTCTCTAGCTCGCGCGCATTGGTGTCCCTCTCCTGCTCCACCTGGATATAAACCCTGGCGGAATCTGCCAAGGTGTGGTAGAGGGCTGCGAGCGAACGAGTTCAGCAAAAATTCAACTTTCACAGACCTACAACTAAAACGGGTCAAGCAAAAAAGCTCCTTACGTGGTTCATCCACGGCTCAGGAGCCCGCGACTGATGTCCCGATAACTGGAGTTGCCGCCTTGGTTTGGCTCAACAACAGCATCAGTGGCCGTTGGCTGGGCAGCCTCCGTTTCTAGTCGGTGCATAATTCGACTGCTCCTGGGTTGGAACATTTTCGACTGGAGGAGTCCCAGGCTGATTGTTTTCGGCGCTGTGGGCAACACGACAAACAAAAGACTGACATAAAAATATGTGACAGCACAAAATTCTCATACTCAATAAAGCCATACCTGTGCTCCTCATCTTCCTCATCTTCGGAGTCGCCAAAAATTGGTCCCCCAAAGGCAGGGGTGCCTCTCGACTGAAGAGGAAGAGTTGAGCTGGTTTGAGCACGCACGCAAAGGAGTGCATTGGAAAACAGGTGGTGAGCCTGATTCCTCGTCATCCTCCAAGCCCTGCTCCCTCGCGGTGAACTCACAGCAGAAAGCGCCTTCTTGCCAGTCGACGCCGCTTCGGTGGCGCGGGTATCGACTTCTTGGTCAGAGGTGGCCTTGTCTTCAGATTGGACCACTTCTGCTGCTTCCTCCTCGACTTCCTCCACATGTGAATTGGTGGCAGAAGGGATAGGCGACTGATCCCTTTCGGTCCACCACCAGTGCCTGAGTTTCTTCAGTCTCTCCATTTTCAGGCAGAGGAGGAAGGGAGGCAGCAGTCGAATGACCCTGCATAGCACATATCACAAATTGCAAAGTCAAAGTCAAAAAGCACAATCGTAGACTACGAGTGGCAAACTATTAAACTAGACATACCTCAAGCAAAGGGTTATTCCGTCCCGTATGGCATGACGGGCAATCGATGTTGCAAGGGTCGGCTGTCGTCAGGCTGGTGATGTGGCGCACGTGCGTCACAAGTTCGTTCCTTTACAGTTCCTCTGGGCTCATTCGAGTGGAGTCACACCGTGCCCTCATACTCCCACATGGGATGGCGCTCGGCCACGGAGTGGCCCACACCCGCCTCTTCACAAAGGTTGGCGATCAAATGGATGCCTGTGACTTTGTCTAGCATGCCTCCGATCCGAGCCAGCAAAGGGCTTGCCTCCTCCATTTTCTTTCGGCTGAGAGTTGGTGATCCCATGCCTTGGTCCTGGTGAAAGCAGCATCGAGAAAGGGCGGCTGCGTCATGCTCAACAGTCGCATAAAACCACCCCTTCCTCCAACCTTGGGCGGAGTCGACGGTCTTCAGGCAGAAGTAGCGGGTGTCGCTACGCACCTGGATTCCACAGCCGCCAACGGGTAGGTGCGACCACCTCCTCTGTTCGCCGTACCATGAAGATGGCTTTCCACAGCGCCCAGCTGGGTGCGACGCCGAGGAAGCACTCGCACAGCGTGATGAAACACGTGATATGCATAATACCATTTGGGGCGAGATCATGGATATGCACCCCGTAGGCAAAAAGAAGACCACGAACGAAATCGTGGAGGGGAACGCGAAAAGCCCCTAGGCAAAAACTCCGCAAAACAAACACGCTCGTTAGCGCGTGGTTCAGGGAGTACCTCCTTGGGCGATGGCACGCGGACGGCGACTGCTCCGCGGGTGGCAGATACCCCTGCTCGCGGAACTTGACCAAATGGGCGTCCTTGATGGTGGACTTCGCCCAGTCCCCGCTGCCTTTCTTCAGCGCGGCGGATGCAGATGTACCCGCCACAGTCTTCTTGCCCTTGGCCGCATCGGTCGCGGAGCGGCACCACGTTTGGAGCCTCCACCTTTCGCCATCGCAGCGGTGGATGAGGGTGGAGAAGAGAGCTTGGTTGCAGAGCAATGGAGGTGGGTGCGAGAGGAAGATGAGACGAGGGGCGGCACAAATAGGCAAATGGCAAGTAAAAAATTCTGCCAGCGCCGTCTCCACTATTTACCACAGATCGCAATAACGATCGCAACCGTCAAAACAAAGGCATACGCTCTGCGCGAAATCTAGCCATACACGTGGCGCCGCGGAAGGCAACCGTCGCAGGCCACTTCGCCCACTACGCACGGGAAACTAGGAAATCATCATCACGCCCCGTGAAAAACCCCGCCAGAGCGGTCAAATCAAGTCCAAACGGCGCTACACTGGTCAGCTCTGCAAAAATGGGCCCACACAGAAGTGTCACGTCCCATCAGTCTTACCAGGCACGCCACCGCTTGTCAGAGATGGCAGTCGCAAAATGCGTCATTGCTGATGTTGTTTCATCCTTCAGAACTAGCATAAAAATCACTCGATGATATCTTCGGTTGGTCTCTCGCATAAGTCTCGATTGGTTCTTTAGTAAAGATCATAAAGCCAGTCGAAATTCTTTCGACTATAGTATCATACTCCCATCGGAGCGTATCAAAAAATTTCTTTGACTAAAATGTGCAGGGTAAAAGATTTTGAGATTATCCTCCATTGCAAGCAATAAAGCACAATCTCGGGCTACTCCCATCGGAGCGCTGTCGCGCACCCGATAGAATAATGGCAAAAGTGTCAGTCGACGACACATTCGACTAAGTTCATAAGCAAAATCACACTCAAAATATTCCCGAGTTGATCCGACGATCCTTGGATGCTGCATGCATAGTGCAAAGGTAAGACGCACCGATCAGTCGAGCTGGGCTAAGGACCGCTCCAGCAGCGTTATCCTTAAATTTTCCGTGTCAGCAGACATGATGAATTATCCCCGACGGACGCGTTGGGTTGATTCAAAATTATACTGCAGTTCGATTCCGTAAGACCTCAACGGCTGTTTCGAGTCTGTCTAGTTTGTTCCAGATTCGAGTCCGGGGACTCGAGTTTGATTGAAAGCTAGTATGGTTTTGCCACAAATGGTAGTTAACTGGCCCCGATCCGTCGTGTGTGCCGGGCCTGCTAAGCTAATATCCCTTGATTATCATAAGCAAAAATTCATAGTCGATGAAACACTCGACATAGCCAACATGTGCTATTTCATACAAACATTTCAAATCATACGACACAAATGCAAAGAACATAACGTGCATGATGTATGAGTCCATGCCTGACTCTTCGAATCAGACAAGTACTCGGGGGCTACTGACATGGGTATGCCTATCGGGTACCCTACCATGAGGGTACCTGGTGCACGTATCGAATAGGCCCAACTATCAGAGCCTACATGAAGCCCATGAAGGGAGGCCCACGAAGATGAAGTATCCTCCAAGTTTGGCGAAGCAATAGTCGATTTAGAGTTTCCTTACTTGTAAATCGAGTCGGTTACGAACACCCGAGACCCAGCCTACTATTTAAGGACTGGGAGGGTCATCGAACCAGACCACGTACTTTCAGAACCACCAAAAACCCTAGCGAGATCGACATCTCGCCGGACTCTTGTAACCATCATATTCACACAGCAATAACAGACAGGCAGGACGTAGGGGTGTTACCTCCACACGAGGGCCCTGAACCTGGGTAAAATCTTTGCCCTGCTTGTCAGCCGACGATACTTCCAGCTCTACCATGTTCTCTCCCCCATATTCATAACCTAGGGACCTTAACCATGGGTCTTGATGAGTCTACCCCTCGTCAATATGGATAAGTTTGTTGTTGAGCCCATCAACTACCTTCTTATTTTCTCCAAGTTTGAGGAATTCATATTGGATATTGGGCGTTAGCATTGGAAATTTGTTAGAACTAACTTTGTGTCGTCACAAGGTATGTGTTCTGGAAGTTAGAAGTGACTTTCTCTGGTTCACGTGCAATTGCTGAAAGATGTCGCCGTGGATCTGAGTAAATTGTCTAGTTTTTCATCTCAAGCCAATCATGCATATGCAAAATATTCTTGGAATGGTACGTTGTTACCTCCATTCCTTGAGAATTTCATCTATGCATCCAAGCCACTGATTGAATTGTTTCCAGAAAAAGAAGAAGTCTGAGAACTTCTGTGTCTTCTTTGGTGTTTCCCAACAAGGACTCAATTGTGTCTCGCTGCAAGTAATTCGAGTAGGTGCAGATATCCTCTGACAAGTTGCTAATACGTGAGTTCCGCAATCTCGTTCCTCCTTTGGAGTTCGACATTGTAGTCCAGCTCTTGGGGTCCTAGCAATTGTAATCCGTTGGTATGCTTTGCAAAGACTTCCTATTCCTACATGCTGAGTCTGAGGTATCTCTACACCTAACCATGTCTGAATCTCAATCAGGAACGATGGTTGGTGATCCTCAAGAAGTTGACCTCGATGTCTATAACATTAAGAAGTTCTCTCGATACTAACGTTCCCGAAGTTTCTAAAGTTCTCTTGGTCCATCTTCCCGATCCTTCTCCTGTGATCTGAAATGTTCCTTAGCGAGGAACTTCCTACTCAAGTTGTCTGGTAGAGGTTACCTATTCATCTGTTGGAATCTTTTTTTAACATTCTTCCTCAGAGACTTAAGGCCTTGTGCAAAGTTCATATTCGCAATCCTTTTGAGAAACAGTTGTCTGCCAACCTGAAACTTCTTATCAATCTCCCGTCACCCTCACGTGTCTCCTACCTATCCATTCAAGGATGCTTGAAGTCTCATCCCAAAAGTTTGACTAGGAGGTACTCGCTCGTTGTATCTTCGTGAAGATCCATCCTTCCGGAGTGGTTTCCTTTTTTCCTATGGGGTAATTTGATGATGACCTCAAAGTGAAGCCGATGAAGATCTCCATGATGCCCTCGGTCAACCTTTTCAAGAAAGAAGCCAGCCACCGGAAGAGAGAAGATCGTGTAGTACCTTGTAACCCTTTTTCCCTCTTTCCTACTCTAGGAATCTCGGGGCGAGATTCTTGTAAGGGGGGTAGAATTGTAACAGTCCAAAATGGTTGAAGCTAAAAATGTGAATACAATTTTCACTTTTCCTTTCTTGTGCATCATGGCATCCCTAATAAAAAGGCTAAAGAAAATATAGCATTGGAAAACGTCAAATATGAATTGCTTCATCTCCAATTTCAAATCAATGAAAGTGTTCAAACTTGCTAAACAAAATTACTTGGACATCCTATAATTGTCAAGGAAGTTCCAAGAGTTCAAAATAATATTTTTGCACTTGCTTTAAAAATATTAAAGTGTATCAAATATTATTTAACAAAACTACCATAACCAAACCCTATGAACAAATGTGGTTCAAAGCATTTTATTTTGAGACATCAAATTTTGTGGAGCTTCTACATGTTATGGGAGGCTATATGAATTTTCTCATAATTTTTGAAATAGTTTAAAAGCCTCAATAAAATCCCTAAAGCTACTGATTCTTAAAGGAAAACAGAAAGAGGAAACGTGAGGGGGTTTTCTGCAAATCGTCGTCGTCTTCCTGTAGCTCCAGTGGGCACGGCATGGCGCCAGTGCCGAGCTTGCCGTGCGCCCAGGTCCCCCCCCCCCCCCCCCCCCCCCGCTCCTCCTGCCGCGTCGAAGAAGATAAGAAGGCCACCACGACGCTCTGCTCCCTCACCCTCACTCATTGCTCTCCTGTTCTTCCTCTCCCTCTCTTTTCCTCCATGGCCGAACCCTAGCCGGAGCTTCGCCGCCGCATCGCCGCCGTTCCAGAGCTCCCCGAGCAGATCGAAGAACACCAACGACTCCGCATCGTCCTCCTCTACATCCTGGCTGAAGGAATCGAGTCGGGGGCCGCTAATCGGCGCACAAGTTCTTCTTCCTCCTCTCCGGCCGCCACGCTTCGAGGAAGCTCGCCATCGCCTCCGACCTCCTCCTTCCTCGCCGAGCCCGTGCACGCGTCAAGGGTGAGAATGCGCTTCTTCCCGTGCTCCCCGATTCGTCAATGCATTCCCGTAGCGAGTTTAGGACGGAGCTCGCTGGAGTTCGCCGCTGGTCGCCGAGGTACGCGTCGCTCCGGTGACCAATAGGTAGCGGCGCCGCCATATTCATGCTCGCCGTGTTCGTGCACGTCGAACGCCGTTCATACCACGTCCCCTAGTGCTGTAGATCGACGCGTCCGTGACCTCGCCGGCGGCGACCACAGCCACGTGCGCGTCAGCGCCGCCGCGCTCCGGTCAAACCGAGCCATGGGCCCTCGTGCTTGCGTGGCTTCCACTGTGGCCACGGGCCCCACCTGTCAGCGGCTATGGGTAGCCCAGCCCTGGGTACAAAACGTTTCGATTAGAATTTCTGGAAAAATAAAAGAAAAGACAGAAAATTGTTGAAACTTCTAAAATTCATAACTAATTAAATATTTGTCCAAAAATTACAAATAACATACCAAAATGTTCAGAAAATTAAAGTGTGTCTTTTGGCATAACTCACACATCCAAATAAATTAGTTTAATTAATGTTTTATTAAAATAACAAAATTGACAGAAAATAAATTGTTTTTGGAAAATTCATAACTTATTAAGTATTGATCCAAAAAGTGAGTTTAACCTATCAAAATGATCAGCAGTTGATATACTTCATATTCACCTTGTTTCCAAATATGGATGCCTATTTTAATGTGGTTTAAGATAAGTTTACCAAAATGGCAGCATTAAATCAAATATTGGAAATGCAATAACTTTATATTGGTTAATCATAAAATTGTGTTCTTTATATCAAAATGTTCATAAAAATATGAACTAATCAATAACATCATTTGCATACATATTTGAATACCTTTGTAGTACTGCACTTTTTAGAAATTAGGGAAAACATTAATTAAATATGGGGTTATAGTTTACCTTGTTGGAAGAATTATATTTGTACCTCATTTAAATTGCCTGGTAGTTTTATAATAACTTCAGTGCATTAAAATGTCATGCCATCATGTGTTTGTGCATTGCATATGTTATGCGTGTATTGATTGTTTCTTTCCGATGTTTTTATACATCGATAGATCAAGCAGTCGGGGTTCCACCACAATACCCCGACGACCCGTATTATCAGCCCGTTGAACAAGGCAAGCGTAATCCCCCCTCTGAGCATGTCTCCTCCTATGTTTCCGCAAATATTTTCTCCACTATAATATTGCATTCGTTCTAAATGTCTTTTTCTTGGATTAGAGTATCCTACTAATTGCATTAGATACCTGTTGCCATTACCTGTATCCTTCCTAATATCCATAGGATTGAAGTGTTGGTCTAAGTTAATTATATCTGCTATGTATATGCTTAGCCATGCTTAGTTAAATTCTTAGTCGTCCGGTGGATGTTTCGTTGTCGGAACAGTTTATGGAATGACCGGATGTGGTGGAAAATTGTGGTGACATTATTAAACTGCTTAAAGGCAGGGATGAGAGGCCACGGGGATGTGGTGGGTTGTCTCGTTCTCACCGCCTAAGTGCGAGTTCTCGCCTTCGAGCCAAGACCGAGCGTGCTACCATGCGTGAGGCCTATGCAGTAGCAGGAACCCTCATAGACTAAATAACTCGGGCGGGGCTAGCCTGGTCCTCTAGTTTGAACTTCCATTTGCGCGTGAGTGATGATGGTGGCCAGGACTGGGATGAGGATGGTGGTGTTTAGAAAAATGAGTGGTCGCGGGGCAGGGTGTTGGAGGCACTGAACTTGCCCTACCGTCACTGATGATCCTAGGTTAGTCTCAAGCGAGGGAGAAGTCGACGCCGCTCCCACCCAGCCGGCTTTCCAAGGAAGAGAGCTAATGTACAGGCAATGGGTCGGACGGTACGCGTGGCAAAAACAGTACACCCCTGCAGGGTAAATCTTTACGAAAAGTCATGTCCACGGTTATGGACGACTTGGTGCCGGATTCAGAGACCATAGAAAACTTGAACGGAATGATTAAAACCTGAGTACTAAAGGTACTTCCAAGAATGCAAGGTTGACTTCCACGAGGGTGATTCGGGGAGGTGCCTTGGTAGACAGGTGAAGTGATTGATGGTGGTTGTTGATAAAGTTGATCAACAGAAAAGAGTTACTTCTTACCCCCCTTTTGAAAATATTCTGATTAGTCGATGTCAGTTGTCTTTTATAAAGAAAACTAGCTTTATGCAAAACAGCCATAAAAACTTTGTGAGCCAATCATCGAGCTAGTAGCTCTAGTAATCTTGCAGAGTTCGTCGAACTCAACGTTGTTTTGTTATTTTCAGTTGAGGACTTCTCCGACCGTGAAGGTGGGTTCTATGTGGACGTCGACGAGTAGTCTGGGGTTCCCAGGTGGCAGCTTGGGACATCCCGGAACAGCTGGCGCTGGAATGTTTATCTATAGGCCTCTTAGGCCATAATTTGGATCTTGTTGTTAGAACAACATATGTCGCTTCCGCATGATGTACTGTTGGGTCTGTGACCTCTGGTTGTAATATTTGCTATCTTTCTCTATTATAAGAGTTGAACTATAATGCTTTGAGTCGTAGAGTCTGTGATGTGCCAGTTGTTCCACAAGTATTGATCTCTCTATTATGCATTGATAGTTGTGCCTGTGTTATGGCATCAATCGGGGTGTTGCGTTGCCGATGATCCATTCCGAGCAACGTCTGCCAAAGGTTTTGGCCGGGGAGTGGTAAACCCGTAACCTCCAGTTGTATCGCATAACCTGTGACACACAACATCAATGTATAGTTCTGCGGTCGGGGCGCTACACTTTGGTTCAGATAGGTCTACTTCGTAGTTCTGACAGCCTTTCTTCTTTTTTCAAAATTACAGCTTGTACATGGAGACTAAAGATGAATCATAATAAAACTCATATACTCTATCATCATCTTATGGACCTTCTTAGCATATGTACCATTTGACAAGGACACAAGGGTGTGGTTTTTGACAACGTCATGTCCAAACAACTTCTGCACCCCGATTTTCAGAAGAATGTTCATCAGACCATTTGCTCTCATTTCTTCCATCAGATCATTTGAATTGTAAATGTGTTTCACCAAAGAAAGTATATTCCTGTTTCTTTAATGATAGAGGCGTTTCAGCAAAGAAAGAATATATTATGTCTATAACGATTGTTTCTGAAATAATTGTTTCACCTTATATATCTCATGTTTTGAGGCAAGGAGGACCGTGACCAGAATCACAGGGGCCAAGAAGATGAGCTATATATCTACTTACAGAACTGTTGTTTCGGGGAAAAGGTATGGTTTGGTTTGATAATAAATGTTTATGCTCAAGTGGTAAGGTTATGTGTGATCTATGTTTTTGAGCATAAAGGTGCATTCTAAAATTTGATAAGAAGGATGAATTCGTAGGTAATGGTCTTACGGATTCGTCATTCGTCAGCGTCATGTCGATAATTTTTTATCGTGTGGGATACAAGAAATGGTACAACAAGCATCATGATGCACCAGGTCGAACAGCTATAGTTCTATTGTTTGGAGCAGCAGCATACATTGTACAATTGATTTAACATATTACTAAAAACTAGCGTGGACTCTGCAGTAGCAATCACTCAGATGTGGTCTTTAGCAGCAAATCGAACATCCAAGTTATGGGAATAGTGATACAGAAACTGAAGTTTATGTATGGTACATGACTATGGGGATTGCTGTAATTCATGGAACAAAATATATCAAATAAGATGTAGGACTCGGGAATAAGGAATTATGTGAGCTTCTCATGAAATTTGAAATTAAAAAATTGCATTAGCCAACACGTGCATTGCACGTGCACAATTACTAGTGCTACAAAGTTGAGGTAAAATTACGGGACAATAACTGGTTAGCTTTTGTGTAACAAATATGATTAGCGCTCAACATGCACTTTTTTCTTGCACACGAGAAAGTCTAGAAGAGAGAGGCGATTGGGAGACGATCATACATAGATTACATCCCCCTGTCCAGCGATGTCGTTGGTCTGCTCCATCTTTGGTGGCTTTGGGGCCTTGAAGGCGCGGCGGAACACGACCCGTTGCCGTGGGAGGGTTCCATAGCCTGTTTTTTAGTTTCTTCTTTAGAATGGTGAGACGGTGGCAACATCTGGAAGTCGGAAATAAGATTCTTCTCATCCTAACCTCGTTTCGGTGGTGCGTCTAGCGCTGACGGAGGGAGGGTGGAGTTATGTGTCAGGCGGGTCTCCGGGGATCCGTTCAGTTTTCGTATTGTTGGTGTGGTTTCAGGTCTGGCTCTTTTGACGTACAAGTCTCTTCTTTAGCGATTGTTGTTGATCTGGTGTGCGGGTCCTTTGTGGGCTTAGCACGACGACTTTGACCGGCTTTGATGATGGAGGGGCGAGGACGGCGGCGCGCGTTTGGCTCGTGCCAATGTGTGGTCGTCGCTAGATGGTCTAAGAACTTATTTGTAATTTTTTTTCTGGGCTTTTTGTAGTACTATGGATGATTATCAATTGACCGGTGAACCTTTTCCAAAGAAAACATGCATTTTTCTTAGCAAAACAATATGGAAAAAAAAGAGGAGAAAAAGAAAGCAACAGCTCGTCTTTTTTTTTTGCAGATGAAAGCAACAGCTCGTCAGCTCGTATTCAAAGGAAAAAATGACGGGCTTGGTGAAGGTGCACTTTCTTGTGTGGTGGCCCAAATTGTGACGGGCTTTGGTGAAGGTGCATGGAATACTGAGTCAACGTATTAGCGGACAGAAAAGGCCCGATACGAGGCAGCCCAAAACACCCACCAGGAAGCAAACCAAGCCCGAATCGGCCCTTCTCCGTAATCGACCGTAGGTTTCCGTTCCATTCCCCTACCAAGCACGTCCAAGAAACAGGCGAGCAGCTCTCAGTTCGGATCGGCGATGGCGATGCTCCGGTGTGCCGCTGGCCTCGCGCTTCGCCGGTCGGCACCACCACCTGATGCCGCGGTATCGCGCTTCTTCGGCAGCGCTGGATGCAGCAGCCCCACAGCTGGCCTCGCGCTCCTCCGCCGGCCGCCGCCTCCGCCTGCTGCTGTTGCGGCGGCGGCGGGCTCTCGCTTCTTCAGCAATGGCAGACCGATTGGATCCAGCAACACCAGATCTACGGTATGTGCTTTTACCTCGAATCAGTTCATTCATTCCCCCAACAACATATTTTGTATTAGCAAGCTCGAATCAAATGCTGGACTAGGACTATAGTATTAGATCAGATTAATACGTCACTAGGCTATACATGTTAATGAAGTTGGCTTACGAGGGAAGTCAGTTCAGAGCCTAGGCTAGGCTCCCTGCTTGTTAGAGTATGGCTTAATTCTCAGACAGCTTTGCTTTGGTACATACCTGATCGTGGCCTGCAAATAGAAATCCCAATCTGAAGGAATTCATTCATTCGTTCGTTCATGTCGAATTTGAATTAGAAGAGAACTGCTCTCCTCGTTTGGAAGTATGATTTTACCTCTGTTAATGTTTCCTCACCTTTAGTTCTTTGTTCATTTTTAATATATCCTTTGGAGTCTCTATGTTTTAATTCATTGACCATTTTCCAGCCTCCTTGAAGATTTTTTTTTGGTTGAGATTACTAACCTATATAACACGTGACCCATTAGCACATCACAGCGACTTTCATATTTTTTTATACAATTTTAATAACACAACTCCTGCCATATACACTTAGAGCGACAAAAAAAAGACCACTCTAACTTAAAAAGTAGGCACTTTGCTTACTGAAATTAACAAAGTAGGGCAACATGATGAAAAAATATTGAGTGAGAACATTAAAGCAATCCATTATGAAAAGTTGCAAAAACTTCTGAAGCAGATATTAATATATCTTAAAATTTGGTCTATCTATGTCTAAATGAAGTTTAAACACGACCTATGTTCAGAGCAAACATTAACAAGAAAATTGTAACCATTTTTCAGCATTATTCCTGACTGAATTTTCTTTTAGTTATTACTCCTACATATGTTGTATTTGAAATAGCATTTCAAAAGATTGGTAGAGTAATACTAGAACTGTGTGTACAAATTTTTCAGAACTTTCTGTGACTTTTGGTACTGGATTGCTCAGTACGATATCTTGCAAAAGGAAATAATATTAGAAAAAGGCTACAAGTCTAAATGTTTGAGAAGAAAAGTAGAGAACAGGTTGCTGCGGCTTTTCTTGTAACTAATGATATTAAGTTTGTAACTGCTGTAGGTTGACAAGCCTACTGAGGAAAGCAAGAAGCACTCTCAGAGTTTGCCTGCTAAGATACGAATCGTGATGAAATCTTTCAATAACCAAAAGAACAATCTGAGTAGTCTTGAGCCTTACGTGCGCAAGGTTGGGTTGCCTGAATCGCGATCCTTATACACCGTGCTACGATCACCTCATATTGATAAGAAATCCAGGGAGCAATTCTCGATGCACGTGAAGAAAGTATTCGTGGAAAAAATGGCAGAGACACATGAATTGCCCAAGAAGTTCTTCTGGTTAAAACGGCTTCGTATATTGGGGGCTCAGTATGAAATCAGTATTAGTTTCAAGACCCGTTTGGATAAAAAGATTGGCTGCAGCAAAGGAGGGGGCCTGCGTTGACAGTAGTTCCAAGCCAAAAAAAAGGGAGACAGGCTTAGAAAAAAGGAGGTGGTAACTAAATGTTTCTCTTGGCCAACTGAATTACCCCTGATTGAGAATAAATCATAGGTTGGTAGCTGATGGATTAATTGGTTTTTGTTTGGTGGCTGCTTTCTTGTGTTGTAGCTGCTTCAGGCGGTCTGAAGCCTGAGTTTAAAACATACCAGCTCTCCAACTTTCTGTGGATCTTAGTTTATGCTCCTTGTTTGATCTAGCAATTACACATGCATATCCTTGTATTGACATGTGGAACTCCGGATGCATGTGGTCTATCGCGGAAACCATCTATGTATTTCAGAGAAAATCATGATGATAAATATGTGGAGATCATGATTCACGATGTTTGGCTACGTGCTAATGTCCTCTGAATCTGCCCTAGCCTGAATGTATGATCTAGCATATGATTGTTTGATTTGGACGTGAAATTAACCAAATATTATCATCTGTACATTTGTGGGTGACAATTGATTTACTTACCGCCAACATCGTGTGATCCTTCCAAATGACTGATAATGACAGTCACAAAACTAACCAATGTAGTTAGAGTGCAGATGAGCAATGCCTGTAAAACTTATGGCCAAATATTAATTTTTGATACAATTTCCTACAACCGTCTGGAACCGATGGATACATCTTCAAAATAGAACAGAAAATAGTACAAGGCAGAGTACAATAAAATAGGGGTAATGTGGTATGTAATGTGGATCTGGAGCTAAGGTGGTACCCAAACACTTTTATTAGCTTCAGAGTTTTTAGGTGGAGTGAAGCTAAGTGGAGAGGAGCTCTCCCAAACACAGCCTTAGTACTTAGTAGTTGGTTGCTGGAGACCGCATCAGATGCATTACTCAATCCTTGACGGATCGATCTTAGCAGGCGAGCAGTTAGATTCCTCAATCGCGCGTCAGCTAGTGCAAGCAGGTTATTATGCTTAACTGATTAGCGACCGATTAACCGACCAGGAGCTAGCGAAACTGCTAAGTCCGGTCATCGAGCGCTGAGAGAGGCGGCGCGCGCTCGTACGTTCGCTCTGGGCTAGACGTCTAGTTTCTGGACTTTTGGTTTTCTTCTTGATCAAGAAGCTTAAAACCTTACAGGTTTCGTAAAAAAAAAAAAAACTTATGTACCTTATAAAAAGTTTTTTTAATTATAGTAAGCAAACGACCCCGACCCTCTCCCGTTCCCCACCTGAACAGTGCTCGGGAGGCGATTTTTGGGCGACCTCGTGCGCGCCAGCTCGCCGGCGGCGGTCCGGCCGATTCCTCGCCCTCCGCGGCCGCTCAGGCGGCGGGAGGACGGGGGATCGACGGATCCCGCCGTGTACATAGCCTAGGTGTGCGTGGGTGCTTGCCGGCGGCGCTCTGGAGTTGGAGGCGTGGCCGGAGAGGCGTGTGGCGGCGGTGGTTCCCTCCTCTGTTTCTTGCTTCTCCGGTGGAGGGCTCGGGCAGATCTGCCGTCGTGGGTGCGTCCGCTGCTCTCCGGAGCCGTGGCGTACTCTCCTCCGAGTTGGTGGCCATGGTGGTGGCGCCTGCTCTAGATCTAGGGTTTCGGCGAGTGCTTTTGCTTAATCTTGCTGGGAGGTTGCAGGTGCAGCGCTTCTCTTCGTCGGTGTTCCTGGAGGGCTTGCGGAAGAAGGTTGAAGCCTTCGTCTTCGTCTCCGGTGCGAGGCGGCGACGGTGGTTTGGTGGAGGATCAGCGCCGATGCTCGTTCAGCGGCGAGATTCCGGCGCCTGCGTCGGATGGATCATGCGGCTCTCTCAACAAGGTTGGCTGATCTTCTTCCTTAGGTGTGTGGTGTGCGTGGTGGTGCCAGGTTTGCCGTCTGTGGCGAGGCCTGCGGTTGCGTTTGTGCGTGCGTTGTGCTCTGTTCTTGCTTGATCTTGTACGCAACTCCCTTTCAAAAAAAAAAAAAAAAGTTTTTTTAACTGTACCTTGTGTAAAAGGTTGGAAGAGCGGGCAGGAGGCGGCCCATGGTCTGCGAGTTGCTCTAGAAAACTTAAATCGGTAGAGATTGGGTCTGCAATGGCGGCGATGGTCCGATCTTCCTTCGGGGGACTCGTGCTCCGGCGATCCTCGGCAAGTCTGAGGCTTCCATCGAGCCTATCGGCCGTATCGTTCAGCGACAACACCGCCGCCGGCCGGGTAAGTAACGTATACCCTAGAGTAATAGTTGCCCTATCTATCTCGCACTGGCTCTATGAAGGAAATACTGAAATTGAGGTATACGCATATGCCTTTGTTATGCAATGGAGTCAGCATCGACGAAATAGGCCGTAGCCCCGCTATATAAATATAGCAACCATCCGATACAACCAACGAGAGACACGGCTGGGGCGACAGCCAACAAGCACCCAAAGAAAGGAAAAGAAGAAATAAAAGATGACATAGGCAGATTGACTAAGCGACGATGACCCGCAACCGCTGCGCCCTCTCCGAAAATGTACCACCACGCTCCTAGTACGGAATCGACAAGTACCAAGCAACACCTTCAAGAAGGAAATTCATGCTGCTGCCGGACCAAAATTGGTCCTAGGGTTTCCCCCGGCACACAAGGAAGCAGATGAAGGGTAGCCACAACGCCCTTCAGGAAGGAAAGATGACACCCGAAGGCGGCACCGCGTCGGTGTCGGACGAACCAACAAGGATTTCTCCCGAAAAACCCCATCCGCAATCCTGGACGAACCATAACATAGGAGCCCGCAAGGCCGAACCTCGACACCGCCAGACTCACCACCCGCCAACAAGCGCCACCACGGATGCGAAGTCACCATCGACGTCTTTCCGAAACCACCGTCGCGAGGCCAGCAAGACAAAGGCCAAAAGTAGATGCACCAGGGTCAACAGAACCGCGGCCACGGGAGGGAACAACCTCCACCGCCAAAGACGGTAGTCGACCGGACGCGGCCGTGGAGCACACCAGTCCCAGCTAGGTTCGGCCGGACTCGACGGTCCATAAAGCCCCCGCAAGGGCACACCAATCCTAATAGGGTCCAGCCGGACCCAAATCGGGCCCGTAAAGCTCCGCTGCCACGCTGCAACAAGTCCGCCGCCGTCGCCGTTGTCCCTGGAGCCTCCACCTCTTCCTCCGCTGCCGAGAGCTCTGCAGATGGACCAGGCGAGACCCAACCCAGATGGGCCCGTAGGGCCCCGATCTGGGCAGCTAGGGCCGCCAACCCAGATTGCTGTGCCCCGTCGCCCGCTTGATGCGCCGCCCCGCACCGTCACGCGCGTCGCCGCCGCCACGAGGCCACCCGGCCGGAGCCAAGCCGCCGCCACCCGAGAGGCACCGCCGCCATGCGAGGGGAGCCCCGCCTCAGCCTGCAGGGCGCGGGGGAGGACCTTCCGCCGCCGCCGGCGCCACCTGGGCTCGCCCGGCAGCCCTTGCCGACGGCGGCGACGAGGGGAAGATGCGGAGAGGAGGGCTGGGAGGGAGAGGCCGGGGGCGCGCGCCGCCGCCACGGGGGGCGGCGGTCGCGCGGGAGAGAGGATAGGGTTTTTTCCCGTTCAGCCATGGAGTCAGCATCTGGCCCGGCCGTCGTTTTGCAAGTTTTCTTCGGTTCCATGAACAAAATTTCTGCTTTTCGGTTTGGCTGGTCGTCCGATTTTGCTATGTGATTTTCATTAGAGAAAAGGGCCGGCTCCCTGGTTTCATTCATGGAAAAAACATCAAAACCGCATCCTCTCACTTTGTGATTCGTTATTCATGGTAGCTGCCATAAGGTTCAACGTCGATCGAAAACACAAGCATGTTATTTGCGAGTTCAAAACATGTTCGAATTGTTAAAACAATATTCTTATTACAACATAAATAATGTTCATATGATTCAAAACATAGATAAACGAAAATTAATATTAGCTGCTTTTACTAACTCAATGTATACAGTGCTAAAGTCAACCAAATTATCATGGCACATAAAATAATTAATAGTCCTACTTGTCAGAAATAATTTGGGTGCTATCAACTTCACACAACTAACATATTTTAGTCAGTGAAAACAATCTTTGCTTGCTGTAATGGTGTATCCACAGGCTTCCATTTGCATTGGAGTACTCAGTACTCACACTTGCTTCCATTTGCATTGGAGGGTGTAATAAGAAAGGTGTCGAAGTCTCTCAAGAGAACAAGAAAAAAGATTGGCGCCGAAAGAAAAACTCCCACAGTTGTTTGCTCCACGTGTTGTCTTAGTTCATGGTCGTAATAAGTTGAGCAAGTGTGTTGGCGGTCGGGTGGTTGCTTGGTGTGTTGTTCAGTTGTGTTTGTGGTGTTTGTTGTGATGGTTTTCTCCCGGTTTTCTGTTAATTAACTGGGCAACTCTCTTCTTAATTAATAGATTTGGGCTAAACTTTTGCCCCCGTTTCAAAAATATGTTTAATCAGTTATTTTACTATATCTTTTAGTATCAAATAGGCGTCTCTGCACTGTAAGTGGTCTAACGGTTACATTTACAGATGGAGAGGCGTCATATGGATGAGACTGAGAAAGAAGAGGCTGAAAAGGCACAACGGCGGCGCACACAACAAAGGTTTGCTAGATTTTCCATCTTAATTTTGAAGCTCAGTAATCGACTAAATGTACTTGTTGGCATCTTTATTGGTTAATTCACTTGCTCATCTTTGTCAGACATGGCTTCTCCAACGGCAAACAATCTGATTCTTTTTACACAACGTTGTCTTGGGATGACATCAAGCTTCCCCGAGGCTCTTCCACGGACTCTGCTAAGACCTCTTCCTCGTTAGAGTCGAGCACCGACATCTCATCGCGATCGTCGGGAGGCTTTTGGGGCAAGAGTAGCTCGTGGTCGTGGGGCTCAGGAGATTCGGGAGGAGGTGACTCATACTCGGGAGGAGGGGACTGTGGGGGCGGAGACTAGTGGTGGTGTGTGTCATAATTCTTAGTTAGTTTTTCTCCGTGTGATTGGTTAATTCGTAGGATTGTAGTGATTTGTTAGCACACCATTTTATAAAAGAGTTACATGATTTCCCATACATTGTTGTGAGATATCTTGTTATTACATTTTTAATAGCGTAAGTGAGATATGTCAAAAGAAAACTATTATGTTGTTCGTAAACATGAAAATAGTGCATTGCAATTATGATTGATAGAGACTTTGAGCAGGTAGCCAATGGTTGCGTGTCTTTTCATTAAGGGAGAGCAAAGGAGTTTGACTTACAAGGCGCAAGCGCCACTACACACATGCCCCTAGCAACCACACACACAGTTCAAATAAATAAATAATCCTACGGCTCGCTGCTTCCTTCTTCGCAGTTTCCCATAGCTTCAGATCCACTTTAGTGAGCCCAATGATTTGATTTAAATTCATGCTTCGATTCTAAAACGTAGGAGCGTTTTGCTCAAACCAGATTTTGTGCATACCAACAACCACCAATGTCATGATGTCCTTTATTTTGTTCTTTGGATGACGGTTGGACAAGGAGAGCCACCATCCTTTAACAGTTTCATGTGGCTAGGGAACAATGTCTTCAACTCCCAGGTCATGACACAGGATGAACCGGAATTGTCTCGAGAATGGGCAATTGGGCATTGCACAAGGGGGTGGTCAATGTTCTTAAGAACCTGATCACATAGGGTGCATTTATCCAGGTGGTCCAGACCACGGCGCTGACGCATCTTTGCAGTCAAGCAACGATTGCGCAATGCGAGCCAGCAGAACGGTTTTCCTTTGAGTGGTGCGTCATTCTTCCATGGGGATTTTGCATAGTCTGGCTCAATAGTGCCATGAAAGAATGCCCGGTATACCGAGGAAGGAGAATGGAAGAGGCTACTAAGTACTAAATTCTCGGCTGCGGTACAAGGAAAACTAGGGCTCCCTCCCACCCGCGGCGGCGCCCGCGCCGCCCTGTTCTCCTCCCCGCGCCCGGCCTCCTCCGCAACAGTGCCGCCCCCTCTCCTCCTCCCCCCTCTCTCCCCGCGCCCGCGCCGCCCCCACGGCGGCCGGCGCGGCCCCCCGCCTCCTTCCCTCTCCGCCCTTGACGACCTCTCTCCTCCCGCCGCCGTCGGCGCATGCCGCCGAGCGTGGCTCAGGCGGTGCCGGCGGCGGCGGCGGTTCTCTCCCCGCGCGCTCGGATGGTGCCTCGCGGGGCGGCGGACTCCAGCGGCGGTGATTCTTCGGCCCAGCTTCGGCCCGGCGAGCTCCGGGTGGTTCTTGGCAGCGTATGTGCTGCCGTTGGCAGCGGGGCACCCTGGTAGCCTGCTGGCGGCCGGCCGGCAGCGTCCGGGGGGTGGAGGAGCAGGAGCTTGAGGTGGGGTGGCGGCGGCGCCGCCGCCCTTGCTGCAGTGCAGCGGCTGGGCTTTACGGGCCCGGCTGGGCCAGTGAGGTCCTGGTGTGCCCGGCTGCTGCATCCGGTCGGCTACTACCTTCCGGCGGTGGAGGCGGTTTCCTCCCGTGTGCCGCTGTGTTGCCGTCCCTAGCTCGACTCCATCTACTCGGCTCTTCTGGCCTCGCGACATGGACCACGGCGAGATGACGGTGATGACTGCAAGATCGTGGTGGCGTGTACTGGTGGGCGGCAAGATTGGTGGAGCTACACGGAGTGCTTGGGGGTGTGGTTTTTTGGAGTTCGGGAGAAATCCATGTCGTTCGACACTGACGCGGTGACGCTTGTGGGTGTCGCCATCCTTCCTGAAGGGCGTTGGGATAGCTCTTCTCGACTCCTCATCACACCGGGGGAAACCCTAGGACACGGTCCGGGTAAACCCTAGGATCTGTCCGGGTAGCAGCAGCGTCGTCGTCGCTCCCTTCTTGGAGGTGTTGCTTGGTATGAGGCGCTTCGGTGTGCTAGGAGCGTGGTGGTAATTCTCCGGAGGGCGCAGCGGTTGCGAGTCTTCTCTGTTTTCGTTGAACCACTGATGTTGGCTTTGTTTTCTTTTTTTTCTTCTTTTTGTTTCTTTTGGACTTGATTGTGCTGTTTGCCCCAGTGGTGGCTTTGCAGTTGTACGGTTGGTTGCTATATTAATATAGCGGGGTGAAAGCCTGTTTCGAGGAAGGAGAATAAACTCCATTAGCGGTCAGCCGACAACTGAAGGTATCTTATGTGTCATTGAGAGGTGGTTGGGCTTGTATCAGGTTCCAAAGGTCTATGAATTTACTGATCACGTTGTGAGACCCACTCAGACGGCTTTTATGCAAGGTCGCAATATCCTTGATGGAGTTGTGATCTTACATGAAACAGTTCATGAGATGCATCGGAAAAAACTTAATGGAGTTATTTAAAAATAGACTTCGAAAAGGCTTATGATAAAGTCAAATGGTCTTTCCTACAACAAACATTCAGAATGAAAGGTTTTTCAGATGAATGACGCGCAATGATACATAATTTCGTTTTCGGAGGAAGTGTCGCCATCAAAGTTAATGATGACGTTGGTAGATACTTCCAGACTCAAAAGGGATTACGACAAGGCGATCCATTATCACCTATATTATTTAATACAGTTACTGATATGTTAGACATAATCATTGAGCGCGCGAAATTGGATGGGCAAATTATTGGAGTAGTTCCGCACCTAGTGGATGGTGGATTATCCATTCTCCAATATGCTGAAGATACAATTCTTTTTATGGAACATGACATAGAAAAGGCAAGAAACCTGAAATTTATATTATTAGCGTTCGAGCAACTTTTCAACCTAAAAATTAACTTCCATAAAAGCGAAGTATTTTGTTTTAGCGATGCCCAGGACGAGGCTGCCCAATATGCTGAGCTATTTGGTTGCGGGCTTGGCAAGTTCCCAATTAATTATCTTGGCATCCCAATTCACTTTAGGAGGCTAACGATTGCTCAATGGAAGCATGTTGAGGAAAGACTACAAAAAAGGTTGTGTAGTTAGAAAGGAAAACTACTATCCCTGGGTGGTAGATTGGTTCTCATAAATTCAGTCCTAACTAATATGGTGTTGTATATGATATCATTCTTCCAATTACCAAAGGGAGTCTTGCATCGATTGGATTACTTTCGATCTAGATTCTTTTGGCAAGGGGATAATAAAAAAAAAATCGGCTGGCCAAATGGAATGTAGTATGCCGCCCTAAGGACCATGGTGGTCTTGGGATTCATGACCTTCAGGTCAAGAATAGAGCACTCCTTGGTAAGTGGCTGTTTAAACTTCTGACCGAAGACAAGGTGTGGCAAACTCTTCTTAGGAGGAAATACATAGGCTCAAGTGCGCTATCACATGTTTCTTGGAAACCAGGTGATTCACATTTTTTGGCTGGCCTAATGGCGATGAAGAAATTCTTCTTCCCGTATGGTTCTTTCTCCATTAAGGATGGATCGGAGATAAGGTTCTGAGAGGATAGGTGGCTAGGAACTACCTCACTCCGAAAACAATATCCAGCTTTATATAATATAGTCCATGGACGTCACAAGAGTGATACGCTTGCTCAAGTGTTGGTAGATAACTCCAACGGTGACGTTCAAACTAGATCTTGTTGGTCCCAGGCTGGTAGCTTGGCACGAGCTGCTACATCGTCTAGCTTCTGTCAATTTGACACAAGGGTCTGATGAGTTTCGGTGAAATTTACACAATAGTGGTAAATTTTCAGTGGACTCCATGTATACAACACTAATCCAGCCAGTAGTGCCGGTTGATAATAATAAGAAAATCTAGAAGATGAAGATTCCACTAAAAAAACAAAGTTTTTGCGTGAAATATTCGTCGAGGAGTTATTCTTACTAAAGACAACCTTGCAAAACGTAATTGGCATGGAAGTAAACAGTGTGTCTTCTGTCATAAAGACGAGACGATCAAATACTTATTCTTCGAGTGCAAGTTTGCTAGTTCTATATGGTCCATCATCCAGATTGGTTCTACTATATACCACCCAAAAGCATTGCCAATATTTTTGGCAATTGGCTGAATGGGGTGGATAATAGGTTTAAACAACTTATTATGGTGGGAGCGGTTGCCGTAATATGATCGCTTTGGCTATGTAGAAACGACAAGATTTTTAATGATAAAAATTGTTCTCTTATGTAGGTTATCTACAGGACTACTGCTACTCTCCGTTCGTGGTCTCAGTTGCAACGTGTGGGGCATCGAGACCTGTTTATGGAGGTGTGTACCAGACTGGAGGATACGGCGAGAGACTTTTCATCCCAACATGGATAGAAGCATAATTTGCGGATTAGCCCTCCACCACCATAGGCGTTCTTACAATTTCTCATTATCATATGTAATTCGTCTTTTTATGTTTCGAACTTCAGACTCGTTTCGGCTGTGTGCATCTTGATTATGCAGAGTCTGGATATAATACTTAAACTTTTTATGTAATAAAGGTCCTTTATCTAAAAAAAGGTCTATGAATTCCATTAAGGTTTGAATGGTTGGCTCCCCTCTAATGTCTTGAATCCACTTGTCATTTTGTAATACACCGGCCACTGATCTGAGCTTAGCTCCACGACCACGAACGAACTCGAGAAGAGATGGGCTATCTGTGCACGGCTTTGAGCAGCGATCCAACGATCAGTCCAGAATTTGGTTCGGTCACCTTTTCTTTGCAAGCTGTTTGAAACATGGCTTCTGCCTCTGCCGACGTAGTGAATTGCAGCTCAGTCCATGAACGAGCTGGGCCAGATCGTTCAAGCCAACGCCACCTCATCCTTAACGCTGCATTCATGAATTTCAAGTTGTGTATGCCTAACCTTCCAGTGCTCCTGGTTTGCAAACTTGCTCCCAAGCCACTAAACAATAGCCCCCCATTTGCATTTGCAGATCCCTGCCACAGAAAGGATCGACAAATCTTGTTGGTTTGCTTCATAACCCATGGGGAATATCTAATGAGAGCATGAGAGCATGTTGTAAACAGCAATTGCGGAAAGAAGAGTCTGGATCAGAATAGGCCTTTCGCTGTCTGTAAGCATCAAATTTCTCCAGGTAAATAACTTCCTTGCAATTTTGTTAATAATGATTTGCAGTTCTGTTTTGCGCAAGTTCTTCAAGGAGAGAGGCAGACCCAGATACTTGCAAGGAAAATATACCAATTGCCAAGGAAAAGAAATAGTAGCAGCAGCTACGTCGATGTTAGAACATGCGATTGGCACACATGGCAAGGTTGCAACTCAGGCCTGAAGCTTAACTGAACAGCTGAGTATTTTTGATTAGGATATGTATCGTTTTGAAGCTAGCATTAGATGTCACCTTTGTCCAATTCATCCGGATTACTTCTAATCTTTACTATTAAATGGGAGTTGGACGTATGTTGGTGAAGCCTCCGTTTTCTGCCTCCATTTTCTGCCTCGTCGATCTGTCTCTGACGTGTGGGCCAGCGAAGTCGATCGATTCTTTTCCTCGCCTCTTCCCTCTCACCGGCCCCATCCCGCACCCATCGCCTCTCTCACCTCCTTCAGCGCCTTCTCACACGCGCCGCCGGATCCGGCCGTCTCCCTTCCACCGCGCGGTGAACGAGTGGTTTCCGATCTGGAGGCAGCGCGCTGCTAGCACGCCGTTCAGCCCGTCCGAGACAGAACGCAGAAGTGGCTACCGAGCTTGGCGGCGGAGCATTGTGTGCTGCGAGGTGGGTGCTGATGGCTGCAGTTGGAGAGGAGCCGCGCGGTGCTTCTGCCCAGCGCCGCCACGCTCCCCGTCACAATTCCACGCCTCCCTTCTTCTCTGTGCCGCCCGGCGCTACTGCCCCGATCTAGGGCCACCGCATCCACCTGCTTCCACCATCAGACGAGCATACTAGGCGGCGTCGGTGGTCCGTTGAGCAATCCCCGTGGTAGGGATATGGGCGCTCCGCGGGTGCGCTGCATGCGTCCGCACCGAGGAGCCAGGTTGTGGAGTTTGCTGCTTCCACGGTTTCCACATGCCAGATGGCATCTCTGCAGCTGGCGGAGGGCCTAGAAGATGGTGGCGGCCTCGCCAGTCTCTCTCCTTCGAGGCGCCGCCCCTCGCCAGATCCGGCAAAACCGGATGAGTTCGAGACGTGAAGCAGATGACCAGGGAGACAACAGGGGGCTTACAGTGGGACACAAGTCTGCAGCTGGTAAACCTTAATCTCTTTTGCTCACACCGCGAGTTGTTGCTCATAGTTCCCCTATCTCCCTTCTATAAAAATATGCCTGGGTGCTTACCCATGGATTTCGTTTTTTTTTTATCTCTTTTGCTCCAGATCTGTTTATTCTGCACTTATCTCTGTACATCTTTGTGCTTGGTCTGATCCTAGAAACTGAAAACAATCACTTGGTCATTATTCTACTAGAGTATGTTGTTCTTGGTTCAATCCAAATGTCCGTTCATGACGGCCATGCACTTACGACCCCTACCTAGCTAGCATTGTCGATGGTCGCCGCTCTACAGTCGTGAAATGCGAATGCGAACACTTACATGAGAAAAGGTTGATGTCTTACATGTCTCTCAAGTCTAGGATTTTCATCATTCAATGGTTCGTTGTGTTCTGGGATCATCTCGGTTTGCAACCCCAATCAAAATGGGATACGCAGTGCATATGATTATCTAGCTATAATGGTGAGAGCTTAATGTGCACTTGGATTATTAATTGCAAAGACACTAGATTGAACAAGCATTGATACGTTAAAACAAGCATGGAGACTGACTTGTTTATTCTGATGAATATACTATTACTAGTTGAGTGCCCGTGCGTTGCTATGGATGTTAACATCAATTTAAGTTAAAAATGCTTTCATCCCAAGTCTCTTTTTTAAGCATATCATTAAAGTTCTATTAACATCATTTTTCACAAAAAAAACTATGGGATTACTTGATCCGTGCAAATAGTATGCATGAACCCTAAATGCCCACGGTCCGTTAGTGAATTTTATTGGTAAACCTGTCGCACATGTAAAATATAAGATGCACATAAATATTTATTTTTATAGAAAAACAGTCACATAATTTTTATGGTTGGTAAAACATCTACGAAACATTAATATTTAAAATCCGCAGAGCATAACTTGTGGGAAACTCCCAAGAACTTTTCAAATCTGTTGCAAATCGGTTCTGGTAGGTTAATTATCGGCGATCATGAATTCATGATGCATCCCTATGGTTCATACTTGTAAAGGTTTTTGAAAAGTTTGGTTTAAACAAACCCTCACAAATGTTTTTTTTTTTTGAAAACTGTTTGCCTTTTTCTTTCCCCAAAAACGCCTCCTTGGTCAGTGAGGAAGAGGAGAGGCCAGTTTCGTATAATATTATTTTCAAGAATATTTAAGAATATTCATTCAAGTTCCATACAATATTTCAAACATACGAACCAGGTGTCTTGCCAAAAAGTCAATGTAGATATTGTCCTTAAAGATGTCGCTGGGCATAATGAATATGGTTGTCCTCCTAGGAGAACTGTAATGCACCATTTGAGCACATATCATTCGGGAGTTAGCAGTAAGAGGAACCAGCAAAATGTCTCCGGTTTATTTCTTAATTATTTTTTGATTTTTTTTTTGTTCATGAGATGGTTGTGACTCCTTTGACAATCTGTTGTCCACCTTGAATGAAACATAGTGGATTTGAAAATGTTCAAAAATATGAATTGTGTATGATTCATGAAAGAAACCTGTGTAGAACTTGTTTGAATATTGTTCAATATTCTAAGAAATGACGTATGTTTGAAATATTGTATGGAACTTGAATGAATATTCTTAAATATTCTTGAAAATAATATTATACAAAACTGGACTCTCCTCTTCCTCACTGACCAAGGAGGCGTTTTTGGGGAAAGAAAAAGGCAAACAGTTTAAAAAAAACATTTGTGAGGGTTTGTTTAAACCAAACTTTTCAAAAACCTTTACAAGTATGAACCATAGGGATGCATCATGAATTCATGATCGCCGATAATTAACCTACCAGAACCGATTTGCAACAGATTTGAAAAGTTCTTGGGAGTTTCCCACAAGTTATGCTCTGCGGATTTTAAATATTAATGTTTCGTAGATGTTTTACCAACCATAAAAATTATGTGACTGTTTTTCTATAAAAATAAATATTTATGTGCATCTTATATTTACATGTGCGACAGGTTTACCAATAAAATTTCACTAACGGACCGTGGGCATTTAGGGTTCATGCATACTATTTGCACGGATCAAGTAATCCCATAGTTTTTTTTTGTGAAAAATGATGTTAATAGAACTTTAATGATATGCTTAAAAAAGAGACTTGGGATGAAAGCATTTTTTTAACTTAAATTGATGTTAACATCCGTAGCAACGCACGGGCACTCAACTAGTTGATTTATATCATTCTTCCATGTTACATCTGGTCGCGATAGTTGGGGTTTGGGAATAAATGAGAGCGTAAATTTCAAAAGAAAACACCACGATTGGGGTTAGGGTTTCAAAAAAACCACCACTTTATAAAAAATCGCAAAAAAACACCGGTTCACTCTTTATTTCTTGCAAGAAGCATTGATCGGTCACTTTAGGTCGTTCGACATTGTTTCTAACCAGACGGGCAACTGTCAGGCTGACATGGCGCTGAATTTTCACACCGTTACTCAGCCGTCAACTTACATGTGAGACAGTGAGACCCATATGCACCTTCAAGAATTTTCCTCATGAACATTGTGTCAAGCACCTTGTGTGTGCCGACGAGCTCATCTGTTCACGCCATCCGTGGAGGCTGCCCTCTGCCCTCACCTCGCCGCTAGTGCTGACTCCGGCAACCACATGGGCACCAACGTGGCGCTGCCAACGCTGGACGCACACACCAGCATCGCCTCCAGGAGTCCAGGGACGTTGTCATTGACCTCAGGACATGCTCTACGGCCCGACCCACCCTGCAACAGGCCCCGGTGCCTATAGAACTGGTGCTATGCCTGGGCAAGCCGAAAGGACAAATAATCTTGGGTTGCCCGAACAACTTGCTCACAAAAACATGATGATGGAAGAGAATTGCCATGCCTTTTCACCAATATATACCTCAGGTTTTGCAAAAGTTGAATCTATCAAACTCAGTCCCGCGACAGCAAAAAAAATGGTGCCCCTAGCGTATATAGGCAAAAACCAACAGGCCGACGTCACATAACATCATCAATGCCGTCTAGTAAACTATGTTAGAAGAACAAAGATTAAAAAAATAAAAGTTGAAAACAACAACAGGTAATAGACACGACTGCACATAACATTAGATTACTAATACGTTTCATCATGCAGCAACACAGACAAATAGCAAATAGTTCAACGAAGCTCGAGGAGTCTCAGAACGAAGGTAGGAAATTTTGGCTGGCTCAAACAAGTACTATCAAGGTCTGCATAGGACAGATTCCACAGAGACAGAACATCAAAGCACATAAGATTAACGGTAGCGGCGGAGGGAGACTGTCTGGTTGCGCTTCCAGGTGGCCCTCCTTGAAGGCCTGTTCTTGTGGTGGCGGGTACCCTTTCCACGCAGACCACGGAACTTCTTTCCAGCAGAGGTGAGACCACGCAGCTCACGGTGCTTGTGCACAGGGTTGCAGAGCCAGTTGATCCTTGGGTCGTTGCGGACAGCATTGTGTGCAACATCAACAAGGATGACCTCGAAGTACTTGTAAGTGGAATCCTACATTAGCAGAAATGGGTAAACCGATGAATTAGTGTATAGCACGATAAGAAGTCATGTCATTTTTACCATTTCCAAGCAATCAACAAGTTTATACCTCATTCACCCAGTAGGAGTTGAGCACACGAAGACCACCCAACCTGCGTCCAGCTCTTTCTTCAGCAACAGACCTTTTGTTCCTCTGGAACTTGAGCTGGGTGATACCCTGGTGCTTGGGCTTACCATAGACAATACCCTTGGGCACTGGCCTCTTCCTGCCACCACGCCTGACACGGATACGGTAGACCACATACCCCTGGACACAAGCAAAACATAAGTAAGCAAAGGATATAAAATTATTCACGGGTTACCATCAAGCAAGCAGCACTGAAGCAAGGAGTAATGGAATCACGATGCCAGTCTTCAGGTTCATCAAGCAAAGAATCTATTTTATTGGATGATATAACACTGAGTCTCAGTTAATCTCGGAAGTAGCACTAACACATTATGCATGGACAAACGTTATTAAATTGCTCGATGTACCAGTGTGCTAGAAAAACAATTAAACTGGCATCTAACAATAAAGCAGCACAATGATTTAAATATAAACTTTGCAAACCATCCAATGGAAGCATAGCTTAAGAATAATCAGGAACAACTAGCAACATTGGTTCTATAGAGTTAAAACCAGTAAAATTGGTACCTAAGCTAAAATGAGTCTGGTAGTGTTACATTAAATATTAAAAAAGGGCTAAATATTGGGTAAAGAAACATCAAACATGTGTGAACGGCATCATTTTTTTTTGCGGATATACAAATAGTGGGTATACAAACATGTGCGAATTGCATCATGACTGGTATAATTTTAGATTTACGCCTGAACGTACTTTAATAAACCTTACAAACCTAAAACGACGCATGGCTTCAAGAGATGCACAGAAGAGAAAATTTACACACGAAACTAAGAAATAGCGAAACAGCCACACAAAATACAAATTACAGAGGAATAAACTACAATTCCGACACCAGCAACCACAAACAACATGCATCCATGAAGGTAATCATATCGACAAGACAAGATAGGGTCGGATCTGTGAGGGAAACCAAACCTGCTTGGCCTTGAAGCCGAGACGGCGAGCCCTGTCGGGCGGGTAGGCCTGGTGATGCGCACGATGGCCGGCTGCTGCCTGTACTCCCAGCAACGCACGCGCTGCACGAACCTCATCACGTCCGACTGCTTCCTCCTCCATAGCTCCGAGACGAACTTGTACGCGCCTGCCACCACAAATCAATGAAAACGGGCGCGTAAGGCCACGCGGGAAGGAAAGGGAGCGAGATGGCTGCAGAGAGGAGGCGCTGGGAGACGGAGGCGCTAACCCATGGCTGCTGCTGCGGCGGCTGCGTCCGGAGGCGGCGAGGAGGTGGAGTGTGAAACCTAGGGTTTGGTTGGAAGTGTGGAGGGGAACTTATATTGAGGAGACGGGCGCGTAGTGGCCGTCGGATCGGCTAGGGTTTTGGAATGGTTGGACGTCTGGGCTAACGCCCATCATGGGCCGGGAAATTAGCTCTATAATGTCACCTGGGCCAGTCATCTTCCGTCCGAAAAATATTCTTTGTTCTTTTTCTGGGAGGTCATTATTCGTGTAACGTGTTGTTCTGGTCGCTCTTGAATATATTATCCTTATGTTTTGGCCACTTGTGAATATCTTTGCTTTTACAGGTTCCGGTGTGTACATAATGAATTTTTTTGTGTTTATATCAATTCATTCTTGTTGTGGTGTACTTTAGGTCATCCATGTCTATGTTTATAGGTTTTTATTAATAATGTTACTAGATAAATACCCGTGCGTTGCAACGGAAAACCAATAATGTTATAATAATGTTTCCCCAAGACACAACAGCTGTCGACGAACGGTGGAACATGATCGAGCACACCACCGAATTATTTTCAATCAGGATTCTTCGCCGTGTCGGCCTTTTGTTTCCTCGTGATGAGGTGTTGACGCATCGGTTTTCAGTTTTCCTAGGTGCACACCGCAACCTCGTAAATGGTTTTTCTCATCTCACTGAGTGCCACCGATCCGATCGATATGAAGGATTAATAATTGAAAAAGATAATTTCCTCAAATTTACCCGTATATACACTATTTTGTGCTAATTAAGATTAAGACCATCTAATCTGAGCATGGTCGAGGTGCCTTAATTTCTGATTCATTCCATATTTAACTACTTGTTTTTCGTTGTGTGAGGTAACTGGGTGTGACACGCTAATGCATGTAGGGCCGATCTGCCTTAATTTTGTGTTTTTCTTTTCCTTGCGTAAGCTGAACTGGTTTTGAACTGGATCCGTACGAGAGTATGATTGATAGTTTTTTTTCTTTTCCTGGCATAAGTTTTTGAGTTGGAGCTGGATACGTAAGAGATTTTTTTCCGATTGACCATAGACACGTACGTGATGTTTGACGCACCGCCGCCGACCATCACCTTTAATGATATTATATAGTAGAGATTTCCTGTCACAAGCGTGTGTCCTGTGAAACTCAAGCGTGCGACGATCCATGACCATAGAAATTGTATGTCTTCTTCCTTGTTCTCGTCCTCTCTTGAAAACCAATATCTTAAACTCGGGTTTGTGGGTGAAAAAATTATAGTTCAGTACAAGACATTTGAAAATATATGTATTGATAAAGACCACAATGTACTATTTACTATTAAGATGCTTGTGCGTTCCGAAGGAATACATGTTATCGTGATGTCCGAAGGTGTAAGAAATAGGAAAACCGAGGATAACCGAATATTGAAGAATTGACACAAACAAAACAATGGGTAAGTATAGAATGGCAACCCGAAATCATCCCAAACGACAATTGTACGTCAAGATAGCATCGACACGTCAATATCATGCTTTTAAATGGAAATTTCTGTAAATCATCCCCAAAAAACGTTCATCATTGACAGCAAATATTTCACACTATACCCATAGGAGTCTTTTTCATCTGTTGTTATAATTAACCCACACGCTACAGATATATGGTTTCGTATATAAGTACTACCGCTTCACAAGTGCAGTCAAACCATTAATTAATGGGGAAAATCTCTCAATAAGACACACCACGTATCAAGCAGCCAAGTCCTGTTATGTGGGAACTCAGATCTCTCACTGTTTCTATTACTAATTTTTTGCGCAAACACGCAAAAGGCTTGTGCGTCGACTTTGATAGATAGAGAGAAGAAAAGCGAGCTACATCGATTCCGGCATCAGAATGATGCGGATACAAACGTGCTGGACGTGGCGGGCTAACCACACAAAAGAGCACGAAACGAACGGCGTCCACTAGCCTACCGGACTACTCCCAAATATAACTCAGCCCAGCAGCACCGGCGAGCTTCCAAAGCTCAACATCGGCGACAATCCTACGGCAAACCAAGGTTACCATCTCCGCTGATCACTGGAAAACCCTGCCGTTTCTTTCTTTCCAAAGCGACCAGACAACGAGGAGAACAAGGGAGTCGAACCCCTTTCGAGATTGCGGCGGTGCCCGCCGCCTAGCATCTGGCCACCACTCGATCAGGGAATCCCCATCCCTCGGGACGAGCATGTCTAGGTTGCAACGATGGAGCACCTTGGTCCACACCTCCCGGGCAAAAACACATCCAAGAGCTAGATGGTCCGCTGTCTCGGGGACCTGATCGCAGAGTGGGCAGGCTGTGTGAGAGGTAAGCCCATGCCTCAGCCTTCGGTCCGCCGTCCAAATCCGCCGCCGCAGGGCGAGCCAGAAGTGGAGTTTGCACTTCGCCGGCGCCCATGCCTTCCAGATGGCCTTCCCACAAGGGAAAAATTCAAGCCCAACAAACAAAGCGCGGTAGGCGGAGCAGGCCGAGTACTCGCCAGAGCTCGTCCACTTCCACACCACGCGATCCGCAACTCCCGACGTCAAGGCAACGGCCTGCAGATCATCCACCAGGGTCAGAAATTGGACTAGAACCGGGATGGTCAGCGGCCCGGTGATGTCATGAATCCAGCATATGTCGATCATCGCCTCTGCGACAGTTCTTGTCGGCCTGATATGCGGTGATACAGCAGCAAAGAGGGCAGGTGCGGATTGCGCAAGCGACATAGAGTTCAGCCACGGGTCGGTCCGGAAGAGAGCCAGGCGGCCATCACCGATGACGATGCGAGTGGAGGCGTCGAACAAGGCCTGAACTTCAGGCTCCACCTGCATAGGCGGGCCAGTCCAGCACCCAGCCCGTTGCTTCTGCAGCCAAAGCCATCTGGTGCGCAGCGCGAACCCGAGCAACTTGAGATTCAACACCCCGAGGCCCCCGTACTCCACCGGTTGGCAGACCGTGTCCCAAGCGACAAGGCACTGGCCTCCAAGGACGGCATCCGTTCCCTTCCAAAAGAAAGCCCTAATTCTCTTCTCGAGGAGTTGCAACAGCCAAGCCGGCATCTCCAGTGCGATGGAGAGGTAGATCGGGATGGACGTGATGACGGAGGCGGCCCGCAGCAGTGTAGAAGAAGGCTTTCGACGGCGCCAATCTCCGACAGATGGTGTCCACAACCGGTTGCGGTGAGAGTGGATGGAGCGATCTGCACGGACCAGAGTAGAAAGGAGGAAGCGTTCTACAACGCGTATAGTACCTTGCTGGGCGGAATCCACAACAGGGAGCACACCATCGATCTGGAGCAGCTAGGCCTGCCAAGGTTTGACCTGCAGGGTCTCGACACCATGCTGACGGAGGATGAAGTGTGGGAAGTTATCAGGGACTTGCCTCCGGATCGTGCGCCAGGACCCGATGGTTTCTGCGGCGCCTTCTTTCAGAAGGCTTGGTCGATCATCAAGCGTGACATGCTGGCGGCAGTGCTGAAGTGGTTTATGGGGGACGGGAGGGGTTTTGGCAAGTTAAACAAGGCACTCATAACACTAATCCCCAAGAAACCACATGCGATTGAGGTAGGAGACTATCGGCCGATCAGTCTAGTACACAATATCTCCAAATTATGCTCGAAGATCCTTGCCAATCGCCTGCGGCCAAGATTGGGTGAGCTTGTTAGTATGAATCAGTCGGCATTCATCAAAGGAAGAACGCTGCACGATAATTTCTTGCTGGTCCGGCAGGCAGCAAGGAAGATCAACTCGAACAGGCTATCAGGTGTACTTATTAAGCTGGACATCTCTCGAGCCTTTGACACTCTTTCCTGGCCTTTCCTCTTCGAGGTTTTTCGTCAGTTGGGTTTCAGTGTTCATTGGCTGCGTCGGGTTCAGATCCTCTTCCAAACCGCAAGCACAAAAGTCTTGGTCAATGGAGTTCCAGGAAGGAGTTTCCTGCACGCCTGCGGCCTGAGGCAGGGAGACCCAAGCTCGCCCTTGTTCTTCGTCCTGGCCATGGAGGTTCTCACTCTTCTAATCATGCGCGCGGAGGACAGACAGCTCCTGACCAGCTTACCGGGCATCAGGCCCCTTCAAAGGATGTCGGCGTTCGCGGATGATGTGGTCTTATTCTGTCGACCTAACACCATGGATGTGATTGCAATCAAGGAGATCCTTAACATCTTTGGAGAGGCGTCAGGGCTACGTATGAACTACCAAAAGACATCAGCGACCTTCATCCGTTGCACTGACGCAGAGGAGTTGCAGGTGCAGAACATACTGGGTTGCAGAACTGCTTGCTTCCCAATTACCTACCTGGGACTGCAATTGGCTCTACGGCCCCTCACAAAAGCTGAATGGCAGCCCATGCTGGATCGCGCCATTGCTTGTGTCCCGGCCTGGCAGAGAGGCCTGCTGCCCCGGTCCAGCAGATTAGTCCTGATCAAAGCTGTGGTTGCGGCACGGCCAGTTCACCACCTGCTAGTCGCGGAGGCGCCGCCATGGTTGTTAGAGGAGTTGGCCAGATGGCTATGTGCATTCTTCTGGAAAGGGAAAGACAAGGTAAATGGTGGCAATTGCTTGGTGGCATGGGAGAGAATTTGTAGACCATTTGGGCAAGGTGGACTAGGCGTCAAGAACCTAAGACTACAAGGACTAGCATTGCGAGTCAGATGGGCATGGCTCGAGAGAACCGACAAACAAAGGCCATGGCAAGGGCTAGCGATGATAAGAGACACTAAGGCCCTAGACGTGTTCCAGAGCCTAGCCTGCATCAAGGTGGGACGGGGAGACGAGGTGTTCTTTTGGAAGGACAAATGGATAGGAGGGTTAACAGCTATGAACATAGCACCGTTAATTGTTGCCATGGTCAGCACTAGGAACAAAAACAGGAGAACAGTTGAGGACGGACTGCTTGACAACAATTGGCTCAACGATGTCCAAGGGGAGATGACGCATGAGTCGGCTGCTCAATGTCTGAAGCTTTGGCTTGCATTGGCCTCGGTACCAAGAGATGCGCAGGCTGACGATGTTTTCAGATGGCCATGCTCCAAACTCGGCACATACTCAGCGCGGGACACATACAAGCGGCTTTGCCTTGGACGTGAGGATTTCAAGGCCAGCACATGGATCTGGAAGTCCAAAGCCCCTCTTAAGTGCCGGATTTTTGCCTGGCTAGCAATACAGTACCGGCTTTGGACCTCGGACAGAAGACAACGTCATAACCTACAAACCCAGACCTCGGCATGCTTTGTTTGCCTCCAGGAGGAAGACACGGTGGATCATCTTTTGCTACAATGCGTCTATGCGAGAGAAGTCTGGTTTCAGAGTTCAAACGAGCTAGGAGTTCAAATCCCAACGCCAACCTCTGAGGACACTTTGGAGAAGTGGTGGGAGGCAGCCCGAGGAAGAGTCCCAGGACATGATCGACGTCGGATGGATACGCTGATTATTCTTATTTGTTGGAGCCTCTGGAAACATCGCAACGCTTGGGCCTTCAATAATAGGAATAATCAGTATACGGCAATGCAACTAACTAGGAAGATTAGAGATGAGTGGGGCACCTGGGAGCAGGCTGCCGCAAGAGGGAGATATCATCCACCATGAGTAGTCAGTAGAAGGTTTTTTGTGTGGAGTGTGTTCGCAGCCCCCCTTACTTGTAAGGTTGGGTTGTAATCTTGTAATTATTATTCTCCCTTCTATATATATATGGTACGCCTTTGGCGTACTCGCAAAAAAAAAAACAACCGGTTGCAAGCTTGCTCGCGGGAGCCTCTTGTATGACAGCGGCAGCCCAAGATACGTGCATGGAAAGCCCTTGACCACACACGGGAAGTTAGCCGCAGCCACGGCAAGATGGTCATCGTTGCAGCGGATCGGCGAGATGGAGCACTTCTCCATGTTTGTGTGCAGGCCCGATGCACCACCAAAGCACGAGAGTGCGCGGCGAACCAGCTCCAGGTCCTGCTCCGCAGGGGTCACGAACAGAACAACGTCATCGGCGTACATGGAAGTGCGGAAGCGGACACCGCGACACGGCAGCGGCGTCAGGAGGTCGAGGCTCTCAGCACGGCGAAGGAGGGCGTTGAGGACTTCCATGACAAAGAGGAAAAGAGTTGCGACAGGGGGTCGCCCTGCCGCAAGCCTCGCCGGTGCGCAATTACCCTGCCTGGGACGCCATTCAGCAGGATTCTGGAGTTGGCAGAAGAAAGGGCGGTACAGATCATCTCCATGAACCGCTGACTGAAACCGAGGTGCCGAAGAACCCGGATTAGAAACGGCTAGGACACCGAGTCGAAAGCCTTCGTGATATCTATCTTCAACAGCAAGGCAGGGTTACGGCTGAGATGCAATGCCCTCGCGGTGAGTTGGAACAGTTTGAAATTATCGTGGATTGAGCGTCCCTTGACAAACGCAGACTGGTTCGCTGCAACCAACTCAGATAGCCGTGGTGCAATCCTCATCGCAAGCAATTTGGAAAAAAGCTTTCCAAAACTGTGCGTCAGGCTGATCGGCCAAAAATCTTTAACCTCAATAGACCCTTCTTTCTTTGGTAGAAGCACGATTAGGGAATCATTAAGCTTTCTCATTCCCCTGGGCTTCAATGCGTACAACTGCTGAACCGCTAGGAAGATGTCGGACTTGATGATGGGCCAAGCAGTTTGAAAGAAGCGGCCTGAGAAACCGTCAGGGCCGGGGGCCTTGTCGAGAGGCATGTCCTTCACAGCGGACCAGACCTCCTCAATTGTGAACGGCGCATCAAGATCAGCTAGGTCAAGCGTGGGCAAGCCAAGAAAATTGAGGTCCAGATCATGATCACGGCTAAACTCTGTGCCAATCAAATCATTGTAGAAACCAAACAACATCTCTTCTTTGTCTTCATGTTGCACAGCGGTCACCCCGTCACGAGCGAGAGCGACAATATGATTGTTGCGCTGATGCAACCTAGCCCGCATGTGGAAATAGCGCGTGTTCGCGTCCCCCTCAGCCAACCAGAGAACCCGCGACCGGTGCCGAGCCATGGTGCGCTCAAGGGAGACCAGCCCGAGCACCTTCATCTTCAGCTCGCTGCTAAAGGCATGCTCATGATCAGCGAGCCGCCTCAATTCCTGAGCGACGTCCAGACGGAAGATGAGTTCCTTGGTGAGGAGAAGTTGGCGCTTGACGCTGCCAATACGGCGAGCACTCCACGACTGCAAGGCCTTGGCTGTGCGCGAGAGCAAGATATGCAAGCGGGACAGAGGATCCAAATTATCCGACGCTGTCCACGCATCGGCAACAACCTGCAGGTAGCCATCGAACTTGGGCCAGATTGGCTCGAAACGGAACCGAAAGCAGCGTGGGGTTTGTAGGTCCGTGTGCATGATTATGGGGCAGTGATCTGACGCAAGAGACGGCCCAGCCCGAAGCAGTGAGTTAGGATATTGCTCTTCCCAGTCCACGGAGTAGAACCACCGATCCAGTCGAACGAGGGTGGGATCCCTCCGTTCACTGCTCCAGGTATAACGACGGCCGTGGAGGTTCATCTCGGATAGCTCGACCTCATCAAGGAATCGACGGAAACGAGCCATCCATCTCCGGTCGAGGTTAGCGTTATTTTTATCTGCCGCTTGATAGATCATGTTGAAATCACCTGTCAAAGCCCAGGACCCCGCGTGAGAAGCACGAAAGGTACACAGCTCCTCAAAAAACAGCAGACGATCCGGCGTGGAGAACGGACCGTAGACCACCGTCAGCCACCAAGGCGGCGAGAGGTCGCCCCTTTGCTTGATACACACCGAGAGAGCAAAGGTATGGAAAACTACCCCTGACACTTCCCAGGCAGCAGTGCGCCAAGCGATCAAGATGCCACCCCTGGTACCATTGGCCGGCAAAAAGAAGTACTCAAAACCGGGCCCTAGAATTTGCAGGATCAGCGCATCGTCAATAACAGCAAGCTTCATTTCTTGGACACACAGCAGGGACACGTGCTCATCACGCACCGTGTCACACAGGAGGTCATGCCGAGCAGCAGAATTCAACCCCCGCGGGTTCCAGCTACACACGTTCTCATTTGGCGTAGACATGGAAAAACACTGAACGACCGTGAAGACAACGTGGGCCTAGCAGGCCAGCAGCGGCTGCACGCCATGCGCGGCCAGGTCCACATCCCTCGGGTTGTCGCAGGAGAAAAGCTCACATAGAGCCCGCAACCTGTGCTCGAGGATCTCGCCAGCGAAAAAGGATTTGTAGCGCTCAAGGGTGGAGTCGTCTATCTCCTCCGGCTTGTCCGCCAAACCCAACTGACAGATGACAGTTTTCTGCGCCCATGACAGTGTTCCCGGCACCTCCTTGCCGGCAAACTTGGCGATGCGGCAGCTGCGGCGCGGCAACCAGGAAAGGGGCGTCGGCCATGATGGCGCACCAAGCAGGGGCGGCGGCAGCGCCTGGCCACAAGCCTGCAAGAACAGGTCAGTGGGCGTCGGCGTAGCGGGGGGGCCTGCTGACCGTCGGCGAAGCGGAGGGCCTGCTGGACATCGGCGTCAAGGGAACCTCGAACCACTCCTCGGCAGTGCAGTCTGAGCACGTGCCAACGGCGGCAGGGCGAAGCACAGACGACTCGTCAGCTGAGGAATCAGATGAATCAGATAGACCACATGCACTGCTGGATAGTTCAGCAAGAGAGCCACCGCAAGTCCCAGAGAGCATGGGCGACACGCCAGGCGCAAAAGACCCCAACGACGAGCCAGAAGCAGAGACTGGCGAGGTAGGGCAAGGGCTCACATGCACACTGGTGGGGCCCAACAGCAGACAGCCAGCTTGCACTCCCACTTGGGTCTCAGGGACAGACGAAGGAGTAACATGCAGCGCAGAATCCGTGCCAACCAGCTCGTCCGATCTTGCAAGAAAAGGCGACACAAAAGGATCACCCTTTACAACGGCGCCAGCCCGCACAGACGCCAAAGTGTCATGCACCGTCTCCACTGAGCTAGGGGCGGCATCCACGGCACCAGAAGCAGCTTTGTCTGATGGCGCAGCGGGGGCAGCGGAAGACGACGAACCGGCCTCGTTTGACTGCATGCCGCTCCCATGCGGCGACAACGGAGCATCCGGGGCAGCAGGATGCAACGGGTCGGAGGATGTCACCTCCGCAGGCACTGGCCCAGTCGACATGACGGAGATGGACACCAACGTCGTAATGCAGCAGGCTCCGCTCCTCAGCAGCAGCAGAGGCAGCGCCAGGCGGCACCTCGTCAGGGATGGCAAGTGTGCGCGCCGCCGGGATGAGGCCTGGGTTAGCAGTCCAGGCGGAGAGGCTGAAGCGACGAAGGTCGTGCCGAAGCACGGTGTCGTCGGCAATCATGTCGATGCAGCAGGACGACGACAGCAGGGAGGCAGCGGTCGAGCACAGCCACGCGTGCGCCGGAATGCCCACGATGTCGAGATCCACCTTGTACCGCATCACAGCGGACGTCGCCTGGGCTTGCGGCATCCACGGCATAATCCGGAGCTTGAAGTTCTGCAAGGGGATGACGGGGTGCGAGACGGCACGGTCCCTGTCCTCCACCCGGTCGAACAGCACGAGGCAAGACCTCGGCGCCGTGGCGTGCACGGAGAAGCCAGAGATCGAAACCAGCAGCACATCCGCAAGGAGCCCGGCCACGACGGCGTGGCTGACATCCTCCCCAACCACCATAACTAGAATGGCGCGGCGCAGGCGCTGGACCTCCGCATCAATCACCAGAGAGCGCTCGAGGACGCAGAGTTTCGGCAAGAGCTCCTCCACGTCGGGGATGGGCCTGGGCGGGGACGGGGCGACGAGCAATGACCTTGGGGCCAGGAGCGGCGGAGCAGACTCCCTCGAGGCAGACGACGTGTCCGCACTAGGCAGGCGCACACCGCCTGGCCGGGGGGGGGGGCGCGGCGCGGAGCATCACCGCCGGCGGGGCTGTCGTGGGATTGTCACGCAGATGTCATGGTGATGACTTCGTAGGTGTGGGATTACGCGAGTCAAGCGTCTCCGAGCTAAAGATCGCAGGGCACGAGAAGACAATGTTTTTTACCCAGGTCCGGCCCCTCGATGCGAGGTAAAGACCTACATCCTGCCTATCCTAGATTGATATTGATATGAATATGGTGTTACAAGGGGTTGGCGCTCGAGGTGTCGAGCCGCCTCTCTCGGGATGTATGAGAGCTAGGGTTTTGAGCTTGGTGTTCTAGGTCCTTGGAGTCCACCTTATAAAGACGGTGGCTCGCAAGGTTACATGGAAACTTCTCTCACAAGGAAAGTATGAGCCAGAGTCCTACTTGGAGACTAATCATATGTCTTGTCTTCCAAGTCAAGTTATCTTCGAGCTTCTGGATCCTTCCTTATGATCTTGAGTCGACCCATATTTGTGCAAGCCCAATAGTGGTGCGACTGTGAATAAGTCGCGATTTGCTTGAATAAGTCGCGGGATAATTATTCCCCCAACATTAGCCCCCAAGCTTCCGGGTGATTCGTTGAATCAGGCGGAAGATTCTGTCTTGATGATGATCTTGCGAGCTTGCGTATGTAGTTCTTGCCGACTTGTCGATGTTGCACTTGGCGACTCGCTGTTGATGAGTCGCGAGCGTAGCGGCTTATTGAGCCGCTGATGTAGAAGCGATGAGTCGCTATCTTTGCGGCTTATTTAGCCACTATGTTGCCAATTGAGCACTTCTATCTTGGTCGCATTGAAGCTGCAGAATCGTGGTAAGTTTTCGCGAAGCACTTGTTGAAAACCACCTTTTCCTGTTGGGTATAAGACTGAGCTGAAATCATAAGAATAATAACTTATGAGTAACAAGATATATCAGCCAAATATGTATAAGGTGCTGAGTCATAGACATCAAAGCATAAAAGACCATAAGCATAAATAAGCCGGTCAATTATTAGAATAATAATCTGTCATGTTATCATGACGAGCCATCTGAACACATGTTGAAACATGGCAGCTCAAGGGTATATAGCCACAACCTGTATTTAAATATTTCCGAGTCGCTGATTTGACTCGCAAATGGATATATATATTCTCATGTACTGCAAAAAATTAAATCTGCATATAAACATGATATATGAATATAATAAAGACCGCCAGATATGGTGGATGTGTAGCCCCCGAGGGCCGAGTTGTATGCATGGTCATGCTGCTCGGGACTCTAAAATATCTCAAGTTAGACAAAAATGTAATTGTCCTAGCCCGCAGGCATTAAGCAGGCATGACTTTATTATCCTGCTTGATGGCATATCTTTGCAATTTGATCCTGCAACAGATTGACAAATATTTTTACCACAAGATAATAATGATATAAATTCCACTTGATGTGGCTGTAGTTAAATAAATAATGGTGGCTTCATCAGCCAATATCAAGAGATAATTATCTCAAACATAAAAAATCTGGTCATGCCAGTTCAAACTCATTTGGCCGAGTTATAAGTTCCTGAAATTCAAAAGGCAAAGACCCCGAGGAAACAATGATAATAACTTGATAATAATATGTGAGCCTTGGCGGCTGGTAATAATCATGATAAAAAGTTAGTACTCTGCATAATAGCATATGGTACCCTGCATGATAGCATAGTATAATCTGCATGATAGCATAGTATAATCTGCATGATAGCAAATGATATGTTGCATGACGCAAATGATATGTCTCATGATGCAAATGATATGTTGCATGATGCAAATGATATGTTGCATGATTTTGCATGATAGCAAATTGTATTTTGCATGATAGCAAATGGTTGCATGATAGCAAATTGTTGCGTGATAGCAACTGGTAAGATGCATGATAGCATATTGTACGATGCATGATAGCATGTACTTGACTCAGTATTTCCCAGATCTAATGTGTGTTCAGGGTCGAGAACGGCCATGATAGGCAGCCATGATAGGCATCAGACTCGATTGACACCACACGCGGGTACTTTAGTCCTTCTGAATTATCTCTGTAACCGTTAAGTAGGTCTTCGCGCGGCTCAAAATTTTCCAGGTAAAAAATGCGTGTTAAGGGTCGCTGGCGGCCATGATAGGCGATCACACTCGATTGACACCGCACCCCAGTACTTTGGCCGCATAGTGCAAAGATACTTCTAACTTAAGGCGAGAATAACCAGGATTATTGCATTTAACGGCTGCAAAAGCCGTGACGAGCTCTAATTAGCTTTGATGATAACCAACTCTGATTAGCTGCAGATGTGGTATAGAGAGTCACCTGTTTTAACTCAAATATTTGATAAGATAATGATTCATTAATGACTCACAAACTGATGTAATGATGAGCTGTTTACGACTCATAAAATGATATGAAGGTAAATTATTAGGCGACTCATAAATTGATATGACAATAAGTCGATGATGATGATGAAATTATACAACGATCAATCATAAATTTATATAATGATAAGTCATAGAATGACAAATGAATCGCCAAATATCAATGCTTGAACATGTAGTGGTGATCTTGATATTCAATGCAAGCTGTAAATAGCTAGACTTTTCAATGTGAGTTATAAAGAACTCTAATTTGACGAATGTATTGAGAAGTAGATGTGATTAAATCTACAAAAGCTGATATGAATTTAAAGTCTACGACATGATATAATATGAGTCGCAAAGACATTTAATAAGAGGCATAATAACCTAGACATGCAGCCCCCGAGATAAACTCGAAGGTGCCAATTAATCATATGAATAAAAGCCAAAGCTGTAAAATTTAGGCATGATAGCGACTTAGCTTATTTTTATTCTCCCATCGCTGTAGACGCAGCATAAGTCGTGATCGATGGTGAGCAGATTTGCCAAAGCCTCATAGACAAGGTCGTGGTCAAAGTTTTCGACAACTTGTTGCATCTCGGTTGCGAGTGGCCTTCGTTGCATACATACATGCGTTCTCCTCTTGTAGTATCATGTTTTGTATGGAAGCCTGTACACACAAACTAGGCAAACTGAAGGCAAATCGTTTGCAATATACGATTCATATAGGGGGTGAGCTAGTTAGAAGAATAGCACCTGATTGTTTTCTGGGTATTCTTTTTTCTCCTGTCCATCCATGTGCGACTCAAAGAGGTTGAACTGATTTTTTGAAGTCGCGTTCTGAATTTTGGGCTGCTCGCTGGCGAGTCGCGCAGTCGTCAAAGACTATCCTTTTTTCCTTGATTACTTCCTCGATCCGCCGGGAGCAAGAAATCCTCTCTGTAGTCCTTCTTGTGAGTATTTTACTGTTCTTGTTGCTTCACTTTTCACACGTCGGCAAATAAGCAAGCATGCATGCCAGCATGCGATGCTTTCCATGTCACAATTTAATATCAGTAAGTAGAGCAAATTGTAGCTACTGCTCACGGCGTCAATTTGGCTCCTGGCTCCATCGAGTATGTTCTTTTTTCTTGCATGATTCAATAATGGCACAGGGCCTTCGGCCTTTTAGGAAAACGCAGTCTCGCGGTAGCTTCTTTGCTCTGATTTTTCTTTCTTTGCACTTATGACTCGCCCACGCAGCAAAATAGCGAGCTATCAGCTCTTATCACTTTTTGTTTTCCCCTTTTGGTCACTTTCCCTAATCCGGGTGCGTGTACAACCAGGAGCAGTTGAGTAGTCGGTAGTAATTCCTTCTCTTTCCTTGTCTGGTTCTAGGTTTAGACTTGTGCTGCTCCGTAGAAAATTCTGCCTTTCCTGATTTCGCGAATTTGCATAGACACAAAACTTGTTCCAGTGTGCGACCTGCCGACGGAGATCTAACCGTTGGAATTATCTCAAACTTGTTGGAGGGCTTCAGGATTGTATTCCGCAGGTCTCCACCAGAGGGATCTTTGAATTGATGTCCGAGTCGATCTCAATAATTATTTTCCCAAAGTCGCACGGACTTCCGTCAGCTTTCGACAAGGCTTCAGTGTTTGAGTCGCCCACGGAGATCTAACCGTTGGAATCCGATGTGCTTGGGACAGCTTGTTAGGAAACTCGATTACGCATCTTTCCACCGAAGGGATCGTCCAGTTGAGTTTCGAGCCGCCGCCAGTGATGTCCGCCATACGGGCGTTGCTGTTGTCCTGTAACCCGCGCGTGGGGGGCGTTGTCGAAGTTGAGCCCCGAATCGCGCGGTCGAATTTCTCCACGCCTTCTACTCGAGCTTGAGATAGATCTTGATGTAGATGTTGATACCGCCACACCGTTTAGACCGGTGCGACGTCGAAGTCGCCGAGTGACGACGAGATCCTCCGTCCCTGGCACAGATCCAGCGCGGAACATAACGCTCTTGACCGCAGGCCCCACGGTGGGCGCCAACTGTCGTGGGGTTGTCATGCAGATGTCATGGAGATGACTTCGTAGAGTTGGGGATTAAGCGATCGAGCGTCTCCGAGCTAAAGATCACAGAGACGAGGAAGACGATGTTTTTTACCCAGGTTCGGCCCCTCGATGCGAGGTAAAGACCTACGTCCTGCCTATCCTAGATTGATATTGATATGAATATGGTGTTACAAGGGGTTGGCGCTCGAGGTGTCGAGCCGCCTCTCTCGGGATGTATGAGAGCTAGGGTTTTGAGCTTGGTGTTCTAGGTCCTTGGAGTCCACCTTATAAAAATGGTGGCTCGCAAGGTTACATGGAAACTTCTCTCACAAGGAAAGTATGAGCCGGAGTCCTACTTGGAGACTAATCATATGTCTTGTCTTCCAAGTCAAGTTATCTTCGAGCTTCTGGATCCTTCCTTATGATCTTGAGTCGGCCCATATTTGTGCAAGCCCAATAGTGGTGCGAGTGTGAATAAGTCGCGCTTTGCTTGAATAAGTTGCGGGATAATTATTCCCCCGATAGGGGCTCCGGGGACGCTTGCAGTCCTTGGCGACATGGAGCTCGCTCTTGCAACGCAGGCAGCGCGTGCGCTGGGTACAGTCCCTGTGTCGGTGCTTCTCAGACATGCAGTTTAGGCACTTGACGTCGAGCTCGACGACGAGACGGCGCCTAGCCGCGGGCAGCGGCGGTGGAGGGAGCGGCGCAGGAGAAGCGCGGGGCGTCGAGGGCCGGCAAGAATCCAGCCATCTGTGTCAGGCTGCGGCTGCACACGCGGCCGGGAGGGCGGCAGCGAGGCCACCGGAGAGGGACGCACAGCCGGGCGCGGGGATGCGCACGGAGGCTGGCTCGCCGGAGAGAGGGGAGCCATGGGCTGGGGAGACGCCGCGGCTGCAGCGTAGGAGGGGCGCGAGCTGGCCGCAGCGGGCGCGGCACCATAGGAGGAGGCCGAGGTCGGGCTCGGGCTCAACTCCATCCAGCGGCGCTCACGCTCGGAGAACAAGCGCGGCTCCACCACCACCGAGCGCAGGAGGGGCGCAGACATGGCGGCCCGGGATGAGGGGAGGGGGCTGCAGGCTAGGGGCTAGGCAGGGAGGAGGAAGGTGGACGCGGCTGCCGGAGTGGCTAGACGCGGCGGACTCGGCGGAGGGAGGGAGCGGGAGCTCTCATTCTTCCCATACCTGTAGATGTTGACCAGCGCGTCAAGCTAGTGTTTTTGGAGGTAGCACGATTTCTATGACTAATCAACCAAAAAGTTATTGATCGAGCTCCTATTCATTACAAGACACAACATTTGGCATAGAGATAACACTCAATGTATAATTCACCATGTCCTATATTATTTGATCAAGCTCCTAAAGTCCTCGAGGTATAAGGAAAATATGAAGAAATAGGCTTTCGCTCCGCTATATTAATATAGAAACCACCCGATACAACAAAGAGGCCACCGCTGGGGCAAACAGCACACTCATGCCCAAAAGAAAAGGAAGAGAAAAAGAAAACAAAACAAAGCCGACACCGGCGGATCAACGAAAACGAAAGTAACCCGCAACCGTTGCGCCCTCTCCGGCGAAGTCCCACCACAAACCTAGCACTCTAAATCACCGCGCACCAAACAACACCTCCAAGAAGGAAAGCGACGACGACGCTGCTGCTGCCCGGACAGACCTAGGGTTTCCCCTGGTACGCTCCGAGGAATGGGGAAGAGGTACATCCGACGCCCCTCAAGAAGGAAGGGTGGCACTCACAAGTGTCACCACGCCGGTGCCAAAACGGCAGGGATTTCTCCCAACCTCCAAAGAACCACGTCTCGGACAATCTGTAGCGCTCCACCCATCTTGCCGCCCACCAACAAACGCCACCACGGTCTTGAAGTCACCATCGTCATCTCACCATGGCAAACATAGCAGGGCCGGTCAGCCCGAGACGAAGCAGCCGTAGACAGGGTCCGACAGAGCCACAACCACGCGGGAGGGAACAACCTCCACCGTCAAAGACGATAGCCGACCGGACGCTACGACAAGAGCACACTGAGGCCTGGAGCCATATCCCATCGTGGCCATGGTATGGCCGGTGACCCGGGATCGTTGGTTAGCTTGACCTGATCAGCCATGTCCCTAGCATGGATCCATCGAGCACAAATCAATGAGCATGGCTAGAAGTGACGAGGGCAGAAAAGTGTTTTCCATGTTTGTTAATTTCCAGAAATTCGTAAATTTCTTATAATTTTGCAAATTCATAACTACTTCATATTTGTAAAAAATACAAATAATATATCCTTTTTTAGAAATGTCCCTCTATCCGTTAATCTTAAAATAATGCATGTTTAAACCAAAATTTATTAGAGTTGTTAGTAAAAGAACACCATAATCCTTTTACTGTATTTAGTTGTCGGGTTAATGTAAATGTTATAGTTGACACATTAGGACTCAATAAAAAATTATCTCATGTTGTAGGGATAACTCGAATACAAGTAATTGGCATAACATGCATATTGCTTACATTGAATTGTCGCTTGTATTGAATGATGTTCTAGCTTTTCGGTTTTTGCTCCTGATAGGTAGGAAACATATTTATGTTCTTTGAAGTGTTTTATGGTAGTGTCCCTGTTATTTACAGATTTATCATGTTTTGTTTAATATTTAATGATTTACGATATTCCCCTCAAAATTATATTATTTTATTATTTAATGCAGGAAGGAAACTCCTCTTTCGCATAGGAACCTTATGGAACCCACTAATTCGGGGAAAGTCCTTCTGAAACCCACTTGGGGCACGATGCAGTTTCTCACACATGCCAAAGAACCCCTTTTATCTGTTGGGAGTTTTCACTAACCAAACGAATTTCCATTTTTGTTCATCGATGCCTCTATATGATAAATAGAAACATCCATTCCCATTGTGACCGTGTCGTGCATGCCAGTTCATAAGTGTGGCAAAGAGAATGTGGTGGTGTGTGTGAATTCTAGTTAGAATGTCTAACCGAAATGTTGCTTAATTTTTGTTGAATGGAGAGTATGATATGGGCAAGGGCATTTATGTCTTTATTTGCTCTATTAGTGAAAGTGCATGTTGCCCCATGTGTGGTTTTGGTAATTAATGACAATCATTATGGACTAATGTTTGCATTCGAGATATTCTTATAGATCTTGTCCATGGAAAAGATTGAGCCTAATATATTTAGGTTGTGTGTTTGATAAGTTAAACACTAGTTTTATTCCGCATTTATCAAGTCTAAACCGGAAAAGTTTTTATCGCCTATTCACCCCCTCTCTAGGCGACATCCTTGTCCTTTCAATTAGTCTCCGTTAGACAATAGTGGTATTTTGGCATGAAAAAACTAAAATGGGTGCTATTTGGCATGTTGGTTTTGACGAGTGATATTCGGGAAATTTCAGATTTTGGTAGTGGTATATGATGGTTGTTCTCTCAATCGAAAGTATTCAAACGCACCCCAAATCCCTCGAGATATAGGATGTGTTCGGTTGTAGAATCAAGTGGAATGGAACGGAATGGTTCCGTTCCCTCGTCATGGGACGGTCCCGTGCCCATGTTCGGTTCAGAGAATAACGAGGAACGGAATCGTTCCGATTTTTGTTCGATTGGAGCGAACTAGGTGGAACGGAATGGCTAGATTATATCCCTAATTGATTTTTTTCTTCAAATCACATAAGCTAAACAGAGAAGGTCAACGCAGTGTTCTTCCTCACTTTGCAAAATTGGAGAGGAAAGACCAAAATCGGAGAGGAAACTGACCAAAATCGGCGAGGCTGCGAGCTGCCGCCGGATTCCGGCCGCCGCCCGCAGGAGCCGATTCCGGCCGCCGCCTGCAGGAGCCGATCCCGGCCATCGCCCGCAGGAGCCGATTCCAGCCGAACGCGCCGCCGCCGCCTGGCCGTCCCTGCTCTGTCGCCTGGCCGCCCGCCCCCGGCCAGACCTCACGGCACCCGCCCGCGCCCGGCGACCTCCGCGGCCGTGGCTGGTCGCATCCGCGCCGCCGCGCCTCGGGCCGTGGCTGGGGCGGACTCCGGTCGTCGCCGCGGCGTGCTCCGGTCGCCGCCGCCACGCCTGCTCCTCGCGTCCGCTGCCGGGCCCTGCTCCTCGTGCGTGCTTCGCTGCGCCGCTAGGTTAGCGAGAGAGAGACCGATTAATTTTTTAGTTAGCGAGCCGTTCCTGCCCATCCGGCCGATTCGGGCGGACGACTCCATTCCGCATATTAGAGGTATATTCCATTCCGAAGAACCAGTCGGTTCCGTTCTTTTGTCCAACCGAACACAGGAATGGATGCTAGGTACGGAACCGTCCCGTCCCGTTCCTCCTAATTCCAGAACCGAACACATCCATAGATTGGCACGGTCGCCTGCCGCGCTCCTTGCCAGCTCCCTGCTTCCCTGTATTACAGTCCTCTCCCACGGTCTCTGTTGCAGTCCTACTCTGTCATGCACCTGTTCGGCCCCGCCATCCTTGTTTGCGGCTATGCCTCTTCTGCCCCTAACTCCAACCGGCTGTCACCCCTCCAGTTGGACTGTCCGCCGGCCTTTGTCTCTAGCTCTCACGCACGCTGGACTGCTGCTCCCTGACTTGGTGACTCCCTCTGCTCGTCGCCAAGAGGCCAACTAGCCGCCGCCAAGGGCTTAGCTATTCCGGTTGTGAATCGTATGATCTTTCCTGTTGTAATTGTTTTAAACTGAACCCTTGATTTAATGTTTTTTCAAATTTTAGATATACTAGATCAATGATTTGCTAACTATCTCTTCTATCTCCATACAATTATCTGTAGTTTTTCGTCATATTTATCTATTTCTTAGATCTTTAAGCATTGAGTTTGAATTCTACATCCATTGTGCAATCGAGCTATTTTATTTTTTCTTTGCCATGTGGCATTTTTCAGGGTAGCTATAAGAGCTTAGTTGCTGGCCAAGGTTGCTCCAATCTTGGCTCCGCCACTAGCCATGGATATCCATGAATTTAGATTTGTCGGGCGAACATAATTGAACGGAACAATTGATTTGCAACAGATTTAGTTTAAAAATCATCAATTACAATACAAAGATCATGAAGAAAATAGAAAAACTCAAAACTATTATCACGGAGGCGCTTGAAACGCTCATTGGTTGCGCCGACTAGACCTCAAAACTATATGCGCAAGTGGTGGTCAAGGTGTCGGGACGAGCTTGGGATTCGTAGATGCCGACCGATGAATTTGGCTTATGGTTTTCGGCTCTTGCGCCGAGGAAAATACTACCTCCGCTTTTGAAATATAAAATATTTTAGCTTTTCTGATTCAGATGTATCTAGCCGGGTTTATTGGTAGATTCACTTATTTTCAGATGTAGTCTATATTAAAATAATAAAACATTTTATAAGTTTTTTTTTAAACCAAAACATTTTATAAGTTAGAACAGAGAGAGTATTTGAAATTGATCGTCGTATTGATGTGAAGTCAGGCCAAAATCTTTCGCACCATCCCGTGTGACGTGTTGTTGTGTGCGGGGCAGCAGTTTTTTTTTTTTTTGAGATTACAGCTACCTTTTATTGCTCACTAATGTTTAAAAGGGATACAAAGACCATCAGGAGGCTGCAATAGCCAAACCTGACGTCCAACACTACTCATAACAGCACTACGAGCTAACAAATGTGCTTCATTGTTTGACCTTCTATTCTCATGGTTAAACGAGACTTGAGCAAAGCCTCGTGTTGTCGCCTTGATCTCCTCCAGGATCATACTATAGGTGCCACCGAAGGGCCGCTCCATGTTCAGAACAACATTGAGACAGTCCGTCGCCACTACAACACGTTGGAGATTCAAGTCTGCAGCCAGAGCCAGCGCTTCCCGGCAGGCCATTGCCTCCAGGACGGCAGACTCAGAAATTCCCTCGACAGCGAGAGTAGAAGCTCCAGAAAAGAACCATCTTCTGCCCTGCATATCTTCCCCACAACACCTCCATGTCCGGCGCGAGAGACAGCGGCATCGACGTTAATCTTCACACATCCCGTAGGCGGGGGGATCCACCAGGGGTGAGGTCGGCTGCTGCCTCCCTTCTTCACTGCCGGTTCAGACTTGGATATGGAGAGATCCCGAAGGAAGCTCTCAATGAAGGCATGCGTTGAAAGCGGGCTTTGAAATTCATCTTCAAAAATCGCCTTCCGCCTCGCATACCATATAGCCCATAGGGTAACTGTGATTCTCGCAAAATCCTCCTTCGATAATGATTCCATCATCACGAATAACCATTGCTTTGCAGACTCGTGATCAGATCTGCACATATGTTCAGTAATTCCTTCATCCGCTAAAGCCCACACACATCGTGCCATTGTGCAGTTTAGCAACGAGTGGCGCCATGAGTCGGCTTGCCCGCAGATCGAACAAGAACTTGTCTCAGCCATGTTTCGGTGATGTCTCACATCGCCTGTGGGTAGCGACTGGTGCGCAAGGCGCCAGAGAAACACCCGCAGTTTGGATGGCACTTGAACTTTCCATAGCTGCTGCCATTGCTTGCCCTCTCGAGCATGATTAGAGCCAGCCGGGCGAGCATCAAGCCAATCTTCCCTTCTCCTCTTTGTTTCCACAAGGAGACGGTACACTGAGCGGACCGTGAGCACACCATTCTTCTCATAATGCCACACCCACGTATCATCCAGCCGTCTCGTGCTAAGAGGGATCGCACGGATGGCTTCGCAATCCATGGGTAGATAGAACTCCTCCAGCAGGTCATCTCTCCATCTGGCCGAAGTTTCATCAATAAAATCAGACACTAGCATCGAAGGATCCACTTTCCTCGGAGCCATAGGCCTCAGCATAAAATCACGAGGGATCCAGTTAGAGTTCCACGCATGTGTTGCTTCTCCTGTACCGATCCTTTGAATTAGTCCTTGCGCCATATCATCACGACCTTCCACGAGGGCTCGCCAAACCTGAGAGGGCGAGGAACCAAGTGTAGCATCTAGAAAATCTGTTGACGGGAAGTATACAGCCTTCAAGATTCTTGAACTCAGTGCATCTGGGTTCTTCAGAATCCGCCATGCCTGCCGGGCTAACATAGACAGATTGAACAGTTCGATATCCCGGAAGCCGAGTCCACCAGCATGCTTCGGCGAACACATAACCTCCCATGACACCCATGCTGTACGTCGGCGACCACCCTTGCTGCCCCACCAAAATGCACACAACATTGCGTTGATGGTTTTACATAAACCCCGTGGTAGTTTGAAGCATGACATGGAGAACGTGGGGATAGCTTGTGCCACCGATTTGATAAGCACCTCCTTACCCCCCAGAAGCAAGAATTTGCTCCAGCCACCCTTGCACATACTTCCATATCCGATCTTTTAGATACTTGAATGCCCCATTCTTGGATTTACCAACATCTGAGGGCATACCAAGATACTTCTCATTCAGAGTCTCATTTGGGACCTGAAGGATATTCTTCACAAGTTGCCTCGTACTCTCTGGACAGCCTTTGCTAAAGAAAACCGAAGATTTATCCAGATTTATTCTCTGACCTGATGCATTGCAATACTTTCCCAGTAGATCAGTAACTTCCTTGGCTCCCTCTTCATTAGCTTTCACGAATAGCAGGCTGTCATCTGCAAACAGGAGGTGGTTCACTGCCGGGGCTATGTGGGCCACCTTAAGACCCTGTAAATGTGGTGACTGTCGACTCTTTTTTAGGAGGCCCGAGAGGCCCTCTGCTGCAAGTAAAAATAAATAGGGGGAGATTGGATCGCCTTGGCGCAAGCCCCTAGTTGGCCGAAACTCATCCAGGGGTGTACCGTTGAATAGAACTGAGAATGACACCGAAGAGACAAGCTTCATTATCAAGTCCACCCAACGTATATGAAAACCCATGCGCAGCATGATTGCTCAAAGATAGTTCCACTTGACACGATTATATGCCTTCCGCATGTCCAATTTCAGGGCACAATGCTGATGTTTCTTTGCCCCATTCTTTTTCATAAAGTGTAAACACTCATAAGCTGATATGATGTTGTCTGTAATCAGTCTTCCGGGAACAAAAGCAGATAGCTCCTCCGAGATAATATCTGGTAAGATGACCTTTAGTCGATTTGCCAGAACCTTAGATGCAATTTTGTAGATCACATTGCATAAGCTAATAGGACGGAATTGTCCTAAATCCTCCAGACTCGCCACTTTGGGAATCAAAACGACAAAAGTCTGATTTATTCCATCCGGAGTATCCTCACCCTGCAGGATACGCAAGACTGCTCTGGTTACTTCATCACCACACACATCCTAGTGTTTCTGGAAGAAGTGTGCGGGGAAACCATCGGGCCCTGGAGCCTTCATAGGGTACATCTGAAAAAGAGCACTCTTTACCTCTATCTCACCAAAAGGTGCAATCAGTTTGCTATTCATCTCCTGTGTTACAGTCCTCTCAACCGAGTCTAGGACCTTGGCCATACCAGACGTGTCCTCTTAGGCATACAAATTCTGATAAAAATCCCGGGTCATTGCACACATCTCGTGGTGATCCTCGGTAAAAGAGCCATCCGGCCGTGCCAGACGTTCGATTTTGTTCCTCTTTCTTCTTTTACTGGCTCGAAGGTGGAAGAGCCGTGTGTTGCGATCCCCTTCAGCCAGCCACTGTATACGTGATCGCTGGCGCCACATAATCTCTTACATGTGTTGTAGCTCCATCAGCCTCTCAACGATTTTTAACTCCTCATAGGACGGACCCACCCGATCTGGTAATCGACGGTGGTACTCTAAATCACGTTTAAGTGACCTTATTTCACTTCGGACATGACCAAAGGTATTCTTTCCCCATGACGAAAGGGAGCTTGCGAGGCCTTTCAGCTTCCTCTCCAGATCCTGCATGGACATGCAAGCCTCAGCCTTCCAGGCCCCGTCCATCATTGCACCGAACCCTTGATGGGATTCCCACATTGCTTCATATCGGAAGATCCTCTGCTGGGGCATACTCGCTTGCACAGGCTCATGTCGCAGCAAAATTGGAGAGTGATCTGACGCTGCAGCCGTGAGGTGCCGGAGCGTAGCGAGTGGAAATAGCATACTCAAATCAGTTGTGGCCAGCGCCCTATCCAGACGAACTCGACAGTACGAGCCTCCTGCCACCTTCTTTTCAAAGGTCCAAGGATTACCTACGAACCCAAGGTCCATCAAGCCACAGACATCAACTACATCTCTGAAAGCTTGAATCTAGGAGTTACTTCTTTCATTAACGCCCATATGCTCCTCCCTATGGAGTACTTCATTAAAGTCGCCGATACACAACAATGGCAAGGGAGATGATGCTTTGATGAAGCGAAGCATATCCCAAGTCTTATGGCGTTCATTGACCTGAGCCTCTCCGTACACACACGTTAACCGCCATGGATCCGCTGACGGAGACAACACAACTGCATTAATGTGGTACTAAGAGTAAGGTAAAAGTTCCAACTTTATTTCATTGTTCCAAAAAATTCCAATGTCACCACTGCGGCCTGAGCTACTAACAGCGAAAGCATTATCATAACCCAAAGTTTGTGCTAGACCATCCACACAAGACTTATGGATTTGAGTCTCTACAACACAAAGAATGGTAGGGGTAAACTCTCTCGCGAAATCGCGAAGCTCACGAACTGTCGCGTCGTTGCCGAGATTGCGACAGTTCCAGATGAAGGTACTCATTGCTCCCGGCGGCACCCCGCGTCAGGGTCCGCCGATGTGCTCGATTGTTTCCCCGTCTTCGGAGACTTCTTGTTCCTTTTCAATTCCCGTGCCGATGGCGGTGGGGGTGGGGTGCCCGAGCATGGTGGATAGTTCTTTGGCTCCCCTTCCTCCTCGAACACCAATTCCTTGGCAACTGTCTTGCCTTCGGCCGGTTCTATGACCCCCGGCTCCTTCCACTCAAGCATCATTGGGTCCATGGTGTCCCTATGATCTGCCTTAGCTGGACTAACTTCTGTAAGCTTGGCAGCAGCAGAACTGCGCTTTCGGTTCTCAATAACCAGCGCTAACCCATCTGTTCCGGCACCACGGCCGTTTCCATCACCGCGTCCACGACCACCGTCTCCGCGACCACGGCCACCAGCACCACGTCCTTGTTCAGTATCCCTGCGGCCGCGTCCACCACTGCCGCATCCACGCCCTCCATCGCCACGGCCACGACGTCCCTCATTGTACGCCATACCGCGCCGAGCTGCGCCCCGGCCACCAGGACCATGGGCAGTCCCATTCTGGTCCTGTCCACCAGCAGTTCCGTACAACTGCGCACGGTTCCAGGGTGTATCCGCCAGCATCCAGTTTCCAAACCTCACCTCCATCGGGGAGTGCAGCCCCGAGCCGCATTCTTCTTGCATGTGGCCAAGGAGCCCACACACAACACAGAAACGTGGTAACTTCTCGAACTTCACACACATGACAACCGGAGGAAGACCCTCCGGTTTGATGGAGACACACCTAGTGAGTTCTTTCCTCACATCCAGCCAGACCCTCGCCCGGACAAAATCCCCACCTTCAGCCCTGGGATTTAAATCAACAGCGATCAACTCTCCAACATTGGCAGCCAGTCCCGAGACTATCTGTTTTTTGCGGTATAATTCCGGGACATCATGTATCTGAACCCAGGCATGGATGCGGTTCAATTCTACCTCAGATGCTTTGCCGCTCCCGTCGTATTTTTCGATCAGTAGACCATGCTCGTGAAAGATCCAAAGCCCTTGTTCCGTTATCTTCTTCCAATCACCAAGACAGTTGGCCTGAATCATGAACTTGCCACCATCCAGATCCCTAAAGAAAATCTCCTGTGCTGGCGCCCAGGCAAAACTCATCGTCTTGTTCAGCGAAGTCGCGCTAAAAGGCCTCGACGTGAGAACACACATAACCGCCATCCACTTAGTTCCTTCTTTCAAAGTTTCGACCTCATCTTTGGGGACAAAAACTCCACCTATGTCCTCTCCCCGTAGGTTCAGACTATCCAGCAAATCCGCCAGCGAGGGTTCCGGACAAGACTGGTCCTTCGCCGCACTGGCCTCTCCCATCTCGCTAGCTTCACCCTTCTCGCTTTCCGTCGCCATGACTCGAACCGATCTCAAACCCTAGGCTCGAAGATCCACCAAGGCCGGGCAGTCGAACTAGCCGACCCCTTGATCAGCCCGAGTGGTCCTCGTTGCAGCAAAGGTGGGAGACGGTCGAGATCGTGGGAAGAGAAGGCCCTCTTGCCGGCGATCAGAAAATCGCTGGAGGAGGTAGCGAAACCCTAGCAGGTATAAACAAGATTACCGGGATATTGCGGCGCAGCAGCTAGCCCTCATCGTGCGTGCGCGACAATTTTCTCGTACGAAATATGTGGGCTTTCACTTAAAAAAAACGTAGGCCATTGCAGCAAAATAGGCCCAACTTCTCTCTTCCTCCTCCCATGACAGTTCGACCACACCAGCAACACCGGGCAGAAAACTCCAATGGCATTGCTCTGCACCGCCGCCGAATATAGATAGACAGGGGAACCTTCTCCGCCGGCGGAGACCCGGGACGGCCGCCCTTGTAAGAAATTAGGGTTGGAGCTAATTCGGCCTACCCTCTATTCCTCTGCCTTATCGGTGGTGCCGCTCACAATGCATCTTGAGGCTAGAGGGTGGGACCTTTATATAGACTCCAATTCCAGATAACTCAATCTGTTTCCAGATAGGACTCGTGACTTGTTAAACCAACCACTATCATTAACAGCCATTAACCGAGCCTATTACTGTTAAACAATTAGGTCCCAACACGCATGTGTGAGTCATGCGCCGAGTTCGAATACAAAATCAAACTCGCAGGCTTTAACAATCCATAGAGCCAATCCTATGGACAACCTGGTATTCCGCTCTATACTGTTCCCGGGTATTATTCCAGCGTATTAATATACACTGTGTTCCAGTATAGCCGTACCGGCTTCCTTAAGTATATTTCCTTAAGTACAATTCCACATCATTAATTCCCTATTATTTCCGTGATGCTTCCACACTGAAGTTTAATTCCGGACAATGTAGTAAATATATAAAATGTTGCAAGACACAATTTCCTACATCTCCCACTTGACTGAAAACATTTTATTTAAGCTCAGTGAATTCCCATGCTATTACATGGTTAGGTGTTAATTCCTTCCTTCAGTGCACTCACGTTGTATATAAACCTTTGTGACTTTTGGAGTCAAATTATCACAAAGTAACAGGTTATGATGCACATTTCCACGACCTTAAGTTCACAAAGAAAATTCCTTAGCCATAGACCTTCCTTCAATGCTTGATGCATCAAAGTATTCATATTTCATAAATAACGAGTACTAAATCATATTTCCTTTGCACACCATAAAGACCTACAAAAGTAAATATTAACACATAAATAAAATATATTACCTTTCACCAAGATCACAAATAGCGTCAATATATCCATGTAGTGAAGGTTGAGATCATCAATGAATAATGAGTAATCCATATTTCCTTGACATTGCGCGACAAGTCCATTATGTGATTCCAAAAATTTCAATAAGATTCATATTCCGTTTGCTAATAATTCCAGCAAATCGTTTCCGTGCTAATCAAAATAGCAACAATTACAACGGCATGGCAAAGTTCAGGTCGCACGAATAATGTCCCACAATAACTGAGGATGACAATTATTCTTCCTTTTTCCTCACGAGTTTAAATATAATTCCTCGCAGAGTATCATTCCCTTAATCAAAAGGTACATGACAAGTTTGCACTTTTCCATAGAAAAAAGTATCAAAACATTCTCTATGTAATTCCACTCCCAAAAGATTGGAAGCTTCAACATACCTTTCATATGAAAGTTAGAACCGAACCAAGCTTCACTTCCATCAATGTGATATTTCAAAAACAATAAGAACATAGTTAGCACATGTAGCAATAACACAAAACAATTAACACTAACCTTTATATATGATTGTCTTCCATCATAAATAAAACCATTATCTTCCATCATAAATAAATCTATATGACCTGACATACCATTGATGTGAAGCTTGTTCCAAAAAACATGAATTGGTCAATTCAATTAGCAAACATTGTCATTGTTCCCACCTCCTCTAAATTCCAGAGTTTACACAAAGTATAACACTTCCTTTGGTAAATAGTTAAACAACAACAACTACTCTAAATTCCAGAGTTTCCACAAAGTATACATATTTCCTTTGTGTAAAGAATTAAACAACAAACTTAGAATTGTAACTTCCACTAAGAATGTTGCATTAAACTTCCTTGTAAATAAATCCAATAACATCCTATAGGCATGCGGTTGTTTGGTAAAATAACAAGTTCCCAGACTTTTATTATTCATCATTGAGTTTGTTCCTTCCCGCAATGTTTCCACCCATAGTTAACATTAGCAACAAGTTTAGTATTTTTCTTTCCTCTAAAATATAGAGTAACTTCCTCAAATAACACACAATAGTAGCCAAGATATGATGGCCCAATTTAATTCCTCCCACTTTTCCTAAGCATGTTAGTGTTGGGAGTGTAACTTGGTGTTTTCCTTTGAGTTTAACACATATATTTCAGTGTGACTATTAATAAACACACCCTTCATGAGAAAATATCATATTCCTACTTTCCACCAATTTTCACTTTTCCAGATCAAAAACGAAATACCATTTGATCCACTAGAAATATAAACATTAAAATAAATCTTGGTGTGCTTTGTAGTAAACAATGATTCCAATTCCATACTACCAAAATATAAATAGAATACCTCTTCCAGTTCACAAAATATAAATAGTGACTGTGATAAATAATGACTTACTCAACAAATAGTAGTATGTAATGCTTTCATAATCCAGTGAATAACCAAGAGTTGTATTCCTCCATTCAACCATGGAGTATATAACATAAGACAACGGTGAATAATTCCATGCTCATCACATTAGTTTGAATTAATATTCCTGAAGTGTACTTCCCCCACCAATCAGTTTCAAACCTTGTAATCCTTTGATGAACTGATTTTCCACTTCAGTATGAGATGTTAATATAACAAAAACCTTCCGACTTGTATTGTTAAAGATATTAATAACCATATCAAGTGAATCATGAAATAAAAAATATATCCACCTCAAGTAGGAGTGTCCAAAAATACCGTAAATATGTGTTGATAAAGTATCATAATCCTCCCACTAAAGCTTAGAATTCCAGAATTAATAATCCACTAATTTTGTTCCTTGATATGTGACCAAGTTGTAAATGAGATAAAATAATTGTACCTCTAATGGGAGTGTAAAACCAAATGTCACATTGAAGAAAATCCATAACTGTAGTCCTCCCACTTAAAGTTTATAATTCCAGAATTAACAATCGTAATTCTGTTTGTAGAGTATGACCAAGTCGTAAATAACGTCAATAATAAAATTCCGAGCATGTGTTCCTTTTACAAGTGTTCCTCCATACGGAGTTATCTTCACAACCAAATAAACGATTTGGTAACCAACTTCCAATGGATTATCAAGATAAACGACACCATTGTGTTAAATTCGATAATAATGCACTAATTTCCATTGAGCAATAATTCCACTCTTCCTTTTCCAAATAGCATACATAACCAACAAATTCCGATAGAGAAGTGTAAATTAAAATTCCTTCTCATCGTAAGTGACAAAATGATAATTCCTCCATAAACAGAGTTCGATTACATAATTTCCAATTCCAAAGTATATACAATTTATCATTAGTGACTAATTAATACACTTATTATTCCTTTGAAATTGTTCACATGTCAGTAAATTTGCTATTGTATTCCATCAAATTATGATGTAGAGGCAAAGTAAAAAATCCAACTATATGGAAAAGTAGTGACAAATAAATATTTAGTGCAAGAAATAACATTGGACATACCGTTGAGTAAATATCGATTTACTCTTCCATTGGAGTATTTCCCATATTCCTCCAAAATAATAAGTAATGCCACTTCCATTATAAACATGCTTCATGCATGTCGCCTCATCATCGTTGCGCCAGAGAATTCCGATGAATTATTAAAATACTCCGATAGATTTCGGAGTAATCCAATGAGTCCAGTATATTCCGGTGATAATGTAAATCCCGTAGCAATTAAAAACATAGTAGCAAAACTAATAATTAATCCGTCTGACAATGAGTTTAATAAATTTCCTCGGAGTGAATTCCAACTTACTCTAAAGGCGAGTGGTGTCCAATAAAAGAAGTCCACAAGAAAAAAAACTTTTCCAGGGTACGTTAAAATAATATGTACTCTGTTCACTCTCATAATTAGGAGCTAATGAATCAGACAATGATTTCAATATAAATATTGAACTAGTTTATTTTCCTTAGTCCAAATTCCTCTGTGTTTTCCGGTTAGAAATCAACAATATAATCAATGCTCTTATCTAAAATAAATACATGATTTTCCTTTCTAAACCGTGTAACTAGAACCATTGCCAGAGTAAACAATGTTTGATGACATGGAGAGAAAAGTGTTACCGATCTGTAGAATCAACAGAGCCAAGAGTTTGGCGTTCAGCCTTCACGTACACAAAATAATTCCTTGATGTCACCTTTTGATCACTAGATCCCGCACATGCACAAAAATTGCTAGAGCCATGGCCAACTCGTGGCAGCTTCCTTGTTGCTTGCTGAATATAGTATGTGCGGTGCTGCATCCCATGGACGCGTCTAACCGCTCCGGCGCCACGAGAAAACGCGGAACTTTTGCTTCGATCTCATCTGCATGACCGAAGAACACACCAGTAGTATTTTAGTATTCCGTACGCAGCTCTCCACGATTTCTAGATCTGCGTGCGTGAACGGTCTCAAACTTGCTGCTTGATTTCCTTCCTTTTCCTTGTCCGTAGCGAACGATTACTCCCAAGTAATCTCCGAGCAGAGTCAGAACAAATTGATTTCCTAGTACTCCTCGATCTCCGTTCGTGACAAACAAAAATTGAGGGATTTCCGTGGCCGTGGAGAAATTGATGAGACTCGATCCACGTACACGCTTGGCGTCAGGAGAAACAACGATCGACGCAGCACCATCGCCAGCACGCGATCTGAACAACAGAGATACTCCAGGCAATCCGACCGTGACGACGTGTGCGCAGCGGAACAAGGCAACGTCGGCGACGGCAGAATTAAGTACTGGATTAGAGTTCCGGCAGAGTGCACATCGGATCCTACGACGGCGGTGACGTGAATTTTGCAGCGGATTCTGGCCGCCGGTTGAATCCTCGCTCTGATACCAATGTAAGAAATTAGGGTTGGAGCTAATTCGGCCTATCTCTATTCCTCTGACTTATCGGTGGTGCCGCTCACAATGCATCTTGAGGCTAGAGGGTGGGACCTTTATATAGACTCCAATTCCAGATAACTCAATATGTTTCCAGATAGGACTCGTGACTTGTTAAACCAACCACTATCATTAACAGCCATTAACCGAGCCTATTACTGTTAAACAATTAGGTCCCAACACGCATGTGTGAGTCATGCGCCGAGTTCGAATACAAAATCAAACTCGCAGGCTTTAACAATCCATAGAGCCAATCCTATGGACAACCTGGTATTCCGCTCTATACTGTTCCCGGGTATTATTTCAGCGTATTAATATACACTGTGTTCCAGTATAGCCGTACCGGCTTCCTTAAGTATATTTCCTTAAGTACAATTTCACATCATTAATTCCCTATTATTTCCGTGATGCTTCCACACTGAAGTTTAATTCCGGACAATGTAGTAAATATATAAAATGTTGCAAGACACAATTTCCTACAGCCCTTGCTTGCCTCTACGGTGGGTCCGCCACCGGCCATGGCTCTACTCGCGGGCGCCGTGGAGACCGCCGCCGCTATGACCCCTAGTCCGGACTCTGCCGCAGGAGCCGCTGTGATGGACGTCTTCAAGTACAACTTCGGTGCGCCTCTCTCGCCTCCCCGCCTACCTCTGGGTGCTTTATTTTTGGGATCTAAAGCTCAGTGCTCGTGTTGTGCCTTGTAGCGGCGCAATTCCTTTCGAGGGTCATCCCCTTCTTGTATAACGGCTGGTTCGTGCGCCAGCTCAGCGCCGACGACTGCGCGGTGCGGATCTCCCTTGCCCCTCTCTTCCTTCTCAGTTCAGCGCAGTTAGCAACCGATTTGGTGATTGAATGTGGGGTTGTTGATTTTGGCGTGGAACTTAGCATTAGTGCTTATTTAATGTTTTTCAATATTTTTTTAGTATGTTTAAGTACAGTCGTGTACTCCCTTCATGTGTGCAGTTCTGAGTTTTGACAATGAATCCTGGAAGTGGAAAAGTTGGTGGTCTGTCCTAATGTAGAGGCGTGGGATCTGTGTGGAGTGAAGTTCTAGTTCTAATTGCAGAGTTGTTTGGTTTCTGGTGAATTTGTTATATTTAATGGTACTCCAACATTATCCTTTGTGCTGCAGAAAATAATGCCATCTAGTTGATATTATACTCTAATAATTATAGTGGTTGCTTTCAACTATTTGAGTTGTTCATGTGTATACATTTGATGGCTCTTTGCTGTTATTTGTTCCTCGTATTCTTTATGAGCTAGGAGTTGCGGGATCTTTTCGTTTTGGTGAACGTTGAATACCCATGCTATTTTTCAAGTTTGATTCTTCATTGTTTCTGTAACAAGCTCAGTATATCAAATGGTGATTTTGCTTAATCAGATTTAGCTTACATAAGGTGGTGGGGATTTGAAATGTTATGTCTTACTTAGTGATTAAGGTTTTAATGCAAAAATACTATGGGATTTCCGTATCTTTTCCATTAGCAATTGGGTATGAATGATTCAGTAGACATGATCACATAGAATACCTTGGTCACATCACTGTGCTCAACCCTTGATCCCTCTGTGCTGGGTTTGGAAAACCTCGGCTATGGATAGTCCATAAACTGCAACCGGACTAGGTACATCTTGTTGGTACGCATTAGTGGTTCATTCAGTCCCCCAACCCACCCACCGAATCCCTCATTATATTTGTTTCTTATACCAATAGGGATATAGTTGCATGTGGTTTATGGACCATCTGTCGAATACGAAATATGCAAAGTTCAAAAATAAAACAAAAAAAGATAAATGACTGGCCTTAACTGGTTTTCTATGAGAAAGTGGAACCGAGAACCCTCCATTTATTCGTTAAAGAAAAGGTTTCACTACATCTACGCTTACAAATGTTTCTCGTTTTTAAAGTTGCCTAATATGTTTGCATTTGTTTGGCAGGCATATGCATTGCAGCTTCCTCTTTTCATCAACTGCGTCTTATTTTTAAGCCGAGAGGGGTTTCGGCGTGCTTGTCTGCGTAATACTTCTGGGAGGTACTACAAAATTTACAATAATTTTATAGGTTCATCCGTGTAATGGGATTAATCAGCACCACTGCGGCATTTGTATACAATAAATAACACATATTTATTTGAAGATTTCTCTTTGTCAAAATTAGCCACAAAAGATAGATACAGCGAGTTGTGAAGTGCAAAAGCTCCTACCACAGGTTCTTGTCTTAATGCACTATAATTTAGATGTATGGAGTATTACATGACAAGAAACATGGAAAACTTGACCTCTAGTGGCGCTTGAGCACACTTTTTTTCTGTATGTACAGCAGTATTATTCAGAGAAAAACGACTTGACCATTTGGCAGGATGATTCAGGAGGGAAAGAAGGGTAAATGTAGCGAGAGAAAATGTGCCCTCTAGGAGATGTAGTATAATTCTCTTCAAGTTTATAGAAAAGAAGAACAAGAGAAAAGGTTATGTTAAAGTTTGATGCCACAATTGCCCAACAAACTAAGCTATGGGAGTTTGAAATTATTTGGTAAAGATTAGCTCTTATGCTTTTGGAACATCCTAGAGCCCGAAACTCACCAAGTCCAGTGCCCATTGGAAGACAGTCTTCTGCACGCTTACCACTCGTTCGGGGCTTCCTCCCGTCGTCAAAAAGGGTTAATCCAGAGTTATTATGTTTGGACCCTTTCGCATTATGTGTTAGCACTATTCAATTTAAAATACAATGTTGGACTGTGGCACCACCACTACACACCATGGGCCACATAGGCCATCTCCGAAGTGGTCCATGTGTTAAATAGTGGCATGTTAGTCCTACATTTTAAGTTGGAGCTGAGTAAGCTAGCATATAATGCTTGTGGATCTGAATGGATAACTTTGGGTTAACCGTTTTTGGAGAAGTGAGGGCAGAAGCCCAAGCGAGTTGATATGTTTGAGCATAGCCACACCTAGGGGCTGGGCTCTCATGAATTGTTTGAACACCTTAATTGTATGAAGCAGCAATGCTCGGTGTCAGACTTCTCATAGCTTTTTTTTTTTGAGATTGACTTCTCATAGCTATTTTCACCAACTTGAAGTGGGGTACACGTGAAAAGTTTTCTCGTGATAATGTGCGCCATGCCTCACCGTGTTCACATTTTGTATGTTTGTGAAAATTTGTTGTTATATTCACATGAATTTTATATTTGAGGACATTTTTTCTATGATCTTGTAATATTTTTCGTTATACTTGCTTCGTTGGAGTATACTTCGTAACTGATAACTTAATATTTATATTACAGTGGTGATGTGTTAAGTGATGAAGAGATACTAAAGGTAGCTTGGATGATCATCCCGTTTGGCTTGTTAGTTACTTTTATTGGCAGTCTATTTGTGTTCAGGGTGAAGAAACTGAAGTTTTCTGACCCTTATGCGAAAGCTACATTAATCATTGGTAAGTCTTCCGTTAACCAGAATTTACTAGTAATTATATTTGTATATTGGTTCTTAGCATGATAATTGATATTTCCGGAGTGAAGTAGTGAGTTAGTTGAATCAGTTCGATTGAGTGGAAAAATAGCCATCCACAATAAAATTTTAGAGGCACTACTATATTTTATTTTATAGAAAATTCCACTTTTTAACCTTGAACTCCTGCAGAAGCCCACTTTTCAAATGTGAGCTTTAATACTGTTTGAATTGCAACTTTGAACTACTGAGGCAATCCAGTTTCACCCGTGCGTGGTCTCACAAGTAATTTTTGGTGATGTGATGTGTCACCAAATTTGACTTAATATCAGTTTCCACCATTTACTTATGTCCAGCATCTTTTATATAAGAAATGGTTGGAATGGCGGGTTTCTTCTTATATGGTAGTGGGTTTCCATGTCACTCAAAAGTCAAAACCACTTGTGAAACCACCTGAGGTGAAAAGTGGATTGTTTCGACAGTTCAAGGTTGCAACTCAAACGGTTTTTGAGTTTAGGGTTGAAGATTGGTTTTTTTTCTAGCTTAGATTTAAATGCTGAACGCCTAGCTCTTAATATATAAATTGGAGACAAGCATTTCATGCTGTTATGCAGCTCTCCAGAGCATCTCAAGTAGATAGCCCTATAGTTCTTTTTAGATGGTTAACTAAAAAAATAAAAATAAATCAAATTTACTAGTTTTTGTTGGATAGGATCCATAAATGCTCAATCACGGGCTGTCTTTTCTGTTTACGTGCTTTTACTCCTAAACTAGTTTGCCTTCTCATTTCATATTTTGTTCACTTCCCCATATTGAGCGCTAATGTATTTATTTGGTCCAAAATGGCAGGATTTGCTTGTATCTTGGAGCTACTGGCAGAACCTTTGTATATACTTTCCCAAACGAAGAAATACTACATAATACGAGTGTATACCGAGCCTGCAGCTACTCTGCTACGTTGTATAACAACTTATATCTTCATAAAGGGTCATGTTAAAGTGGTAATGTCACATTAGCCTTTTGCTCCAGTTTATTGCCGATGGCATAAGTGCATAAGCCCACAATTCTGTCATTTCTAATGTCGTCGACGCGATCGCCGCGAGGCTCCCAACCTGGAAAGCGGGTCTGATGAATAAAGTAGGACGGCTGGCTATGGTCAAGCATGTGCTCAGTGCCATCCCGATCCACCAGCTCCTTGCATATGCCCCTTCCAAGAAGACGCTCCGACAAATTGAGAAGATTGGGCGTGGCTTCTTCTGGGCTGGCCGCGCCGAGGCCAACGGAGGACACTGTCACGTCAACTGGCGACGTGTTTGCCGCCCAACACACCTTGGCGGCCTGGGCGTCCAAGACTTGGAGCGTGCAGGGATTGCATTACGCCTACGCTGGCTATGGTTCTCCAAAACCGACAGCAATCGCGCATGGCAAGGACTAGACCTGCAGTTTTCTGCCAGCGAGCGCTCGCTTTTCTTCACCTCCACTACCATGGTGGTGGGAAACGGCACCACGGCGAGGTTCTGGGAAGACAAATGGATCGAAGGGAGATCAATCCGCGAGCTCGCCCCTGCCCTATATGCTTGCATTCCCAAGCGCCGCCGCAAGGTAAGGACCGTCACCGACGGCCTAGACGGCAACAAATGGGCACGAGACATCCAGGGAACCATTGGCATTGCGGAGATCGGACAGTACTTGCAAATCTGGTTGGCGATTGAGCATTTCGCTCTCACGGATGAGCCCGACCAACTTTTGTGGAGGTGGACAGCGAATGGAACCTATACCGCCAGCTCGGCGTACCAGGCCACGTTCCACGGATCGATCTCATGCCCCTCCTGGAAGCTTACTTGGAAGACTTGGGCGCCGCCCAAAGTGAAATTCTTCCACTGGCTCGCCAACCTCGACCGTTGCTGGACTGCAGACAGATTGGCCCAACGAGGCCTGCAGCACCATCCGCGATGCCCTCTGTGCGACCAGGTACCTGAGACCATACGACACCTCCTCCTGGAGTGTCCTTTCTCTCGCCAGACCTGGCACGAGGTCCTCGCCTGGCTCCGTGTGCCAATTACGGCGCCCAACCAGGAGGAAACACTCACGACTTGGTGGCTTCAGGCCAAGACAGACACACCCAAGCCAATGCGTAAGGGCCTTGCCTCCATCACCCTCCTCGTACCATGGATGATCTGGAAATTGTGCAATGACTGTGTCTTCGAGCAAGCTCAGCCCATTGTGCATGACCTGGTGTCCAAGATCAAAGAGGAGGCAAGATCATGGGCTACAGCAGGCGCCTTAGGCCTAAGAGTCATCATGCCATCCACTTGGGATGTACACTAAGTCATATATTCTGAACTTTTGCCTCCTAGGAGGTGTGTAAACAACATTCTATCTTTTCAATATAATGAAACGCAAAGGTCCTTTGCGTTTTCGCGTAATTCTACTTGAAAGGGTCACAAATCATTCTGTCTACATACATCCAAATTTTGTGACGAACAAATAATCCAGGACATTACCATATTCAATTTGTATTGCGTACTGTATTCTTTATTTTTGTGTACCAAGGATAATATTCGTGTATATCCTCTGAAGGTTTCAGCTTCTGTATCTCTGTGGCTGGTCAAGAAATACAACCGCCCCAATTAATAAGTTTTTCCTTGCAAACAGCTGCCTTGTTCACTACTTTCCCCTCTGCTGTATACATCTCTCTTAAAAAATAATAGAGCTTTGCAAGAAAAACAGTATATTTTTGCCGAGTTTCATTTCCAATTGATAATATTCCTGTGGCACTTTTTTTCACACAGCAATTCATGCTTTCCCACGTCATTATTTTTGTGTTGCATCTGTTGATCAATACAGTACTACAATCGTGAATTTGTTTGCAGGAGAAGTTGGTCGTATTTGCTCTGTCTCAGGTTGTCTATGCAGCTTGCATCTTCATTGGATATTGGGCATATTTCCTTTTATTTGCTAATATCAAAACTTTTGATCTCCTTCCATTCAGGTTTCTTCTTGTTCTGTCTTTTTTCATTGTATAGTTAGGTTTAATTGATCACAAGTTAGTTATATTTTCTTATTGATGCAAAAACACGCAATTCTCAGGTTGTCAACCCTGATGGTCTATGATAAACAGTTATTGCACATGTGCATATTGTTTACAGGCCAGACGTTCAGGAAACTGATCCTCCAAGAAGGCGAAAAATTTGTTCTTGTTTGGTTTGATACTCCATACAACCAGGCTGCATATGGACTTGTGGATAAATTAGGCAAGTACGCCAAACACCTTATGTTTCAAATTCGTATACTAGATAATTGGGAGTTGGTGAGGCATGTTTGTCCATGCCTTCCACCTCCCTTTCTCACCTTGGTAGAGTATCTCTAAGACTCCAACAAAAACAACAAATTAACTTACTAAAAATAGGACAAAGCTATTCAAAATAATAACTTAACCACCTTCCAAAAATCTCTAATGACCTTCTGTTTATTTGCAGGGAGCCTGGTTGTTAGAATAGTTTTCCTGCCATTTGAGGAGAGTTCTTATGCTACATTCACCCAGTTGGCATCAGGTTGCTCTTTTGCATGAATTTAAAGTTTCATTTTACTATCACAGCTCAGAGTGAATTGCCTATCATCCGTTTGGCCTGATAGATACAATTTCACACACCCGCATCATTTGTCTTCTGGAGTAGTCTAAGTTTAGCTTATTGAGCATCTCTTGAATTGGTTACTCAATCGAAGTTACCGTAGTTATGCTGGTATCTGGTAAAAAACACTCCTGAACTATATTTTTCCTTTTAGTTTCATTTGGCCATCTGACAATGTTCTTCTGAAGGATTTATGGATCGGTGGTCGGTCATTTGATATTTCTGCACACTTTCCGCTTGTTTACTATATTGTTTGTTCAGTATTTATCCTCTAACAAGTACCATAAATAATCTATTATTATTGCTAAGCTAAGCATTGCCGCGAATGCAACCAAACAAGATAATCCTTTTGGCATATTCCTTGTTATCCTACGCTATAATGTTTGCCACAATTTCAGTTTATTTGCTGATATGGCCGTTCCTGTATCTCAACCTATCTGAAAGTATAAATTTTGGCATATTTTCGGTTTGTATGGTGCTGTTCCATCACTCGTCCTTACAACTATAGCTGGCTAATATTAGAATTCTTAGCAAGATTTCTAAAACAATATGTTGTGCACATTATCTTTGGATTTATATTTCTCTGAGCGAGCTAATGATGGATCCTTATCCACAGGACAAACTCCTCAAAATATATCCAATTTGGAAGGTTCTTTGCTGGGAGCTCTAAAGCTGATTATGCTGATAGGTGCGCTATCCAATACTGAATGCTGTAATGTTTATATTAGTCCATTTACCTACTTTGGGTCCTCACACTGAATAAGAGACAAGCAATTGAGTCACGCAGTCTTTGTAGGAAACATGTTTTAGTTGCTATCAATTTCGATCTCCTAGTTTTCCTTGGATATTAAATATGTTAACAGCTCTTGAATATAATCATCATGTAATTATGCAGGTCTCGTGGTCATTTCTTTTGGTCCAAGTTATTCATACACCCTCCTGAATCTACTATATGGAGGAAGATATAGTGATGGCGAAGCTACAACTGTTCTTCGTTACTACTGTGTTTACATAATCTGCTTAGCGATGAATGGTTTGTACTTCTATGTAGCTGCTCTGCATATTATATTCTACAATCTTCTACAGTAGTTTTCCTAATAACATTGAAGAATATTTCATTGATGAATAGTACTAGCTCTGGGCAGGAACCTGCCAAATCCCAATTGTGTATCTAAATTTGAGAATTTGAAACTAGTTTTTGCAAACCCAGAATTCGGAACACTGGGCATAACAGCCCCGGTTTTGCCCTTTCTGTATTTAGATTTGCTTCAGTTATGAACTTATGATGCATATAGCACAATAATCATATCCAACTTCACAAGAGGAGCAGTTATAATGTGTTTCCAGTCAAGTTATTAGCAATTAAGTTCACCCAACTTATGACTTGACCTCTCCGTTGAAAGCTGTCAATTGCTCTTCAATAACTGCATAACATTATAGCTGAAAAATAACTTTACTTGAATGAAAACAAAATTGTACTATTCATTGTCTCGACATGGTTTTGACATTTCTGGATTAATTTACTGTACGAACAAGGAACATGCTCCTGGTGGTGCTGATTGTATACCCAGGCTATGTAGTATTTGGTTAAATGTGCATGTTAACTAAGTTCCGCATAAATGCCTTGTATCATTCTTTGATTACTTTCAGGCACATCTGAAGCTTTCCTTCATTCTGTTGCAAATGAAAACCAGCTTAAGCAGTCAAACGATATGTTGCTCCTCTTCTCAGCAATTTATATTGTTCTAAATGTGGTTTTTATTAAGTCTGCTGGAGCTGTCGGGTTGATTGCTGCGAATTCTGTCAGTATCCTTTGGTCAATAACTCTAGTATCCTTGTTTACTTGAAATCGGTCTTTTTCTGAAGAACTTCTTTGGTGCCTTGACTGTCTGTAAAGATATGGTACTGCGGATCACATATTCTGCAGTTTTCATCAAAGACTATTTTAAGGTAATTTTTTCTTTCTTTCGTGATTAGTGTTTTAAGGTAAATTTTCTGTAATATTCCACCTGGGATTTTTTTCTAAGGATTGCATTTTTAGCAAATATATCCTATGCCATTTTTTTACAGGGCTCATTCTCTTTCAGCCGCTGCTTGCCAGCGGGCTGGGGCGTTCTGCTCATTTCTGGTGTGACCACAGCTTTCTCCGAGAGGATGTTTCTTAATAGAAATAGGTTCAAGCAGACACTTCCCATTCACATGGCGATAGGCATCATGTGCTTGGTCTTCTCGCTGCTTGAGATGTAAGCACTATATCAACTACACAAGGATACTCTCTCTGTTTACCATTTATTAATCATCCTGACGTGTCTTGTTTCTCGAACAGATACCGTGGCGAAAAACAGTTCTTGTTGAGCATTATCACGTCGCTGAAGGGCCACAACAAACGTGCTTGATTTCTACAGCATTCGGGAATGCGGACCCGCCTTCTGTGAGTGTATGCAGCCCTGGTATGTAATCGATGCTGTAAATACATTGACACTGCCCAGACAGCCGAGGGTAGGGAGCTGGACCCAGCAGCCGGAGAGGCTTCTGAAAGCATATATCGATTCGACAAAAACACAGATTGCCGCTCTCTAGTGAGGTGAGCTGCTGGGACAAGTTTTAGAGGTGACAGAAAACATAGATCTGTTGGGTTGATAGGTAATCTATTATGCAATTTTTCGACTGAGAACTTATTAAGATTAGATTGCAGCATGATTGCTGGAATTTACCATGTTGTGCCATTCAGGTTTTATATCCTCAGTCTTGCATAAGCTTTACCGAATTTCTTAATCAATCCACTAGATAGGTCCAGCCAGCTGGGAATTGGGAATGAATTGTATGGTACTCTTCCCTTCCGAGTTTATAAGGCTCGCACATACCCAACGGAATATGTTCTATGTGCCACAAAAAGTACTCCCTCCGCCACAAAATGTAAGGCGCTTTTTATTTTGCATAGTCTTTGATGCATGATTTTAACCACTAATATATACCAAAATATATGGATTGGTAAATGTTATAGTTGCATTTGGCTTGCAAAATTCATTCATTTCATAAATCTTTATGCTAATTTTGGATATGTTATAGGAGTAAGTATTTATCCACAATGCAACAACTCTTAATTAGGTGCTTAAGAATTAAAAATAAATCAAGCGAGATAAAATAGGTAGTCAAGCTAACTCCTCAACGTTCTAGGGGAGAGAGGCGGCGGCCTAGGGTTTCAACCCTAGTCGTCGCCGCCGGCGCCATCTGCATCTTCATCGTCGCCTTCGTCTAAGAATTGACGGGTTCTCATCTCCTCTAGGTGCCGTTGGTACTAGGAGGGGTGGGGACCTCGGACCTGCGCAGGGCGCTACACAAAGGTCCTTAATGTTAGAACTTGATTTTGGTTGTTATCTTCTTCGTCAATGGAGATGGCATCGTCTGCAATAAGTGATCTTCCGCGCTTCGTTCGTCGGCGAGATCTCCTTCCTGACGTCAATGATGGCTGTGGAAGATTAAGTTTGTCTAGGTATGGTTCTTCAGATCTTGCTTCGCCAGATCAATCTTGGATTGTTTCTCATGGTTGCCGCGAGGAGGTTTGTCCTCGCATTATCTATCCCGGCTACTACGTCTTCGGCAATGGTGATTCGTTCTCTCGGCTCCCAACGACGTCGACAAAGTGGTTTGGTTATTTATCCCTGAAATATCAGTGGTGGTGCTCTTGCCGATGTTGCTTGATTAATTTAATGGCTGTGTGCGTGCACAAAGTTTTGGCATTGCGGCTCAAAATTAAAAGGGGAGAACCTTCGTTGGTATTCACAGTTCTGTGGTTTGGTGTATTCGGCGTTGTTCTACGGCCGCCTTCAGAAAAGTACAAGCTTGTGTCATGAAAGAAGAAAGGGCTTGAAGATATCATAAATTTGCTAGTCTCTTTTAGTATTGTTTTTGTAATCCATGTAATCGTGTACTCTTTATTGGTTTAATATATATGATTTTTTTTTTAAAAAAAAGGTAGTCAAGCTCTTACCATCGCGGACCGCCCTTAACTACCAGTTGACCAGGATCATAATCCTAGCGCCAGCTCTGAAGCGCCGCGATGTGGCAGCTCTAATTGACTTGATATTCGAACAAACTTTTGTTTTTGGAATTTATATGGTACGAACGTTAGAAGCAGCAAGACGAGTTGCCAGTGCCATGACATATTGACCCGCGCCATCACGCGTCGCGCAGTGTTACGTTTTTTTTGTTGCACGTACCTCATTTTTCAAATTGATGATCTCAAAATACCTGTGCGCTTATAAACCCAGGAGGATGGAGTAATGATTTTATATTTGGTGATGTTGCAGTTTGAACTGAAACCGTGGCTTGGCTGGGTGGTTAGAGCAACTCCGGATACGCAAAAAATGGTTACTCAAAAAGCGTTTTGGAGTATACTTGGAAACAATTTTCAGAATAGATACCGTGAAGCACATCCTCAAAAAATAAAATAAAATAACGTGGCCACATGTCATTGGCCACTATTTTTTCCCACTTCCCTTTTTCCCAAGCTTGGCCTCGTCGACCGTTCCCATTGCCGTCTAAGGTCGCGTTTGGTACCCATCAGTTCTCCAGACCAGCCCTGTCAGTTGCAAAAGCCTAGTGTTTGGTTACCCGCGAGAGCTCTGAGGCAGGTAAGCACACACTACAAAGCAGCTCTTAGCCAGTCTCACCGGGAACGATTGAATCGGCAGTTTTCATGGAGCCAGGCTCCCGGCGTGTGACCCCGAGACCGCCGTGTGCAAACTGCAGGCACCGGAGATGGCGCTAGCTCGAACTCGCGGCGGGAGAAATTCATTCATCGCTCTGCCTAAATCGTCCTCTATTACCCGCGCTCACCTCCCAAATCCAAAACCACCATTTCCCCACTTCGAGCTTCATGGCGATGGTGATGGCGGCACCCTCTTCACCGACTCCACTGACTAGCACGATGGCGATGACGGAGCTCGTCGGTGGCAAGCTTGCTCCTTGCTCTTTCCCAACTGTGTCTTGCATCTGGTGGTTGTATCCTCTAACTCTTCTAACTCTTGTTCTTGTTACCTTTACAAGTGTGACCATGTGCTAGATCTGCTGTAGAGTCTGGATTCACTATTCTGCGGTTAGGATGTGGTCGATTCTCAGTCATGCTTAACATGGTCGGTTCATCGTTACCTATCAACCTACTGTACGTCATCGTTGCGCCTAACTCTCTGTCTAAGAATCCCTTGCCTAACATGGTGCCTGAGAATCCATTGATTGACATGGTGTCTTAGAATCCCTTGAGTGACATGGTGCCTGGGAATGCAGTCCCTTCTTAGGCGGTGCCTCAATCATAGTGCAATTTGCAAGTCAGCCAAACATGCAAATTTACATAATGTAATTTGAAATTAAATAATATTTGTTGGAAAAAGTACCACTAATATTTTGATAGAGGAAAAAAATTGCTCCGTGCTAATGTCTAGCACGTATGTTCTGTACATTGTTTTACATGTTACACACAGCTGTACATTTTTCACATGTACACACAACTGTACTCTTTTTTCTGTACTTTTTGTATTGTACACAGTACACATACATACACCTTTTTGTTTTGCTCTCGCCTACGTACACATACATACACCATTTTGTTTTGCTCTCGCCTACGTGCCGTAGGCGAAGCGATACGGCCTGCGCGTCAATTTAAGCTAGTGCTGCGACACTCTCTTCAGCAGTGTGGTACAAATTTTCCGACCACGCGGCGCCACTGCCGTATCCGTGAGAGAAAAAACGTCTTGGGCTAGCTGGGCCGTGCAGCATCCCTCCTAGGCCCATCCCAGGCTTTCGGCACGTCACCTTCGTTTGCACCGGGCAGGAGGACAATGCGGGACTCGTTCGTGAACATGATGACGCCGACCGCTGGCCGTGCTCCGAGCCTCCGACAAGGTTTTGCGACTTTGCGAGGTACCCATCTTCTCCTCCGGCTCCGGCACGAGCGCTGCCACGCTGAGCTTTTCTAGTGGGCTAGTGCTACTGCTTGGATGTGGTAATGAAGGAAGCAATGGATGTTACTCCCTTCATTCCAATTTAATTGACTTGCTATCCATCACATGTGGATGTATCTAGACATGTTAGATACATCCACATTTTATGAATAACAAGTTAATTAAATTAGAACGGAGGGAGTAGATGTTACGGCATTGGCGGCGCACTTGTCCTGCTCGCTAATCCCCAGCGGCGGCAACGAGCAGTTCCCGCCGGTGTGCCTCGCGTCGATTCCGCGAGATGACGAGTGACGAGAGAGAAAACGCGGAGATTCTCATACTCTGACTTCACGACCTCGCCGCCGGGGAGACATCGAGATTGTTTTCCCTATGGAGGCCCCTCGTGTGTGTTATCTTCTACGCAGTGAAACATATCCTAATACAATATACTTTGTATGAAGGGATTAGGGTGGTGAGAGAGCATCAAGATTAACGTGACGTGCCGAAATCCTGGGAAGGACCCAGTCCGAGAGATTTTTTTTGTGTGCCCGTGATGAGTTCGGTGCTATCCCTGAAGAACCGGACCAAGTCAAAGTTGTGATTTTTTTACAGAGTTACACGCCCGGTAATAGGACTCCTACTGGTGTACAACGGGTGACGTCAGACTCCTCGATACCACGTAATGTTTTTGCTTTTCTTTTTGAAATATCAATATATTAAGCTAGCAAGCCGGCTCGTTAAAAATCTTCCAGTCCCCTTAGATACCCTGGTAAGGAAAAAAGTACGTCTGAAACTTGCTGCTTTAAGCATCCACAATAGTTACATCGTTTATAAGCCTATCAACAATAAAACTAGGGGTTCATCGACCCAATTATAAGAAACTTTATTTAAAAAACTATCTTTAGCTAACTCATGAGCCACTTTGTTTGCTTCCCTCAAGCAATGATTAAAAGACACACTACCTATAGATGTAGCCAGATCAACACAATCTGCGAAAATAGCAGATGATTCATTCCACCAAGCAGCCTCCCCCGTACATGCTTCAATAGTTTCAATCGAATCTGATTCAGCTGGTATCCTAGAAAATCCCAGGCCATTTACCAAAGCTAGACCTTCCTTCATAGCAATCGCTTCTGCCATAGCTGAAGATGCAACATGTGGTAAAAACTTCGTTGCCGCCGCTAAGAAATTACCTTGGAAATCCGAAGAACAGCCCCACATCTCCCGCATGAGCATCTTCATGAAAAGAAGTATCAACATTAAGCTTTACTTGACGAGGCTCCGGCCTTGTCCATTTTGCAGAAGCGTCAACATTTATTTTATCGGAAACTTTTGCCGCATTAGCTGCTAATTGAAGCAGAGAGAACGAGATGGTTGTCTTTCCTTAACTAGACGATGTCTTACAAATTAAGAAATTCAATTTTCTCTATTTTACCATACACGCTCTCTTATTAACACTGTTTCACACTAAATATTAATTAATTCTCATTAATGGCTAGAGATGACAATATAAAATAACGCATTGTACGACTTTTAGTTTATTGTCTTCTGTACATGACGTGGAGGGCTAAAAGAAGACACGCCTTCCCTACCATTGTGCATGCCCTTATGACCCAGTTCTCGATTAATTGAATGTAGATCTGGGGTAGGTAGAGATAGTCTTGTAGAGGAAGAAGAAGCATGGGAGGCGGGAGGGATAGTTTTGTTATTATCAGCTACATGCCCAACTCTATCCCTAAATATCAGTGCCACACACGGCGTCACCTGATCCACATGCCATGGAGCCGTCAAGGCGACGATGTATTTCTTTGCGATTTTTTTTGGAATAGGTTGATTTAACTATTCGCTGAAGGGCAATGTGATCACCATTGCCAGAGCTACACACGTCGGGGGGGGGGGGGGTACCCCCACCTGATTTTTTAACCTAAAGTACCCTGCACATAATCTATGTTTAGTTAGGGGAAATGGGTAAATGGCCCCCTAGCCAACCCATCTTACAAATTCACGAAGAGCACCTTATATTCTTGTTCATACAGGAACGCCCAGCAATGGTGATCACTAACAATAGGGACATACCAAACATACAGAAACGCCCAGATGGATAAGGGTGAAGCTAGAGGAGCCGAGGACGACATTAGATGGCTTTCATATAATTCTGCGCCAAACCTGTATGTTTGGCTAGATGGCGTTACTAGATATATTTAGACATGTTTTAGTGAGTAGATACACCCTTATTTAGATAAGTCTGCCCCAAGTATTTTGGGATGGAGGTAGTATTGGCCAATAGAAAGAGAAAATATAATTATACCATCACTATTAAGACTTAAGCTGAATGTAGGAAGCACACACAATTTCAAAGAAAAACATGCCTCTATATATAAAAGTAGGTCTGATTCTCCCTCACTCCCGCGGCCACGTCACCCGACAAATCCCTGCCGTTTGATCGAGCAAACTAACGCTCCAGATTTGCGCGCAGGCCTAGCTGCTACAGTATTACTGTAGCAGCGGAGTTTCTACCTATCACAGTGCGACGCGCGACCCGCACGAACTTTGGCGAACGTCTTTGCAGAAAAACCCCTGTCCCTTTACAGAAAACCCCCGCTAAGGACCAATCCGTAAATTACAGAAACATCAGGGGTGTTCGAGCAAAAACGTCCTTAGAACCCCTTTCTCATCTTCTCCCTCGCGCGCGGCGAAAAGCCGCCGGCGGCGCCGACGCGCCATTCGCTCGCTCCGGTCCTCGCCGTCCAGATCGACGGCCACAGGGACCTTCGCCGTCCTCGACTCCCCCTCCTCGCCGATCGCCGCGTCCCGAAACGCCGTATACTTGCCGGAATCGACGCCGAATCGCCGCCGCCGCGCTCGAGTTCCACCGTCGCGTTTTCTGCCCGCCGAGCACGCTCCGGCAACCTAGAGGTGGCGGCGCCGCCACCCACGGGTTGCCCGCGTACAGCAGCGTCGAACGCGCCCATCCGCACGTCCTATTTCGCAGTAACGCGATGCCGGCGTCCTCCGCGCCGCCGCGGCAGCTCCGCCGTCCCGTGACGTCGCTGTGAAGTCACAACGACCCTGGGCTGGGCCGTGGGCTTCCTGCTGGGCTGGGCGGCCTTTTTCGCGCCTGGCTCCGCCCCTTTTTTTTTTTGCTCTTTTTTTTCCCACATTAACTTTCATAATTTCACAAATGCAAATTAAAATCAGTCCAAACAAATTTTAACAAATTTTGCACACATCAAAAACAAAATATCAGAAACTTTCATACCTTCCCAAAAAAAAAAATTAATCTTAAAGAAATTTCAAATAGTGCGTAAGTCCTCCATAAGAGATTTTAAAAAAACCCAGCATGGACCTACTGTAAGTGTTTTCGCCTTTTTCCAGCCATTTCCAGGAAACAATATTTCCCTGCAAGTTGGGCCCCATCAATTTATTGGAATTCCACAAAATGAATAATGTTACAACTTCAATAACTTTAAATCTATTTACTGAAAAAAATGAACACACAGAAAAAATGCACACTATTTATGTTGTATGTTTGAATTTCAAATTTGAATACTTTCAAATTTAGAACAACTTCAAAATCTATCCATTTTGTTAGGTGAAAATAATTCAAACCTATATAACTTTCCAGCATGAACAAATTTTAAAAACTTAACATTTCTTAAACGCAAACTTTTCTGAATTCCAATAATTTTCAAAACTAAAACTTAACTTAACATTTCTTAAACGCAAAGTTTTCTGAATTCCAATAATTTTCAAAACTAAAACTTTTTTAGGATAAGAAATTCTCAAAATTAAATTAATGCTCAAGATTGTTAATGTTTGTATATAACCATAATACAATTCCTCCGATTAAAGTGCTAAAAAAACTATGGCAAAATAAAATTTCTACAAATTTTACACAAATCAAAATCAACATTTCAGAAACTTCCGTACCTTCATTAAAAAAAAATCGAATCTTAAAAAAAAAGTACATAAATCCTCCATAGTAGATTAAAAAAAACACAAGAATTCAAAACTTTTAATTTCTTAATAACAATAATGCAAAAGCATACATACAAAACGCACACACACAAAAAAAACCACGAATATTGTTTTTAAAATTTGTAAATATATTTCAACAATTCACAGAATTGAAATCTTTAATTTCGAAAATCCGAGCAATTTTCAAACGCAAACTTTCTTTGCATTTCAGAAACTTCCAGCTCTCCACAATTTTTAAATATCACCATTTCAAAATTTGATTTCTAACGAATTTTTTTGCTCCTAATTTAATTCCTTTTAAGAAAATTGCTAAATGCTGAAAAAATCAGTTCCATTAAATATATTCAATATGAAAATAATTCAAAATAATGCGAACAAATTGTCAAGAAAAAATAAAATTACCAAATTTTCAGTTCTCCACCAAAAAAAAAACAAAAATTACATTATGAAAGAAAAAAAATGCAAGTAATGTATATATATCAAAATTTCCCAAAAATTACAAACTGCCAAACTTTTCCTAGAAATGTTCAAACTTTTCACAAACTAATGAAAATATTGTGTAAAGAAATTATATTAAATTATCAACATTCCAAATTCCCCATAATTTAAAAAATGCAAATAATTTGTCCAAACAAAAAAAAAATACCAAAGAAAAAGTAAAAATACCAAATTTTCAAAAATTCCACACAAAAAAAAAAAAACACCACAATTACATTATACACAAAAATGCAAGTCATATATATATAGAAAAAATTCCAAAAATTTACAAAATGCTAAACTTTTTCTAGAAATTTTCATACTTTTCACAAAATAATGCAGATATTGTGTCAACAAAATATAAAAAATATATCAAAATGGCAAGGGATAAATTGTAAGCTATTTTTCACACAAGCCAAATAAGTTTTAAAATTTTAAATTGACCTACATTCGAACAATTTTATGAGAAAACCAACCTTATTTGACCATTCCAACTCAAATTTCAAATTCACATACTTAAAAATTTCAAATACCTCTGAAATCTAATCATTTTTGCAAACTTTCAAAGAATACAAATTTACATACATTTCAATGCGACAAATTTTAACAACCTCGAAAAATCTCCTAATCGTAAACTTCTCCAAATTAAAATAATATTCATATGCATACTTTCTAAAAAAAATATTTGAAAATCATCAGACGGACGCGCGGCATTGCCACGCTAATATCCCTAGTATCCGATGATGTAACGCATGAATAACAACATCAAACACGGGAAGTGCTTTTGTCTCCTGAGTTCCAGTGCCCCTCCAATTAAAAAAAATTCAAAAATAATATTATGAGTTAAAAAATCTGAAACAAATTCGAATGTAGGTATCTCACAAACGTGCAAAATATTAAATTAAATACTTTATATTATGGGCTACATAAAAATAACAAAATCTGATAAAATTTAGAGATTTAAAATATGCATACTCACATCCATACTTTGGTCATTTTTGTGTAGCCCAAAATACAAATTGTTTGAAGTTGATATTTTACAAGTTTGTGGGATGCAACATTGGGTACATCCGGATTTTTGTTCAGACTTTTTTAGAAGTTATAAATATGATTTTTGATTTTATTTTATTGGAGGAGCACTGGAACTCAGGAATAAAAAAATCTCCACTGCATCAAATATGCATTTGCATATACCATGAATGCATTAAGCATGAAAGAAATGCAAAAAAGGGAGGCAAAAAAGATAGCCAGTCGTCTTTATGATACATCTTCAGCAATTTCCCGTGACAGATACTGTAGCTGGCCATGCGTTTGTTTTGCTTGCATTCTAATCAAGTTTTATCCATTGCAGCCACGCACCATCTAGATCCTCCCCCTTAGCTAGGAACCTACTGTATTAGACACCCGTGTGACGGTGGCAGTGCTCGGCCTCGGCGGGGTAGGCGCTGGACATTTACAAGCTCCTCGATTCCTCGTCTATGGATCCAATATGTAGTAGTCTCTGTTTTCATGTCAACTTGCCTGCGGCATAGCCTCCTTGAGATCCTGCAACGCTTCACGGATGTAGTCATCACCTTGGTTTGAGTACTTCAGGCAGATGAGCCGTTGCGCAGCATTGTAAGCCATCTTGAGAGACCGGTACTGCTCACAGTTCTCATCCATCCTAACCATTTCCTGCAGTAATAAACAAGGGAAATTTTTGCTCCATCGATGAGGAACAGTTAAAAGAGACCATCCTCTAGTGAAGGAAACAAGTGATGTTGTTGTGCAGTAAACAACAAACACAAGTTGGAACATGAGTATCATACTTTGGAAGATAACTAGAATTGCATCATATACGTTAGCGAGATCAGTGTCTTAAGACCAGTGACCAAATTGGAGTACCTGCTCTGTGATACGTGAAGTGATGCTGGTCGCGGTGTCGATCACCGAAGCAGGGAGGCCAGCCGCTCTGGCTAGCAGAAGTCCATAGTGAGGTACCCGTCGGACACCATCCTTCAGTTGGAACTGTTGTTGGGGAGGCGGCAGTGCAGGGTTAAAGATATGAAAACGAAATGCCTGTGATCTTCAGTGCATTGAATCCTACCTTGAAATCCAAGCGGTCGTTTCTCAAGTCGACTTCGAAATGGAGGATTTTCACATTTGGATACATCGTCGCGAGCTCTGACAAGCCCTCCATGTGTGTGGCAAACACAGTGTAGCTGCATGGGTGAAGGAAAACAATATCACAAATTCACACTACTAAATTTGATATGGCACTAACTACTCAGGAAGGATACTATATCTGTTTCCCGCTGAAATAATTCCTAGCTTCGTAATTAAATATAAAAATCTCCACTTACCATATAAATAGAGGTAATTTGGTGTTTGAAATTTAATGGTTCACAGCCTGCCACAAGAGGACAAATGCATATTCTTGGGTACTATTATGGGGTAGAGGACATTCTTTATTTGATTAGAAATAAATATTCCTTTAAAGAAATAAGTGACTATAAAATTTTGGACATGGGCAGTGCAGAACTATATGAGGTTGGACTTCTATTTAGACATGCTTAAGAACCCACATCTGTACTTACGAAAGGTTACTAATTCTTACGCTTTGAGGGATAGCAGGTGTTCGCAGCAGCTCCATGCAATTGCCAACCCATCGGAGGAAGAAGTAGCTCTTCCAAGCTCATCTACTACAACCAAGCTCCTGTAACTCAAATGTTCATGGCCATCAGAAGGAAAACAAGACAAACAGTAAACATATTCGATTTCAATCAATGGCAGTGGGGTAGTAGTACTTTGAAGAAAAGTTTTGCATGATGAAAGCGGTCTCTTTCATTTCCGTCATAAACTGCAAATAGAAATTAAGCTAATTAGGAATATTTAAGAAAAATCTTGTTTCCAAAAATCTTAAGGTGCCTGAGTTCATTAGCTGAACTGGATGGAAAATCATAGCTGCAACATGTAGTTAGAAAACCTGTGCACTCACTAGTCAGGAAAAATAATCAAGTCCCACTTTTCAGGCAGGCAAATTGGTTTCACATGTATACTAAATACATGAACAGGCTGCAGACAGATACTCTATTGACTGGATGACAGACCAGAGAGAAGAAACATTATGTGTAAATAAATGTCCAATGCGGACCACTACACCCTGAAGACAGGATGCAAAAGATAAACTGCGAGAACAATTCAAAATAACATCTCAGAATTGTAACTAATATTACAATAAAATGGTTAAGTGTAAGCTACTAGATAGAAATGGCTTTTAGGACCCACATGATCTCACTACTTGAGCATTACACAAATATAATTTTGAGGCCCAACAGGTACCACATTTAAGTTAAAACCTTCAAGCCCATATGTTATTTTCAGTTTCATGCACTGAGCCACTAACTAACTGAAAGTATACACAATACACAAAGATAGTGACTAGAAAATAGAAATCTCAAAACAAAAAAATACTAGAAAATAGAAACCTTATCAAAAAGATGAGTGTACGTACCGTGCTTGAGTTGTTTTCAACATTGTCTCCAGTGCCTATACGTGTGAATATACGATCTACCACTCTTAATGATGCAAACTGAGCTGGAACATAACAGCCGATTTGCGCAAGAATGACTATAAGACAAATCTGTTGAAGATATGTACTTTTCCCACTCCTACAATAACAAAGACAATGCAGATACTAGATAAACTTGCATAAATAAAGTAGTAGACTACAGAAGCAATGTTATTGTGACTCACATGTTTGGCCCCATGACAAGAACCATATTTGATGCTTCGGAAAGAAAGATATTGTTAGGCTGCATGACAGCGACAGTATGTCACACCATTGACATTCAAATAACATTAATAACGAAAAATATGGCTTATGAAGTAAATATTGCGAAATCAATAAATAGTAAAGAAACTTACAACAAAATCAGTATGTAAGCTCTCGAGGATAGGATGCCGTCCAGCATTGATTGCCATTGGACCATCATCTGCTTAATCGAAAACAACAGGTTATGTATGAACTACATTTCAGGATTCCATGAACACCACTAATAAAAGAAGTCGGAATTAAACTAGTGAAATTACAAGAATTGAGCTAAAATCCCACCTGTAAACTCTGGTCTCGTGTAACGATCAACAGGCTTTGTAGATATTGTGTAGGCAAAAGAATTTACAATCATGTCCAAAAGACATAATACTTCAGCGAGCATTGTTAAGATACCAATATCTTCTCTGATCTCGTTAATAAGTCCTGAAACAACAAAAGAGGCTTAGCCAACTTGAATATTTGTAGAGTGATAGATGATAGGCGCTTGAATACAAGTTTGGCATGTAATATTGCATGAAAAGTCCAGTGTCCAGTGCCCACCGACAAGCTTCTACAGCCTTGACAACCATTAGGAGCTAAATGCATGAGAACTTAGTGAGGTAATTTTTTTTAAGTTTGCGCTGTCATCCATCCAAGTGCATGATTGCCAACCTGGAAAGGTGTGGCCAATGCAAGTTTATTACCAGCCAGAAGAGGCCCGTAAGGCAAAAAAAAAGGCCCACCAGAGACATGATTGTTGGTTGACAGGAAAAAATTGCGTGCTCCAGTGATCCTGATATTTTAAAAAGTCGAAAATGGTATTTTGAGGTTTTAAAAAATAAAATAATTTACGTGTAATCTACATATCTGCATAGTTTTGCTCGAAAATACGTTGTATTGTAGGCTACACAAAAATCACAAAATCATGGCTCTGAAAAGGGTGAAAAATAAGTCATTTTACTTGCTACATTTGTCTTTTTTTGTGCAGATCACATATGAAAAGATATTTCGCTGCAAATTTGGTCGTACATAGTAGAAATGTATATGTACCTGTATGTTTTTTCGGATTTTTTTGAGAGCAAAACTATTTTTTCATTTTTTCAAAAACAGGAGCACTGGAGCTCGGGAGCTAGGAAGTGTTTTCCGATCCATAAATAGACTATGAATAATGATGCTGCTCTGTTATACAACAGCTAACCGCTGCTACCTACATGGAGGATGTCATACAATATAGATAGTGACTCTCTGTGTAACAAATGCATTCACTGTATTATATTGATGACTATTTTTTATATAAACTTGTAAGAATGGGTTATTCATTAACTGAATAAAGATGAAAGCACATTCTTGAAATCGACAAAAGTAACAGAACTCCAATGATGGCTTCAAACAAGAACCATGCGTAATATGATAGCAATTAATGGTTGCAGAAACCTTCCAAACAATGTTCCGTACGCAAGAAGCACTCAGCAGCAGCCGATTTGTTCCTCACATTTAGCTGCACTTGGTAGAAAATACATGACATTAAGTAACTGCCAAGACTGCACAAAATATAATAGAATATCTGCTCGCATGCAGTAATTTGAGTTCTACGGAATTATTTTGACCTTTTCCTGTTCTGGGAGCTGATCTTTATAGAAAGAAGAAAACTCCCAATTACAGTAAACTTTCTTTGAGATAAAAACAAAAATAACATAGAATGGGCTACTGAGTGGGTAAACCCGGTTGGCTAGGCTAACATGTACTCCACTGGAAACTTGAACTTCAGAAAAATAAACCGCATGGTAAAGTTTTGCAGTGTGGCAATTAGTGCCCAGTTACCAACAAAACCTAGGAATATTAAATTAAGGAAAAGTGAACTTACCGAAGCAAGCTCAAAGCTTGAGCAATGAACATTCTTCCCATGCCTAACAACCTAAATGTCATTTAAAACTCACAACTGGTTAGCATGCAACTAGGAAGCTGAACTTTAAAGGGAAATCTACATACCTGAATAAATTTATTTGGAAGCCTTTCAGTAATGTCCTTCTGGGGAATAATAAAGTAAAACCCCAGTCTATTGTTATATGGTATCTTCAGATTTGGCATATTAAACTCCTCCCTGTACTTGGTGGCGAGGTTATGTATGGCTGCAGCATCATATGTAAGTTAATGCATTACACAAATTAAACAATGAATATGAAATGATAAGCACCTTCGCTGGTATCACAGAATGATCGGCGAGCAACATCAAGCAGCCCATCAATTCCTGCCTTAATAGCGAAACACTGCTGAGTGCAGGCTACAAAAGGAGCCCTTGAATGAACAACATCTTCATCAATCACATCCCCAATTCTAGGATCAAAAAGAGAGCACACAAGCATTAGAAACATGGTTCAAGTTTTACAGAATTATTTACAATGGAGATGAATATATCTGTGGTTAGCAAATACTGAAATATGGCGATGCAAATAAAAGTGGATAGACAGAGGCAAAGCAGGAATGTAAAAAAGAAGAAAAGGCACAAATCAAAACCTTCGGAAGGAACCTGATGTTAATACATTGTCAATTTGTCATCATACTCAACAATACCAAAACACAACTACCTGTGCTCCTGTTGTGCAGGATGAGATCAGTATTTCATAGACTAGCAACAAGATACGAGCAGAACTAAGCCGATGGTGAATGTTGCGTGATTATTCAGATTATGCTATTGCTATTAACTATTGGAAATTTTGAGTGAAACATTGCAATTTACATCAGTGAATAATATTTGATTAATGTTGATAGTAAAAGCACCTTGAAATTCGATAGGCACAAACACTAGGGGTATTCTAGTGTCCCATTTTCATACAGGTATCGGATAAGACCATGTGTACACCACTTATGCAAAAGAAAGGAATAGAGGGAATCTAAATTTTCCTTTGGAACAGGAGGTAAGAGAGCATAAAATCGTACCTCTTTTTCATGCTTGCATACTTTGGGTTTTCGCATACTGTCTGATAAATGTTCTGAAGAAGAAAACTTTTAGATCCCTTCAGAACCTGCATGAGAGGAGCTACACATTACATGCTTGAGAATTAGTGTTGTCATTTTTAGTGGAAATACAATTATAAATCAGCAGAACTCAAGACTAATATCGAATTATAAAATGTAAATACCAAAACAACATTCTGAGTACAGCACCTTGGAGAGGAATGGTATTCCATCCAGAGCAGTTTTTAGGACAATAATGTCAGATATCAACAATTGGCTCTTTCTACCATTGGCAGGCTTCAGTACCTCATCAGTGACCTTTTTAGGCTTGAAGCAGAAGTGACAGAGAACCTTATCTAGGACATTGTAAGGGGGCAAAGGTTTTGTAAGATTGAAGATCATATCACCCAGAGAACAGCACGCCAAGAGAAGAGGGCATAGATAAACCTGATTCTTTTGGAAATTTACGGAGACCTTGTGTTAAGCCAAAGAACAGTTCCTCATTGCTCACTAGCTCATCCTGAAATTTATGATATTAAATTAGAACACGTGCACTAAGTTTCAGAGGAACGCCAAGAGCATGCTAGTTTTCCAACTAGGGACCTTAGCCACCACCTTATCAAGCTTTTTTGTACATTACTACATTTTGTTTTTGGGGACTGACACTGTATTTCTGTGTGTTAGAAATACCATATATCAAGAATAGATCAATTTAGTGCTTCACAAATACGTCATACGTAAAACCAAGTCTACTTACCAAGCAATCAAGCCGAGTATTGATAGTCTGAATATCTTTTAGCGGTTGTAGTAAGTTGGCTCTCAGTAGTCTAGACCTGGGACAACCATGTTGAAGTTTGATATACAGACTAAGCCAAACAAAATAAACATTATATGGCATGAATAAACAGTTGACATAAGATTGCAGTATCATTTGGTCACCGAAACATTGGTTGAAATTTGCAATATGAAATGATTAATCCTATAGCAAAACTATTAATCAGGATACTTAGAATTAAGAAAGTAAAGGATGTTTAGCTTTGTCTACATTGCAACATGATGTAAATGGGGATAATTTGGGGTTGTGAAGGCATACCCTCCTGTAGTCTTTGTAGTCTTCAGCATCTGAAAGAGACTTTTCTTTTTGTTGCTAGTCCCCCACAGTTCAGTATGGAGAGGGTCAATAATTTCTAATGTTTGAACACTGCTGGGTGCACATCAAACAATGCAGGCCATTCAGATCAAGCAACTGAATTGTCGAACACATGTTCTTCAAGTTCTTTTAGTTCTGAAGATTACTCGGGTTATATTACTTGATACAATTTGAAGGTGTATCGTAAAAAATACCTAGTTGAGTCAATGTTCATATGGTCAAACGAGCCATTGAATGTAACCTGACAGCAAAAGCAACTTTTAAGGAAGCCAGTTATGGGAGGCCATGAGCCCATATGGCCATAATAGATAGAAAAATACAGAATACAATATTTCAACTTTTATTTTATGGAGCTAACAGGACATAGGACTAAATAACCATGTCTAGAAACACATGAAATAGGGTAGTTGACTATTTGAGGGCATACATTGGTTTAGAAATGAAATATGCAGTAAATCATTATATCTTCAGTTTCAAAGTGTGTAACTAAATAAATACCCAGGGAATGTGAATTAAAATTAAAATAATATAATTCCTGATTAAGTGGCGGTTTCATGAAAGAAACCTTAAACCATGGAACCTGCATTAGCTTTCAGAATAAAGACAGCACATGCCACATGGCTGCATGCGTAGAAGTAGAGCACCCTGCAGACGCTAGCAATAATATATTGGATGATAAATAATCATAAATCTACAACAGTCACACAAATTGTTGCCATTAACACACTAACATATTAATGTCACTCCAAAAGACAATTTATTGAGACAATGCATATAAGATATTTCAAACATGATCCCACAAAAAAAAGATATTTCAGGTATGCATAACCAGCATACAATATCGGGAATAGGTCATCAAATGGAGAATAAACAGAAAGCATCAGACTGGCCACTTGTTAATGAGAAATAACTAATAAGGGATGAACTTAAAAGTGAAACAAAAGCTCGCAATAAAAAATATGTTAAAGATTGTTTTTCAAGCTTACTGATAATGAATGGTTGGTAATAATTACACCTTTTTCTGATTCTATCCTGTCAAACATATATGAACAAATTCTCATAAGACTCATGTGATGCTGGGTAACTTTGTTGTAGAAAATGAATAAATTCGAGAAATTAGGTAACAGATGCAGTTCATATACCAAAATGATATTTCAACTGAAAGATGCCATAATAGAAGATGAGTGAAAAAAATACAAATGGATGTTACTTACTGCTAGCTTTCGGCATAAGGTGTTTGATGTTCAAATTAATACAAAGATGGTCAAAACAAGTATTAGGCTAACACTGCTCATGACATACTTAGTCTCTCCTCTCTGTTAGAAGAAAGCATGGCGCCTCACCCTTGTTTCTTTTCAATGAACAAGAATGCTTACTTATCGATAACCACAACAAAAACAAGGTGGTAGGTGAATCTTGATGTTCAAGTTCATTTTAAAATGTTCCATTCGTTCAATGGATCATGCAGGCCATTTTCAAAATTGTGTATCCTCAAAAGAAGAGGAAGGTGCTAGGACATGACTAATACTAAATGATGTAAGCAGTAAGAAATGAGCTGTAAATGTACCGTATTATATGCATGACATGTTATGGAAATTCATTCTCGTTGTTGCTTAAGGTGTTGTTGATTTATTCCTGAAGGGGGAGAAGTCCAGAGTAATGTTGTATTCATGTGTTGAGAACACTTACCACTTTATTGTTGCAGAGGCCGCAGCAAGACAAAGATAGTACTGCTTGCAGTAAGTATCCAAACCTAGTGCAGATGGGTCTCTAGCTGAAAGATTTTTCACCATAACAGCCCCCTTAAATAGAAGAGAATATGAATTATATGAAGCGGTACCATTCACCCAATAACTGAAACGACAACCGTGCCAGTGAACGAAAGCCAAGCATAATACCTTTGTATCATCAAAGCAACCACGTGCCATCGTGACCTGCAAAGTGAGTTTTTCTTAAGACTAGAATGCAGTGATTTTTTACCTTCTGTGGAATATGGATGGAATATCATAAACGCTAATCACCTTTTTGTTTGATGGGCAATTTTTATCAACCAGCTCTGAAACTCCAACCATACCATCTGCAGCTGTTTTATTTGGGGGCACAATTACAATCATCGGATCATAAAAATGCAGTAGTGTCTTTGTATTCTGGTATGAGCAGCTCGTCTCAATATACTGAGAGAGGTGCAGTGAGGCTGATCTCAAATCGAAGGCCGCAACACCAACCTGTAACATTAAAAACATATTCCAGTTAAGGTAGCAAAATAGTAGAACCATTTTTAAGCCCAGAATTGGCTTTCTCTACTTCCGCCAAAGGTGGAGATTCTTTTGGGCATGAAAAATAAAGCATAATATAGTAGCCAGAGCTGCACTTTCATGTATTCACGCAGAGACAGCCACAGATGTCCACATACACAACCAGAACATTTACTGGCGCACCAAAAAAATTGATATTCCATTGAATGGGGTGAAGAGACTGAGATTCCTCTAAAACTAGACACATTCTACACCTAGATATATAAGTTTAATTAAGATTTGCATATGTATGTGAGATAGTGTTATTTGTAAACAAACAGCAAAGAAATTCCTAAATTGAGCCATAGTAAGGAAATCATTTTTATATATGCATACATTCCGAGTTAATTTAGCATAGTAAAATTCAAACACAGTCTACATTTTGGCCGGAGATTAACCCCCAAATCCGGCCCCGCAAACAAAGCACCCAAATCCGTGTAGAAATAATGCACCAACAGTAAATTACTAATAGTTTGGACCACGTCAGGGTACAATTACTATCATTACTATCACGCAATCTCGAATCTATACGAACGGCAAATGCAGCAAGAGAACAGCCGTGCAGCCATCGTCATGACACGAATCGTCAATCCTGAAAACCCCAAACCCTAAGAAAATCACCGAGGCAGCTAAGCATCTCTACCCAGGGCGGAAACACGCAACCGACCGCAAAACCTATCATCCAAACCAGCCAGGCTGATTTGGAGCAATCCAACGGAGAAACATCGTACGGGCAGATACCAGCCCGAAGCGATTCCTTCGACTGAATCTGCGGCCATCACTGGGAGATAGGAATTCGGGCGGGGGACGGAGGTCGAATCGGTCGAAATGGAAGCCGCGGGACGAAAGCGACGACCTGACTGGACCAATGCGGGGGTGGAGGAGAGGGTTTAAGGGGGTCACCTCCTTGGCTCGATTCTCGATGAGGCCGATCACGAAGCTCGAGCGGTCGCCGACGGCGACGATGCCGCCCGCACCCCCTCCTCCTCCGGCAGCTTCCTCCTCCATCTCCTGCGCGCCGAGCCCTGCGGCGCTCCAACTGCGGCTGCCGTTCGCGTGTGTCTGCGCGAAGCGGCGAGGAGAGTGTTTGCCCGCTTCCGTTTCCTCTACGGCTTGCCGGCGTGGTTTGTGAGGCTGAGCGTGTGGACCCACTGGTTAACCCCATTTGTGATGTCATGGTAACAGCTTGAAAGAGCGAATTGCAAACAACCACCACATTCGCCCACCAAAATGCATGTTTTCTGGTGGTTTTTTCTGAAGCGTTGATAACTTTGCCCCAATTGTGCTGGTTTTTTTGTAATTTACTCCAGCTGAAACGACGAATAACGTTGACACAGCACAGTGATTGACCCCATTCGTTGTCTTCAGATTTTGGACCGAAGTTGATGTGTCATCATGTGTGTGATGTTGTCTAAGAGGCTAAGTGCATCTCTGCCTTGCTCGCTGACGATGTAAGTGTTATTTGATATTAATAAAGAAGAGTTGTTTAAAAAAACCGAGTACTCGGTAATTTTGACCGCACGTTGATATTTCGGAAACAAAATGCACGTGCCATAACCACAGAGAAAGGACGGCAAATTCTTAAATGTGCAGTTATGCAGTCGTCCCCCTCAAAACCATACAACCTCGTACAACGTAGATCTCACTCGACAAAATATGCAATGCAACTTTCATCGGACAACATATTTATATTAGCGGAACAAACTCACAAAGTTCATCGGACAACATATTTAGACGAACGGGGTCATTGAAAAGTTCAGCATAACAGATGGACAAAGTTTAACAAAATATAAACAGGCCGACAAAACAACCAGAGAGGATTCTCTCACTACGAAGCCCTTACCCTACCCCTTGCCATCTTCGTGGTAGTATAATATATATTAGATAAATGCATAATATAAAGCTCATAACACATATAATGCAACTTCAACTGGAACAACATGGACGTTAGCGCATATCATACATAGAAAGTACTTCTCAACCCAATAAGTCCATAGTTGGCCTACATATATAGCTACAACACTAACACTAATAGGTTCAAGCTGACGAATGCACCACCACAATCAAAGAGTCCTTTTGACTCTAAACTTGAAGGCGCAAACATCTCCTTCCTTCAGGTTTCTTTGGACAACATAGTTAGTCTTTGCTGTAAAAAGGGACAATACTGACATTACATACTTCGCAAGAACTTCACCAATGACCGCTGGAAATATGCCCTAGAGGTAGTCATGTGATGATTATATTTCTTAATGTATTCATAAGTTACGTAATTGTCTTTGAACAATATAAATGATATGTATCATCAAATGCATGATTCAGTTGTGAAAATACATATTTATACGATATGATGCTTGTTCTAGTGGTGTCTAGTCAATAAGGCTACGGGGAAAACGGAAAATGCATAGCTGAACACGGGGGCATCTGCCCCGTTTTCGAAAAACACATTTCTAAATGTGTTAAAATTCTGGGAAATACGTGCACGCCTACATCTCCACGTTCTATCTGCCCACAAAAAGTTTCGCGCGACAACGATTTTTTTGGTTGCCTTTATAAAAAAAGACAACAAATGATAGGGCAAAGGTGTTCGATGAGATGATGATACGTCGATTCTGGTGGAGTTCGACCTTGGCGATCCGACTACTATGCACACGTACGCAGCGCCAATGCAATCACTAAATCAATCTCCGGGAATTACCAACCCTGCAGCTACACAACTAATAGGTCTAGTTTTTCCTGCGATCGAGGAAAAATCTTTAAAAAGGTTATATTTATAAACGGCGGAGTATATGTGAAAAATATTATTCCAAAACACATGCCTTTTTTCCTATTATTAAGATGATATGAAACATATATAAATTCTGATATTTACAAAAAAATAAATAAAAAATTAACTCCTAGTGAATGGACTTCATTTGGGCGGCCCAAACCTAGTCGCTACCCTTATTTGCCGCTTCTCAAAGGCGGCAGATGGGGGCTCCCCAAAAATATTGCCTAAAAGCTTCCAAACACGCGTGCGTTATCTCGTCGAGCCGAATGGCCGGCTGCGTGTCGCACGATCCCGCCCTAGTACTCTGGAAGAGCTCCTGTGGGCGGTGGTGGCCGCCGGAACCACCTACTTCAACGCGTCCCGCCGACGCAGCTCATGCGCGCGGCCACCACTGGGAATACCGCCGCCGCGCGGCTCCTTGTCGACGCCGGTGCGCCCTGGAATGCTCTCCCCTTCAGGTCGCGACGCTAGCAGCCGTGGAGCTCGGCCGGACGCTAGCGAGAGGAGAGGCGGCCGGGATGGGGAGCTAGGGGAGATCCGCGGTGGAGGCCGGGCAGGGTGGCGGTGGGGGAAGGTCCGCCGCGAGGGCAGGGCTGGGCGACAGGGGGCAGGCCACGCGGAGGCCGGCGTTCCTGGAGTCCGTCGCCCCAGGCCCGCCCCGGTTGCGGATCGATTCAGCCAGAGGCAACGGCGAGCGGCTCCAAGGCGACCTCGTCGCGTGGTTTTGGGTAGCCGAAGACCAACTGCCATGGGCAGCACCCTTCGGCGACGTGATTCTTCAGGCTGTAGAGTTACAGGAAAGGTCAAACTACCTTATCTCTTCGGCCACTTTTGCAAGAAGACCCCTGAATTAGCAATAATTTGTAGAACATGCCACAAGCTTTTGGAGAGGATAATGGACGTGTGTTGGTCTGTTGGATGAAAGAATGTGTGTTGCAGAATGGGCTGGAATATTGCTACATGTCAATATAGCCGATGTTATGCCGCTGTTTTGAAGTCGCCTCATTGTATATTAAAGTTATTTTCCCCGGCTATGAAAGTTGCCTCAGTGCACACAAAAGTTGTTTCAACTCGTGCCAATCTTGTTTTTAGTTGTTGTGGAATTGCTTATCACTATTATGAAGTTGTCTCATCGCAAACCCAATTTTCCTACCGCTATTGTGAAGTTGTTTTTCCCTCACACAAAAGTTGCCTATCAACATTGTCTGAAGTTGACTATCGAAGATGCCCACTGAAGTTTCCTACCAAAGTCACCTACAAATATTGTTGGTGTTGCTTCATCGCACACCAAAATTGCTTCGTTTCGTACCGAGTTTACTTTATATGTTGTAAAATTGCCTACCGACGTTGTCATATTATTTCATCACACATCAAAATTGCTTCGCCTCGTATCAAATGCAGTTGTAGAATTGCCTACGTTGTTTTAAATCTAGTCTCTTGGTCATGCATAGTGCAACAAAGTTGCTTCGTCACGAACAATAGTTGTTTTACTCGTTTCGAAGTTGCCCAATACTATTCTGAAGTTGCCAATTTCATAAGAGCGGTAAACTTCAGAACAACGGTTAACAACTTTGGGGTGCATTGAAACAATTTCGCAACAAAGGTAAGCAATTTTGGTGTGCGCTGAGGCAACTTCAGAACAACGGTATGCAACTACACAACAACTAAAATCAACTTTTATAGGAGGTGAAGCAATTTTGGTGCGCTGAGGCAACTTCACTACGACGATAAGTAATTTTGGTGCGCAATTAGACAATTTCACAACAACGATAAGCAACTCCACGACAACTAAAAACATTTTTGGTAGAAGCAACTAATATATGGAGTTAGGCAACAAATTTATAAAGTTGAGTAAATATTAGAATATTTTAGGCAACTAATATATGGAGTTAGGTAACAAATTTATAAAGTTGAGCAAAAATTAGAATATTTCAGGCAACAAATTGGTAACATTAAGCAACTAATATATAGAACTAGGCAACAAATTGTGGAATTGCTTTTTGCTGCTATGAATTTCCCTCCTGATATAGCAAAAATTAGAATATTTTAGGCAACTAATATATGGACCGCTAGATACGAGGTCCTCCCACCGTAGGTGCACATGTTCGAATGGATTCCCGGTGCACCTCCCAAAATGAGTAATGGACTTCCCGTCACTGTCGCGCTGGAGTTCCAGAGCACCTCTCGCCTCTTGGGACTTTCTGAACTTCCCGCGAAACGTCGGCCGTAATCGGTGTGGGCCGCTATTCTCACGTTAACCAAGTCTTAGCGATGTCGACAACTTCATAAAATATGTTTCGACTCGTATCGGTGTTCCAAAGTTGCCTACCGTTGTGCTCCAGGCAACTAAGTAGTGTTTTATGCATTTCAGGCAACTAAGTAGTGTTTTCATGCAATTAATTAACGTTTTCAAGCAAGTTTAAATAACTGTTTAGGCATTTTTGAGTTATGATAGTAGGAAATTATGCAGTGTGATTTGCTTCTTTAAGAAATTTTTTAGGCAACTAAAATCATAATTAAGGCAATTTAATTGTTGAGTGGATTTTTTAGGCAACTTAAACAACTTTCTTACCGTTGCTTTTAATTTTCTGTAGCGTTGTTATGAAATTGCCTATCGAACACCAAAGTTAGTTCGCATCGTACCCAAGTTGATTTTATTTTTTGTTGTGGAGTTGCTTACCTCCGTTATAAAGTTGCCTCATCGTATACCAAAATTGATCCATAGAATAACAGAGTTGATTTTAACTATTTTGGAGTTGCTTACCGATGTTTGTCAATTTGTTTTGTGACGCACCACACTTGCTTTTCAAAAAGAAATTAGTACACAACTAACTATTATTTTTGTGAAGTCGTCACATGTTGTCGAAAAATTGCGTACCATTGTTTTGAATCTAGTGTTTTCGTCGTGCACAAAGTTGCTTCGTAGCGCACCAGAGTTGCTTCATCGCGAACAAAATTTGCTTGGAAAAATATGTTACTTTGGCGCCCATAAATGTTGTTTCGACGCCTATAAATGTTGCTTCGACGCTCACAGATGTTACTCATCGCCCACAAATGTTGATTCGACGCCAACAAATATTGTTTCGGTGCCTACAAATGTTGTTTCGTCCCAATAAAAGTTGTTTCGTAGCCCACAAAAGTTGCTTCGTCTCCCACAAATGTTGCTTCATCGACCATAAAAGTTGCTTGGTCTGCCACAAAAGTTGCTTCGTCGCCCACAAAAGTTGCTTCGTCACCCACAAAAGTTGCTTTGTTTCCTACAAATGATGCTTCGATATCCACAAAAGTTGCTTTATCGCCACAATGTTGCTTTGGCGCCAGCACACCACGACGAGAGTGACATCCACCACGAGGCCGAGACCACCAACTAGGAGTTCCAGGTCCTCGGTGAGCGCGGGGAGACGACCAGGAGCGCCTTGTGGTCGATCAGCGACGTCGGGCTCCGCTCGGACTCGCCGGCATGCATGGACCACTTCGCTGCGGCGAGTCCGACGATTAGTCGTGGCACAACGAAGAGTGCACCACTGACACCACGGGGCCTGGCATCTCCTCGGTCGCCCCCCAACGGAGCCTGGGCCTTGGCTCGACACCATCCTCCACAGCATCGCTGGACGAAACAACATCGCCAAAAATGTTGGTTCGTCTTCTACAAAAGTCGATTCGCCGCCCACAAAAGTAGCTTCATAGCCTAAATATGTTGCTTCGACGCTCACAAAATTGCTTCGGCGGCCAAATATAGAGGAAGTTCGCTTGGGGGGGGGGGGGGGGGGGGGGGGGAGGGGAGAGTTGGCGTCGGCGATATCTCGATCGGGGCCTCAAGGAAAACACGTATAGGCGAATATGATGGGTGTGCCATGAAGCAACATCAGAATATCGTTAGGCAACTTTAAATGAAATGAAAGCAAATTTGGTACGAGGTGAAAGAGCTTTGATGTGCTATGAAGCAAACATCTTAATATCGTTAGACAACTTCATAACAAATAAAAACAAATTTGGTATGAGGAGAAGCGACTTTGGTGTGCGATGAAGCAAAATCACACATTATCGGTAGACAACTTCACAAAAAACAAAAAACAGATTTGGTATGAGACAAAACAATTTTGATGTGCGGATAAAGCAACTTCACAATATCTATCGCTTTTACGAGGAGAAGCAACCTTGGTTGTGTGATGAACCAACGTCATAATATCGATAGCCAACTTCACAACAAATAAAAGCAAAATTGGGACGAAGCAAAGCAATTTTGGTGAGCCACAAAGCAACATCTTTGTAGCGTTATGCAACAATCTGACAAAATAAACAACCACTCATTAGAAACATGTTGGGCGGAATCTAAACTAGCCCACTCTTTCCCTCTCTGCCACTCTCACGTATGGCCCAATCAAGGCCCATCTGCAACCTTGGTCGTCTTCCCCAGGCAGCCATTTGCGGTAGTTCTTCTAGGCAAAAAAGGCTTACTCCGGCCGCAATTCCTCTGCCACTGCTATTCATCAGGGCGCGCCGCCTCCTCCCGGCCACCCAGGCACGCCGCCCTTCTGTGTATTCCCCGCGGCGACTGCGCCATGGCTAGGAGCAGCAGCTCGGGGGCAGCAGGAACGACGGCTGGGGCTGCCCGCAGTCTTGGCGGCATTGGAGATCTCGTTCACCGGCGCGAGGATCCGGGGGTGCGGGCGCTCGGTGATGCTCCTCCGGCGCAGGAATCCGCGCAGGGCTGCCACGCCTTCCTCCTCCCGCGAAGCTTGTCGACCCCTTCTACCGAACCGAGCTCTGGCACCGCTCGGAGGACCACCGCGTCGGGGAACCGCTCCTTTCCGTACAACCCGGTACTCCGGCGCTCTGGGGCCACCCCTCCCTGCGCCGACGACGAGGAAGTCCCGGTGGGTAGCCTGGGGCGCCGTGATTTAGGCGGCACCGGAGCTAGGGAAGGATGGCCCTGGGCGGCGCCGGAGCTAGGGGTGATGGGCGAGTGGACTCCGTGGTGGCAGCAGGTCGCGGAGCCTTCCGCGGCGGCGAGGAGCATGGAAATCAGAAGGCAGGGGAAAGGCAGAGATCACTTTCCTCTTTGGTCACGTGGGGGGACAAATCCTTGCCTTTTTGGACCGGCCGTTCGGTTCGCCGAACCAACGCGCGGCCGTTATGTAGACGCGTCCATTGCCTCAGACCCGTGGAACCGAGTGCGAGGGGACGAACGCGACGCCAGAGTCCTGTACGAGCGGAGACGCGTTGCCTCGGGCGACAATCCGGCGACCACCTTCTCTCCGGTAAGCTCTCCATCTGATCTTCCCTTTTCGTTCGATGATTGCGGCCGGAGCGTCTCCTCACCGCCGCCCACCCACTCCCCACCACCCTCCGCGTCGGCTGGGGCCTGGGGCTCCCTCTTTTCCTTCTCTGCCGCCGGCACTGGAGACGGCGGTGCGGTGAGCACGGAGGAGTGGCAGCGATGGCGCACCACGTCCTCGCGTGAGGATGGTAGTTATGCATCGCATTGATGCAGTGCATAGAACTGAACTTGCATAACTTTTTTTTTGCAATCTGATACTGATAGGACAACTGGATGGAAATAATAAAAATGCTGTTCACATGATGTAAAGCCTAGAAGTTTACTGCTAGTCAGTGAACATATTTAATCTGTTCCGTTGGTTCTATAATCTGTGGTTACTTAAGTGACTAAAAGAGTGTATCATATGTAAGGAATACATAGCATATATGCAGAAATTTGTCCTTGAGTTGCTCCCTCTTTCTCCCCCTTGCTTGTTATCCTTGACATTTTAACGCTATGAGCTGTCTGTAAAACTGTTAGCTTGGTATAAACTAGAGTACGTTATGCTACAAGAATCGGATGTGCTATGTTGTGCCGCGAGAATTGGACTACATGTTAATTGCTAAATGTCGTGTTTGCAGTAAGCAAAGATATATAACCCCATGCCTGTTATTGGGTTTGTGTTCCTGATTCCGCTCTCAATTCTGAAACAGAAGTTCACACCATGTCCTAAATTGCTTGGATTGTGATTGTGCAAGGGCAACATTAGGCATATCATAAGTTCTTCCTCGAAAAAAAAAAGTTTTGACTTCAAATCTGCATTCTGCAATGAGCTGAGTTTACTTCCATATCTATAATTTAGCGTTGTGATTAGTTAACTTGAGTGAAATGACTATGGTCTCATGCATTCAGGCTAATACCCTCTTCTAGGGATATTTATAGTATAAGTCCATTGCAAAGAGTGCTGGACATATGACTTACACAACTGAAGAAGGTGACACATGCACACAGCCACAGCACAAAAGAAACCTTGTGGTGCCAGTGAATTTGATTCTGACCTTCACTCAAGGACAGACCTTTCTGTATTGTCATTGTTAAGGGTATAACTGGACCTACTTTGCCAAACTCAAGGGTTCAGTTCAGTTTGAGGTAAAATTTGCTAGAAGTACCTTCAAATTTTTACAATGACTACTTGCTGCTTGCACTTATGATTTCAATAAGTAATTCTTGCTGCCACTGTGCCACCTCACGTCAAACTCTTTGCTTCTTGACCCTTTCACACGAATGCGTAAACACTCTAGTCTATAACAACAGCACAGCCTTTTGTCCCAACTAAAGCCTCTATTCTCCTAAAGATAATACAATACGTCTTCTTCAACAACATCTGGTGGCTTGGCAGCCTCTTGTAGAACAGCAGCTTGATTAGAGTGGTGGATGTTTGCAGCCTGGTGTAAAATTCCACCAGCAGCCAGCCTGCTGAGTAGTAAAAGTAGATGTAAGTCATGTAACTAAAAGTGAGTAACTGTAGAACTAGAATAACCCTTACAGAGTCACTAATGTTGATTGGTTGTATTAAATCATTATGTTCATGTCACTATATTAGTTTTTGCTCAATTTGGAATGCATTGTTCATCACTTTAATGTGCTCTTATACTTCCCTTTTGTTTAGTTCACAGTTGACTAACGCATGTGACTCTACTTAGTTTCTGTACCATTCATAACTGCATGTATGTTTTACAGTCCAGTTCATTGTGAAACTTGCATCATACTCAACATACACAGCTGCGCTTATAGTGATAATTGAGAAGGCTGTGTATCCATTTCTATCTGCTGACCAGAAATGTTCAGTGAGAAATGTGATTTTTTTAGTATGTGGCTTGCAGTGATCGGCCTATATGCTTGAACTTCTTTACTGTCAATTGCAACGTTGATAATTGAATGAACTTCTTTATGGTCAGTTGCTAACATTGATAATTGTATCCATTTTTGTTGGTGTTGTGGCCTTAGTAGCATAGTAGTTTGTGTCAGTTACTACAGGATTAAACAGTTAGGGAAAATAGATAGGGTAACGTGAGTTAGATTGTCAGACTCAAAATAGAGTCCTAGTTGTGTATGACAGGTATTGTAGTCGGTTTGGTGCACCAGGTCTCCTGGCGGCTGGTCCTCCTATAAGAGGATGTGTATCCCGTGTGTTTTAGGGAAAGCAGTAATAAACCCTCAATCTTCCTATTGCTAATCCCTACCCCTCTATCATCTCTACCCCGGCTATCTCTCTCAACTCCCCAATCACGGCACCTACACACAGGAAGAACTCATCCTCTCGTGACCCACCGTTACTACCTTCGAAGCTCTAAGCGGTTACAACAGTTGGATACTTTTGGTATATTTCTTTTAGTAAGATAAATGCAATTCATCGCATGGTTAGAGGATTCGTAGCAGGAACAAACACCAAAACTGCAAATAGCAGAACATGAACGCAACCGGGGAAAATTAGATCCGTTTACGAGTGACAAGGTCTCATATTTTTGTGCATTTAGTGTGTGCATTTTGTTGCTTCTGTGACATAATTTGGATCGTACTTGAAAAGTTGAAATCAAACCATTGAAGTTTTTTGTTTTGTTTTTTTCGAATATTAATGTACAGATGGTTATATTCTTATTAAGTAGTTCAGTATATCAACCAGTTGACGTGTTTTGCAGTTCTATCATGGATCCCAACATGAAGCAGCTCCAAAAGGCTCTGGTTGACATAGAAACAGACGCAGAACAATTTCTTCTCGCAAGGCATCAGGTTTGCATACGCTTCTGGCTTGAGTTATTCATGTTAAAAGTTTAAATATTTATCTGTTTTGATTGGTCTTATATGATCAGCTAGTGGAGAACGATAGGATGAGGAATGCTAACAGGGAGGCCCTGACGGCCCTCCGTAAAAGAGCCAGGACAAGTAAAACTAGCGTGCCATCTCCATTTGAGATCATAATGAAAGAGATGGAAGGAACCTCTGGCAAACAGCTAGTAGAGGAGATATGCCCGACTTGTGGAAACCACGACCCCAAAGAACATACCTGGCTAACGTTTCCAGGGTCTGATATTTTTGCTCGTGTTCCATTTCATGTAGCGCACACAGTTCTGGATAAAGGTACCTTCTTGGATGTTGATCCATGCAATCAGATACATCTGAATTTACTACTGAAGTGGGTTCAATATATAGTTGGGCTACCATCCGTTTCAATATTCATGAGGATCAGGCTTTAAATTTTTTTTCCCACGTGTTCCTTGATCAGCTAGAAGTTTAAATGATTTATTATATTTTGCCGAATTACTTTTTTCAGCAAAAATTAGCTCGAGCACAAGCAACGCGAATGTGAGATTTTGATAACCTCAACATATGAAAAAGTGCTGATCTGACTCTGTGCCTGTGTTCTAAACTTTGCATTTTCTTGCAGCCTCTTTTGAATGCAAACTGTTAACATGTCTCTGTAAGAAAAGCTTGCTTAATCGAATGATTGGTGTCAATATGTCAGACCCTTGAAATCATTTTTTCAGTACTCTTGTTAAAATTTGAAGGATAAGTCGGCAAAGAACTGCTTCCATTTTTGTGCAGAACTGAAACTCTATTTCGTTGAACCTACTCTATATTCTTGTCAATCCTTCTTGAGATTATACTGATGGTAGCAGTTTCCTAACGATGCAGATCAAGAACGTCTAGACTATGACACCAAGAAGCTGCAAAGCTTTGTCAAGGAGAAATCATTCGTGATCTCAGAGAAAGGTGCCCTTGCGGACAAAATCAGCCCGGGCATCGTGAAATCCATCGTCAGCCTTACAGATAAACCTAAGTAGGAAGATGCGACAAGGGGAGGAATCATGTTCAGTGGCTCCAGTTCTCAGGAACTTGCACATGGATTGCAATGAAGCTTCTGCCGGGTTCACCAATCGACGATTCCAATGTTTTACCTGTATCTCGGTTTATTTGTGCTGTGAGATTAGGCTGCTACCGATGAGTAGAGTAGGCATAGGCAAGTTTTTAACCCATGTTATCACTGAGTGAGTCATGTAGGCGAAACTGGAGTCCTGAACCTGCACCTACCATTTCATATGAGACTTGTTAGCGAATTCCATGTGCAACAGTGCTAGTGGTATTATGATGGGAAAGTATGTTATTTCTTACTGTGCTAGTCCTGAACTGAACTGAACGCTTTTCGTGTATTCTTTCTCAGGTTTAAGCAACTCAATAGCTCAGTGCTTCCATTTTGCTAGGGAGCCAAGATGTAATTGCAGCTTACAGCTACATCACAACTAGTGTGTAATAAGAAGAGAAAAGCAGGTTCACAGCTACATCATGATTGAAGATAATAATCTATAATCATTGTGGAAGTGAAAATCCTTTCCTCACACTTTTTCGATATCTCAAACAATAATAACGAGGAGAAAAGTTGATTTCATACAGCACAATGTTGTACTAGGATGAAAATAAACCGTTTATAAACCAAGTGGAAATTGTACTGTATTCAAAAAAAAGTATTTCAATTAATTAATCGCCATGCGACCTTGATTGTTCAAAGAATTACATAAGGAGGAACCCAGAATTAAGGTTCCTGCCCCTTTAATTAAGCTTACATAACAACACATGAAAGAATAAATTACAAGGTTAATTAAGCTAACTGCAAATGCAGTGCAAAACTCAGTGTCGTCGACCACTACACCTATCAACGACTAAATCAAGCTAATTAACTGAAGAGAGTCACAAAGCCAGGGTGCTGCTCTCCGGCGGAAGCAGAGGACTTGTCGAACCACCGGTGCTGGAGGGCTTCGGCCGCCGTGAGCCTCTCGTCGGGGTTGAAGGCAAGCAGGCCCATCAGGACCTCGCGCCCGGCTTCGGAAAGCTCCTCGAAGAACTCCAAATCAAGCTTCCCAGTAGAGGTGATCTGGTCTCGCAGCTTGGACATCTCGGCGACCATGTCCTCCTCTGTCTTCCCCACGAACAGGGTCTCGCCAGCCAAGAGCTCTGCCATGACGCACCCAAGCGCCCACATGTCCACGGCCTGGCCGTAGTACAGGTCGCCCGCGAGCTGCTCCGGCGAGGTGTAGATCATCGTGCCGACACGGCACTCCTCGTGCGGCACTCCGGCCGGCTTCTGCCGTGTCGCCGACCCGAAGTCGCAGACTTTGAGCGCTCCGAACATGGTGACCAGGACGTTCTCCGGCTTCATGTCCCGATGGACGATGCCGGCTCCGTGAATCTTCTTTGCCGCGTCGAGGAGCTGACGCATCATCACGCGGGTGACATCCTCGGACAGCATTCTCCAGATCTGCTCGCGGAGGGTTTGCCCGCCGGCGACGAGCTCCGTGACGAGGAACACGTCCCCTGTCTCGGCGTCCGTTGCCACGTCCAGGATTTCGATGATGGACGGGTGGCCGCGGCAGGCGGCGAGGAGGCCGGCCTCGAGGGTGATGGAGCGGAGGTCAGGGCCGCGCAGCCGCTTGAGGGCGACTTTCTTGCCGGAGCGGCGGTCGCGCGCCTTGAGCACGACGCCGTAGGCGCCCTCTCCGAGCTGCTCCAGCTTCTCGTAGTCGCGGATGCTCCCCACGAGTACCGAGGCTTCTTGCCGCCGCGCGGTTCTTGATCCGGCGCCGGGCGCTTGCGGATCGCCGCCGCCGTCGACATGGTCTGAGCTCGATCGAAACGCCGGGCGAGAGCAGAGAAGAGCGGAGAGGCGGCGATGTGTCAAGAGTAGAGCAGAGCAGGGAAATTGGCGAAGGGTGGGTTTGCCCTGGGAAAGATGGCGACGCCACTTATGGCCGCGCGAATCCGAGTTCGGGTGGGATTCAAATAGCTTGCGCGTCGCGTTTACGCTGGTGACAGCTCCCACAGCTCAGCTTCGTCACGCGCAAGGCAACCTCACGAACGGCGTACGCGTCATCCATACTCGGCCTACGTCTCGCGCCGACGTCTCCCGTGCATTTTTCTTTCGTTCAGCGTACGTCTACCGCAAACATCTTTGCTTGATACATTTCCAATTTTTAATTTTCATACATAACTTACTATTTTAAACTAACATGAGCATTTGAATAAACCACGTGATACAGAGATGAATTGTGGTGAGCATATAAATTGAATTTTATGTCTGCAAAATTAGTAGAATCTATATTACTTTATGATTGTCGTTGATTCCTATATGCAATGCTACTTCAAGAATAACTATAGATCTTAAACATATTATCATCTTATTGTGACTTATATGTAGGGATGTAAACGGATCGGATCGGATATTGCCCTCTCCGTATCCTTTTCCATATTTCTTGGTCGGATGCGGAGCAGATCGGATAACGACCGGATGCGGATTCGAATACGGATTATATCAGACTACAGATTCAGATCGGAAACAGAACGGGTTCGGACCAGATGCGAATAACAAATAGCGGAAAAATATGTGCAAATAAATACAATTTCAGTATGTAAACTATATAAACAAAAGACTATCCAAATGCAATATACTAGAGAGTGCCAAAGGTTGAAAATATTTTTCTCGCATGCGCTCGTTCTTCAACATACATGCAACTCTTCTCCGGTTTGTACAAAGCAATGTATGAGTAATCAATCAATTTTTATTGGAAGAAATAAATTATCATTATTAGTATATTTTAATAGGCAGCAAGCAATACATTAAACATGATCCGCACCCGTATCGTCGTTGATTACTATATGCAATGCTACTTCAATAACACAGTATAGATTTTAAACATATTATCATCTATTGTGACCTAAGACACATTTGATTATGGAAAACTGGTCATGCCAAAAAAAAGTAAGTTATACTACAAAACTTTATACATATATTTTCTTACATAACCATACACTACACCCCTCTATTAACATATTTATTACGTTGTATAGTTTAAATATTGTACCAACATATTTAATAGTATTAAAAATGTAGATAAACATTCACACAATTATACATAGACATGTGTTTTTCCTTTTTTTTTAATTTTAAGATGGTTTTGTCTCTTGTAAAGGGTAACATCTCACAAAAAAAAATCGTGCACAACTAACACTAGTAGGAAACAGCCTAGTGGCAACATCTGGTTTGCGACGTGCTATGGGATCAACACGTTGCCACTAGGATTTAGCAACGCTAAAAAATTATATGCGTTGCAAATAGTCATGTACCGGCAACGTGCATAAGCTGACAAACGTGGCCAGTAAAAAATTTTTGCCCGCGAGACTCGGCATTAATTATTAGCAACGCGCGCACGTTACGCACGTTGCCAATGTTTCGATATTCGCAACGTGTCCTTATATTACACGTTGCCAATGTCAAAGTAGTGGCAACGTTTCTTGTAGGTACACGTTGCAGTATTTTTCGTAGATTCCGTTTATACCGATCATATGCCTAGCAACGCGTGCGGTTGTGACACGTTGCTATTTCTCTCCGCTTAGCAACATGTTGTCTGCGTAACACGTTGCTACATGTTCGACCAGATCTGGATCTTAATTACTTGGCTGCGCGCGCGTGGCCGGTCGACCTGGACTCTTTCTTCTCCTCTAGCTTGCTTTCCTGCTCTCTTGCTCACTCCTCTCTCTCCACCATTTTGTTGCTCTTCCTCTATCTCCACACACTCTCTCCACTCACATACACTTGCTCCTCTCTCTCTCTCTCTACCCGGCCGGCCGCCGACCACCCTGCACGTCCCTCTCTCTCTCTCTCCACTCTCACACTCTCTCCCTTGGAGAAAGCTCATCATTCTTGTTGCACTAGATCTTTGTGCACAAAGCAAGCCGCCCCATTGCTCTCTCTCTTGGTTAATCGGTGAGTACTATATGTGTGGAGATGTGATATACATATATGTGTGAAGATTAAGCGATGATGATGTGATGAATCATCAATTATGTGATTGTTGTGAATGTATGTATGATAATGTCGATGTTGTGGAATGTAGGTTGAAATGAGTAGCCTTTGAGATAGTCGGAATGTTGATTAACTTCCGTTCTGACAAATTTCGGGCACAACTCAAAATGTCCACATTTTAGAAAAGGTCATGGCGAATTTTTTCATGAATTAATGCTTGTCCGCTAATTCCGTTTTTATACAGTGCAGACGATCATGGTAGATGGAAGGCTCGATGATGTAGCCCCGCCTACGGCGTCTACACCAAGTGGCCCAATGACACGAGCAAGGGTCAAAGCTATACATGCTAAGGTGAATTCACTCCTATCTATGTGTGACCTTGACACACCCTTGAATGGTTTGCTACTTCATTCCGATACATTGTGTGTACTCAGCTATGGTGGCCCTGAGGACCCCTATGAAGATGGCCAAGGAAGCGCCAAAGTTGGACAAGAAGACGATGGAGAAGAAGACAAGAAGATGGAGCAGGAATCCCCAGGCGGCGGTACTACCGCTGGGATAAGCGGTACTACCGCCCCTGGCCCAGTCAGCGTGAACCTCCCCCACGCCCGCGGCATCGACGGCGGCACCGACCGGTACCGCGAGTGTGGGGTGGACGATCTCCCACGTCAGCGGCAGCGCCCGCTACCGCCCCGCGCTACCGCCGAAATGGCCCTTCGGAAGCTCTACCCGGTACCGGCAGCGGCACCAGCAGCGGTACCAACTGGTACCGGGGAGGTGGGAAGCAGAAACGCAGGCCCGCATCAGCGGTAGCACCGGCTAAGCCAGCGGTACTACCGCCGGTGCAGGGACTTCTTCTCCAGATCTGCTGTGCAACCTTATCCTTTCATCCTCCTAGTTGCTTGGACTATTTAAGGCACCCTTTGGACTAGATCTAGGGTTAGACTATGATTTGGGAACTAAAGTAGAGCCTTGCTCCTTCTTCTCAAAGTGTCTCTTTCCTCCTATGGAGATGAATCAAGGCCTCCACATGTGGAGATGAACCAAGGCCTCCTCTTGAGGAGAAGATCCCTGCGTGGATACCAAGGCTCCGCTTGTAGTTGCGATTACTTGCTAATCTTCCCTCTGTGAGTGGCTAGATTGGATTGGTTGGATTGACCAATTGGACAAACAATCCTAAGAGTAAGGTGTGCTTGGGAGAGGAGGATTGGGGGCTGCCTCGGGATTGGTTACCAATCGAGTCTTGCCGGGTTGCTACTTGCTATTTACCCTTGTGTGTTGATTCTCCCCTCTTTTGTGTTCTTCGTTCTTCACGTGTTCTTCGCGTTCATCTTTCCTCCGCACAAATCCGTGAAAATCGGGGCCAACCCTATCATGGTATCAGAGCTCTAGGTTGACACGGATTTGTTTTGTGTTTCCACCAAAATCCACCAAATTTTTCTTCGTTTTTGAGAAATTCGAAAATTTCCACCAAAAATAGCCTTGCCTTGATTCGGGCCGATCTGTCGATTCGTTGCGTTTTTGGTAGTTTTTGTCCATGGATCTGTTGCTTTAGGACCCCCTCCACCTTTGTTTGCGTTCCCTAGCCTCAATTTTGCCATTTCCCCACGGATTCGAGGAAGTTTTGGAGCCCAAAATCGCAGAAAAATTCGAGCAGAAAAGCCAGCAGCGGTACTACCGCCGGCTTAAGCGGTACTACCGCCAGGGCCCAAATTTTCAGAAAATTTTCTTTTCCTCGGTTCGTTTTGGCATTTCCTCTTGTTTGTTTGAGTCCTTCGCAGGTGTGTACTACACGTCTACGACATCGACAAGCTTCCGCAGCGACTTCATCAACGCCAAGCGACGCCACCACCAAGGACTCGACATTTCCCCCACCATCATTTCCGTTGTGAGCCCTTCTTCCTTTCGCGCAACTTGACCTATTGGACTAGCTCGGTGATATTGCGAGGCATTGCACGTGTTGAGTGTGTGTCTTCAAGTATTGGCGAGTGTGTATCGTTAGAGAGCTTGGCACTAGCAAAAGAGAAGGAGTCATCATCAAAAAGCAAAAATCAAAAAAAAAAGAGAAAAGAAAAGAATCAAGTGGTGCCAAGTCTCATCTCTTGTAGGTTGCGACAAAGCTAAGACCGCCAAAGTGAGTGTGAGTGTTAACTCTTGTGCAAATCCGTTTCCCACAAAAAACAATTGAGCTAGCGTCCTTCTTGTGTTGAGTGACATTTGAGCACGTAGTCTTCGTTAGGTTGTCTATCTTCGAGTGCTTGCCCTTTGATCGCCCAACCCCATTATTCGCTTTTGTGTGTGTTTCTTCATCATTTGTGGTTGGAGTTTCTTTGGTAATTTGATCATTGTGGATTTTCTCTACCTTTGACAATATACTTGTCGGCGGGTTTGCTTGTTTCGTTTGCCACTTCATACCTTCGTATCCTCATAAGTGTGTGTGTTGGGTGTTAGAACCGGATACTCTCCTCTCAAGCCACATTATACTTGGGATATAGTTTGTCTTGGTTTTTCCTTACCGCACATCTCACTTGTTTCTTGAGAAAATGTTTAGGGGAAGTACAAACGGAAGCTCAAGCTCGGATGAGGAAATCCAAGGTGGAGTTCGCGGTGATCATGGCTATGTCACACAATCGGAGCTTGTGGGCATGCGACACTTCCTTCGTGGTAACATAGACCGCTTCAAGCGTCGTCTTCAAAATCAAGACATCACCTTCAACGACCGCATGAGTGCTAACGAAGCAACTATGGAGAGGTTGACTGAAGCTATCAACAACCTTGCGCGACAACGAGCTTCTTCACACTCAAGCCGTACAAGAAGCTCCTCAAGGTCGACACAAGCACGTCATGGACGTCATGAACCTCGACAAGAACGTCAACATGATTCAAGGGGCGACGCCCATGAACGCCCTCCTCCTATCGTTGAACAACCACATGATCTTCACGCGAACAATGCCAATGCGCATCAAGAACAACCTCACCAAAATGATGATCGTCGCGCACGCATACCATCGCCACCACCGCCTCAACGTGATCGTCATGACCCATTGGCTAATGACAATGGCGTTCCGGGTGCGCATGACTTTGGTGAACAAGGACGTCATCCCCGTCATCCTCCAAGGCCACGCCATCAACATCATGACAATGCGAACAATGTCGAGCAACCCGTTCCTCAACAAGAGCTACCTCCTCAACATGCGCCTCATCAAGAGCTTCCTCATGATCGTCACCAACACCAACGTTCCGAGTCAAGTGATAACGAGTTAAGCCAACACAATGGTGAAGGCCTCAACCGAAGACGTGGACGTGCATTCCCACGTGGTGGCCACCGTGATGACTATGATGACTTGACCAACGTCCACTTTGACATACCCAAGTTCTACGGCACAAGTGATCCGGAAGCTTACTTCTCATGGGTACTCAAGGTCGACAAGATCTTCCGCGTGCGACGCTACTCCGACAACAAGAAAGTTGCATTAGCCTCGATGGAGTTTGAAGAGTATGCCCTCTTGTGGTGGGAACAACTACAAGATGCTCGTGTCGCTAACCACCAACAACCAATTGGCACTTGGGTTGAAATGAAAGAGACAATGTACAAGCGCTTCGTGCCACACCATTACACTAGAGACTTATACAAGAAGTTGCAAGAGTTGAAGCAAGGTTTGAAGTCGGTGACGAGTACTACAAGGAAATGGAAATCTCCATGATGAGAGCCAATGTCAACGAGTACGAAGAGCAATCCATGGCTCGTTTCATGAATGGCCTCAACTATCCATCAAGAAGATTGTGGAGTTCCAACCATATGCCAACTTGGTTGAGCTAGTACATCAAGCTTCCAAGGCCGAGCGCCACGTGCTTGAAGAGCTCAAATACCTCAAGACAAAGGCATTCTACGCCAACAAGCCTTCTTCATCAACTCCTACACCTTCACAAGCTCTTCCTCAAGCGAACAATCGAGGTCCTCCAAGAGTCTCTACATCGACACCTCAAGCTCCTCAACCTTTCAAGAAAGCACCTCCCTCCTCCAAGGCACCTCAAGGATCTTCGTCAGGCACAAGACTCTTGCAATGCTACAAGTGCGGCGGACAAGGGCACAAATCTTTTGAGTGCACCAACAAGAAGGTCATGATCATCAATGACATGGGAGAGTATGAATCTATGAGTAAGATGAGTACAATGCTTTGAACAAGGTCGCCACAATGCAAAGTGCTCAAGAAGAAGAAAGTGAGATATATTGTGATGGCGACAACAACCCTTCCTTGGTTGTGGCAAGAGCTCTAACCACCAATGTCCAAGTGGAAGAGGACCAAAGATGCAACTTGTTTCAAACAAGAGCGGGAATCAATGGAAAGTCCATCAAGGTCATCATAGATGGTGGAAGTTGCCACAACCTAGCGAGCAAAGAACTTTGTGATAAGCTCAACTTGAAGTTCAAGAAGCACCCACATACCTACCATGTGCAATGGTTGAGTGATACTGGAGCGTCAAGATTCAACACATGGTGCAAGTGTCCTTCAAGATTGGAGCCTATGAAGATACGGTTGATTGTGATGTTGTGCCTATGAACGTTTGTCACTTACTCCTTGGGCGTCTGACGAGGGGTAGACCCATGGTTAAGATCCCTAGGTTATGAATGGGGAGAGAACGTGGTAGAGCTGGAAGTATCGTCGGCTGACAAGCAGGGCAAAGATTTTACCCAGGTTCAGGGCCCTCGTGTGGAGGTAACACCCCTACGTCCTGCCTGTCTGTTATTGCTTCGTGGATATGATGGTTACAAGAGTCCCGGCGAGATGTCGATCTCGCTAGGGTTTTGGTGGCTCTGAAAGTACGTGGTCTGGTTCGATGGCCCTCCCAGTCCTTAAATAATAGGATGGGTCTCGGGTGTTCGTAACCGACTCGATTTACAAGTAAGGAAACTCGAAACCAACTATTGCTTCGCCAAACTTGGAGGATACTTCATCTTCGTGGGCCTCCCTTCATGGGCTTCATGTAGGCTCTGATAGTTGGGCCTAGTCGATACGTGCACCAGGTACCCTCATGGTAGAGTACCCGATATGCATACCCATGTCAGTAGCCCCCGAGTACTTGTCTGATTCGAAGAGTCGGGCATGGACTCATACATCATGCACGTTATATTTTTACATCTGTATTTAGAATTCTTATGAAATAGCACATGTTGGCTATGTCGAGTGTTTCATCGACTATGAGTTTTTGCTTATGATAGTCAAGGGATATTAGCTTAGTAGGCCCAGCACACACGACGGATCGGGGCCAGTTAACTACCATTTGTGGCAAAACCATACTAGCTTTCAATCAAACTCGAGTCCCCGGACTCGAATCTGGAACAATCTGGACAGACTCGAAACAGCCGTTGAGGTCTTACGGAATCGAACTGCAGTATAATTTTGAATCAACCCAACACGTCCGTCGGGGATAATTCATCATGTCTGCTGACACGGAAAATTTAAGGATAACGCTGCTGGAGCGGTCCTTAGCCCAGCTCGACTGATCGGTGGGTCTTACCTTTGCACTATGCATGCAGCATCCAAGGATCGTCGGATCAACTCGGGAATATTTTGAGTGTGACTTTGCTTATGAACTTAGTCGAATGTTTCGTCGACTGACACTTTTGCCATTATTCTATTGGGTGCGCGACAGCGCTCCCGATGGGAGTAGCCCCCGAGATTGTGCTTTATTGCTTGCAATGGAGGATAATCTTAAAATCTTTTACCCTGCACATTTTAGTCAAAGAAATTTTTTGATACGCTCCCGATGGGAGTATGATACTGCAGTCGAAAGAATGTTGACTGGCTTTTATGATTATTGCTAAAGAACCAACCGAGACTTATGCGAGAGACCACCCGAAGATATCATCGAGTGATTTTATGCCAGTTCTGAAGGATGAAACAACGTCAGCAATGACGCATTTTGCGACTGCCATCTCTGACAAGCGGTGGCGTGCCTGGTAAGACTGATGGGACGTGACACTTCTGTGTGGGCCCATTTTTGCAGTGCTGACCAAGTATAACGCCGTTTGGACTTGATTTGACCGCTCTGGCACGGTTTTCACGGGGCGTGATGGTGATTCCCTAGTTTCCCGTGCGTAGTGGGCGGAGTGGCCTGCGACGGTTGCCCTCCGCGGCCGCCACGTGTATGGCTAGATTTCGCGCGGAGCGTATGCCTTTGTTTTGACGGTTGCGATCGTTTTGCGATCTGTGGTAAATAGTGGAGACAGCGCTGGCAGAATTTTTACTTGCCATTTTGCCTCTTTGCGCCGCCCCTCGTCTCATCTTCCTCCTCGCGCCCACCTCCATTGTTCTGCGCTCGAGCTCTCTTCTCCACTCTCATCCATCGTTGCGATGGCAAAAGGTGGAGGCTCCAAGCGTGGTGCCGCCGCTGCCGCGACCGATGCGGCCAAGGGCAAAAAGACCGTGGCGGGTACATCTCCGTCCACCGCTGCCCTGAAGAAGAACAGCGGGGATTGGGCGAAGTCCACCGTCAAGGACGCCCATCTGATCAAGCTCCGCGAGCAAGGGTATCTGCCACCCGCGGAGCAGCTCGCCGTCCGCTCTTTGCAGAAGGTTTTGAACTCCTCAGCCGTGAAGTTTGTGCCGTTATCAGTGATGATACTGTTTGGGACACCGAAGCGGTAGATGATGCTCTTTATGAAGTTGACTGCCGTAGTAGCAGTCGAATTTGTGATGGGGACCGCCTCGATCCACTTTGTGAACTTGTCGACTGCCACCAGTAGGTGAGTATGCCCGCCATGCGATGATTTTTTGAGTGGCCCAACCATATCGAGCCCCCATTGGGCGAAAGGCCAGGCCAGCGGTATAGTCTTCAACGCCGATGCGGGTGCGTGCGGCCTTGTTGCGAATTTCTGGCAGCCGACGCACCTTTTGACTATGTCCTCCGCGTCTTTGAGTGCTGTAGGCCAGTAAAACCCTGCGCGAAAGGCTTTGGCTACGAGTGATCGACTGCTGGCGTGATGCCCACAGGTACCTGCATGAATGTCTCGAAGTATGGCTTGGCCATCTTCGAATGCGATGCATCTTTGGAACATACCTGATATGCTGCGCTTGTATAACTCGCCGTTGATAACGGTGTATGCTTTTGATCTTCGAGTCACGCGTCGGGACTCGGTTATGTCATCTGGTAGCTCGCACGGAGTATGTAAGCCAGAAAAGGTTGAGTCCAGTTGGCTCAATGAGAAATACCTCGACTGGGGGGTCCTCTGTGCTAGGCACTTTGCTTTTGGGTGGCGTAGTCGACGGAGGAGGCTCTCGTTTCTCCTTGATAGATCTGTGTTCGATGCGCTCGAGGAAGACACCAGGTGGAATTTGTGCGCCAGTTGAGCCAAGATTGGCTAGCATGTCTGCTTCTTCGTTACTTTCCCTTCCTATGTGCCTCAACTCGCAGCCCTCGAAGCTGCCCTCCAGTGTGTTGTACAGGTCGCGATAAGCGATCATGTTGTCCGCGATTGCGTCGCAGGCCTTCATTGTTTGCTGCACCACGAGATTGGAGTCGCCGTAGATCATCAATCGAGTGCACCCAAGTGCTTTTGCCATCCGCATGCCATGGATCAGAGCCTCGTATTCAGCCTCGTTATTGGAGGGTAGTTTGAATCCCATCTGCAAAACATAACGTAGCTTGTCCCCTTTTGGTGATATGAGGATGACGCCTGCGCCTGCGCCTTCGTGTTTCTTGGACCCATCGAAGTACATGGTCCAGGAATTGGACACGTCTGGTGCTCCAGGTAATTGGGCTCTATCCACTCGGTTGTGAAGTCGGGTAGGACTTGTGCTTTGATAGCCTTCGGGTGCTCGTACTTGATGTCTCTTGGAGCCAGCTCGATGAGCCATTTTGCGACTCGACCCGTTGCATTGGGGTTTGTGAGGATATCACCGATTGCTGAGTTACTTACCACGGTGATCGGGTGCTCGGTGAAGTAGTGTGTCAACTTCCTTGAGGACATGAATACAGCGTATGCCAGCTTTTGATAGTGCGGGTACCGCTGTTTTGATATGGAGAGAACCTCGCTCAGGTAGTAGACTGGACGTTGTATGCTTTGGATGTGCCCCTCCTCCATGCGTTCGACTACCAGTACGGTGCTCACCACCCTGTTTGTAGCCGAGACATACAGGTAGAGTGGTTCCCGTTCCTTAGGTGCGACGAGGATCGGAGGGCTTGTGAGGATCCGCTTGAGATCTGTGAAGGCTGCTTCAGCTTCTGGCGTCCACTCGAACTTGTCCGCCTTCTTCATCAGTCGATAGAATGGTAGAGCCTTTTCACCCAGTTTGCTGATGAATCGACTGAGCGCTGCTACTCGTCCTGCTAGTTTCTGCACATCATGAAGCTTTGAAGGCCTTTGCATTGTGAGGATGGCCTGTATTTTCTCCGGGTCTGCTTCGATTCCACGGGCAGAGACTAGGTACCCTAGAGCTGCCCGGCTGGAACGCCGAACGTACACTTCTTAGGATTGAGCTTGATATGGAAGCGTTTGAGGTTTGCGAACGTCTCCCTCAAATCGTCGAGTAGTGTGTGTTCTTCCCTTGTGGTAATGACAATGTCATCCACGTAGACCTGGACGTTGCGTCCGATTTGCTTTTTGAGGCAGTCCTGCATCATGCGCTGGTATGTTGCACCCGCTTTTTGAGCCCAAAGGGCATAGTTGTGTAGCAGTAGACCCCGAGTGGGGTTATGAACGCCGTTTTTTCTTCGTCTTCTTGCTTCATCCTTATCTGGTGATAACCTGAGTAAGCATCCAGAAAGGAGAGTCGTGCGCATCCGGCGGTGGAGTCGACGATCTGGTCGATTCGGGTAGCGGGAAGTGATCCTTTGGACAGCACTTGTTCAGCGCTGTGAAGTCCACGCACATCCGAAGGATGTCTGTATGCTTCTTCTCTACGAGTACGGGGTTGGCCACCCATTGTGATTTCTTGATTTCCCTAATGAATCCTGCTGCGAGTAACCGGTCGACTTCAGATTCGACTGCGGTTCGCTTTGGGCCGGAGATTCGACGCATCGTTTGCTTGACTGGCTTTGCATCTGGAAACAATTGGAGAGAGTGCTCGGCGAATTCCCTGGGAATACCTGGCATGTCGGCTGGACACCACGCAAATATTTCCCAGTTCTCACGGAGGAATTCGACGAGCGCGCCTTCCTATGCGATAGGCAGGCTCGAAGATATGTTGACTGTCTTGGACGGATCGGTCGGGTGCACCTGATGCGACCTTGTGTCATTTGTAGCATTGAAGGATCTGTCGACTGCCAACTTCTTATGCTCGGAAGGAGTGTGCGGTCGTTGGAAATCGCCAGTCGGCGAGTGATTCTTCCACCCCGAACATCTCGGAGATTTTGCTGAACTCGCGGTCGCAAGCATCGGACCTTTGAAAGTTTCCACGGACAGTAATGACTCCCTTTGGTCCTGGCATCTTCAGCGTGAGGTACGCGTAGTGTGGCACCGCCATGAATCGAGCAAACGTCGGGCGACCAAGAATAGCATGGTATTGTGATTTCCAGTCGACGACCTCGAACTCAATCGACTCTGTCCTGAAGTGGCTTTTGTCCCCGAACGTAACGTCGAGTTGTATGGTGCCTTCTGGGCTAATTGCTTTGCCAGGAACGATACCGTGGAAGGTATTTGAAGATTTTGGGAGGTTTTCGACTGACCTGTTCATTTTGCGGAGCGTGTCCGCGAAGATGATGTTTATGCCGCTGCCTCCATCCATGAAGACCTTGGTCATGGCGTAGCCTCCTATTTGCGCGTCGAGTACCAGAGCCGCGTGCCCTGGTCGAACTACAGCTGGGGGATGATCCTCTCGACTGAAGCTTATGATGGTTTCCGATCCCTTCAGAAATTCGGCACGGCAGGAGGTGCCATGACAGCCATGTTCACTGTCGAGTGATTAGCTTTTGCTGCCTGTTGGAGGGGCGACCCTTTTGTATCATGTACATCTGCCCGTGGGGCTGTGGATATTGATCATCTTCCGCCCGTAGTACGGGTTGTATGGCACCTGCGAGGTTTGCGCCTGGAGCAGGCTGTGGTGGTGGTTGCGGTGGCGGCTGTGGCGCCATGAGAGCGGGCACAGCGTTCGGCTGTGGTGCGGGTGCAGGCGTGGGCTGAGCAGGTGCTGGGCCGTACCTTTTGAGTCGTATCATGTAGTCAGTCGCCATTTGGTCGAATTCCCTGCAGTTCCTTAGGGTGTGATTGGAGCGTAGTTTTCCGTCGTCCCCCTTGAAGAGGTGGAATCTGCACCAGTCGTCCATCTTTTCCTCGAATGACCGCTCGGGTTTTGCGTCGCTGCGTTTGCGCCATTCTTGCCTTTTGTAGCTGTCGCTCCGCTGCTCGCGATCTCGACTGTCCCGTCGATCATCCGAGCGTCGATTGCTTCTATCTTGGTCTCCCGGGTTGTGTGTATCCAGCCGCCATGAACTCGGGTCTGTTATCGTCGTAAGGACGTTTGGAACGTTTGCGCCTGCGATCTTCTCTGTATGAATCTCTGCGGCCTCGACTGCCGCTTTCGTAGTTGTCGCGTGTGGGGAAGCACGGGATCTGCGTACAGAATCCTCTCCATCTGCCCACTCAGTCGCAACTTTGATGAGGTCAGCCAGGGAGGTTGGCTTTTCACGACCAAGTGCCTCTTTGAAGTCCTTCCTGGCGAGACCTTGTATGAAGGCATCCATGGCCCTGTCTTCTGACACTTTGCCAACCGAATTGCGTATTTCGGTCCACCGCCGTATGTATGATCTCAACGACTCGTCTGATCGTTGAGTGCATGTCCTTAATTCTCGAATGTCTTCGGGCGCTCACACAGAGGCTCGAAGTTTTTGATGAAGTCTCTGCGGAAATCGTCCCACGAGTCGTATGATGATGGAGGGAGCGACTTGAGCCAGTCGCGGGCAGTTCCTTCGAGCATAAGTCGTATGTACTGCATCGCCGTGGTGTTCGTGCCACGCTGGCATGCCACGGCGAGTCTGTAATCTTCTAGCCACCCAGAAGGTTCTTGGCGACCGTTGTACTTGGGTTGTTCGCCTGTCAACTTGAACCGTTTGGGCATCCGCGTCTCACGGATGCGTCGAGTGAAGCACAATGCTCCGCATGGCTCTGGTTCGCGATCAGAGTATGAATCGCTGCTATAGGATCTTCGAGATCTGCTTCTGCTGGACCTGTGCCGGCGCGTGCTTCTCCTTCCTTCATCCGAGTGGTGGCTGCGACCACTGCGATGATGTGCTGCGTGTCGTGAGTCGACTATGTCGCGATCGCGATTCCTTGCTGGAGTTTTGTCTTCTGGCTGTATAGCCTGTGCCGCTAGAGCTAGCGATTTGAGTTGTTGGCGATGCAGGGCTGCGTTAGGGTCATTCGCCGGAGGTTGCATTGCCTTGAGGTAAGCACCTACGGAGAATAATGCACCCGCAGCAGTTTTGGGCACTGGGATTCCGTTAGCGTCCTCTGTCATGAACGACAGGTTACGGGTGATTGCTACCCTTTCATGTTCTGGAAGGCTTGCCAACCGCGACCTAGGTCGTGGGGTTGGTTGCATTGTGGACCCGAGGGATTGCTCCCTTCTTCGGGCACTCGAGAGGCTGGCTTGCCTTTTGCGCTCCTCGAGCGTCGCTCGGTAGTTTTGCAGTCGAATTGACTCCTGCCAGTTGAAGTACTGGAAGGTCAACATCTCCTCTGGGGTGGAATTTGGTGGCATCATTGTGCACTCCTTTATGACTTTATCTGCTTTTGCTGCCATCTCCTCCGTGATTGTCAAGGTTGTGACCCCATCCGGCATGGTTACCGTGCATGGGAATTGTGCAGGCCTGCGAGCGGCTGCGTCTGCGGATGATTCTGCGGTGAAGGCCACGTAGACCTGATGGGGCGTGACCCGAGGACAGGTGTATGTGCTGTCGATTCCAGTCATGGACTCGACGTCGCCGTCGAGGCTCATGTCAGAGCCAGTATGTTCATCGAGTAGATCTTCGAGGCGAATCTCGTTGTCGCGTGTTCATCGCCTATGCTCATCTCGGTGTTGGCGAAGCCATTATGGATTTCTGAGTCGAGGTTGGTGTTGGTGAAGATCTCCGAGTCGACGTTGCTGTCGTTATGAATCGCGGGCTCGTAGAAGTCATCGAGGGAGATCCCGCAGTCGAAACTCTCGTCGAGTGGTAGGTTGAAGTCGACGTTGCTTGTGCGGTATGCTGATTCTGCCTCCTCGCCTTGGAGTTCCGTCATCATGAACCTGTCGAGCTCGCCGGTCGACATGGTTGTTGCGGGCGAGCAGGCTTCAGGAATCGACGACGGGGCGAGCGCAGTCGACGGAGCCTCGAGTGCGCCCAGCACCAGTTGTTGCGGATCTGTCGAGTCCTGCGTGCCAAGATTGTTTACGAAAAAATTGAATGCTCCAACAGTTAACTCAAACCTGATTCAAGGCCAAAAACGCCTCCTGAAGCTCGGCGAGTGCGGATTGAAATTCATTGGAAGAGCAGATGCGCTTTTTGCGGTGAAGCGGGCAGGCTGCCGCTTTTCGAGTGGATCGGCGAGTCGCCGTGTGTCGCCTGGATCGGCGAGTTGCTGTTTGCTGACATGGCCGGCGAGTTGCCGTTTGCAGATGAGATCGGCGAGTTGCCGTTTGCTGGTGTGATCGGCGATTTGCCGTTTGCTGTTGGGACCGGCGAAACTTCGAGTCCAGCGCTATTCTTTCCCACAGACGGCGCCACTTGACGAGGGGTAGACTCATCAAGACCCATGGTTAAGGTCCCTAGGTTATGAATATGGGGGAGAGAACGTGGTAGAGCTGGAAGTATCGTCGGCTGACAAGCAGGGCAAAGATTTTACCCAGGTTCAGGGCCCTCGTGTGGAGGTAACACCCCTACGTCCTGCCTGTCTGTTATTGCTTTGTGAATATGATGGTTACAAGGATCCCGGCGAGATGTCGATCTCGCTAGGGTTTTGGTGGCTCTGAAAGTACGTGTCTGGTTCGATGGCCCTCCCAGTCCTTAAATAATAGGCTGGGTCTCGGGTGTTCGTAACCGACTCGATTTACAAGTAAGGAAACTCTAAACCGACTATTGCTTCGCCAAACTTGGAGGATACTCATCTTCGTGGGCCTCCCTTCATGGGCTTCATGTAGGCTCTGATAGTTGGGCCTAGTCGATACGTGCACCAGGTACCCTCATGGTAGAGTACCCGATAGACATACCCATGTCAGCGTCCATGGCAATTTGACAAGGGTGCTATGCATGATGGAAGGACAAACTACTATAGCTTCAAGAACAACGACAAGACCTACGTCCTTCGTCCCATGACACCAAGTCAAGTCATCGCCGACAACGCCAAGACTATTCCAAGGGCACAACAAGATCGTTCGTCTAGTGAGATGAGTGGTGAGCGAGAGATCCACCTTAAAGTGAGTGAGGGCCACAAGCCAAATGGGAGTGATACTTCAAAGAGAGTTCCCATAAAACTTACACTATGTGCCACCAAAAGAGTGATAAGGGAGTTGAGAGAAAACCCATCCACCCTCTACTATGTGCTCATATGCAAGGGTGAAGTTTCTATGACTAACACTTTCACAAACCTTCCTCCTTTGTTGTCTCTTTTGAAGGACTTTGAAGATGTCTTCCTCAAGAAGTGCCACCGGGACTACCTCCTCTACGCGGAATCGAGCACCGCATCGACCTTGTTCCCGGCGCACCGCTACCAAACTGCGCTCCTTACCGCACCAACCCCGAAGAGACAAAGGAGATCGAGCGGCAAATACAAGAACTTCTTGCCATGGGACACATCCGTGAGAGCTTGAGTCCCTGTGCCGTGCCCGTCATCTTGGTACCCAAGCACGACAACACTCTTCGCCTTTGCATGGATTGTCGCCCCATCAACGCCATAACTGTTCGGTATCGCCATCCTATCCCTCGACTTGATGATATGCTTGACGAGCTTTGTGGTTCTGCTATTTTCTCCAAAATTGACCTTAAAAGTGGATATCACCAAATAAGGATGTGTGAAGGTGATGAATGGAAGACCGCATTTAAAACAAAGCTTGGTCTTTATGAATGGTTGTCATGCCATTTGGTCTTTCCAATGCACCTTCTACTTTTATGCGTCTCATGAATCATGTTTTGCGTCCTTTCATTGGGAAATTTGTTGTTGTATACTTTGACGACATCCTTATCTATAGCAAATCTTTGCAAGAGCACACTTCTCATGTTGCTCAAGTTTTGTTGGTTCTTCGCAATGAAAAGCTTTATGCCAATCTTTCTAAGTGCACATTTGCCACCAACAAGCTTGTTTTCTTGGGTTTTGTTGTGTCTTCGGATGGAGTTGAAGTTGATGATGCAAGATACAAGCAATTCAGACTTGGCCTTTTCCGATGTCACTTGAGGAGTTGAGACGTATTCTTGGTTTTGCCGGATTTTATCGCCGTTTCATCAAGGATTTTTCCACAATTGCTTGCCCCTCCATGAACTTACAAAGAAGAATGTACCTTTCATTTGGGGCAATGCAGGTGATTTTGCTTTCAACGAGCTCAAACGGTTGTTAACCGAAGCACCACTCCTCGCCCTTCCGGATTTTTCGAAAACTTTTGAGATTGAATGTGATGCGAGTGGATTGGGAATTGGAGGAGTTCTTATGCAAAATGGTAGACCCATCGCTTATCATAGTGAGAAACTTGACGGAGCTCGCTTAAACTACCCCATTTATGACAAGGAACTATTTGCTTTGGTTCGTGTTTTAGATGTGTGGCAACACTACCTTTGCCCTAAGGAGTTTGTCATACATTCGGACCACGAATCGTTGAAATATTGAAAAGCCAACAAATTTGAACAAAAGACATGCTAAGTGGGTTGAGTTCATTGAGTCTTTTACCTTTGTAATCAAATACAAGAAAGGTAAAGACAATGTGGTCGCGGATGCTCTATCCCACAAGGATAACCTACTTACACGTCTTGACATTAGTGTCTTGGGTTTGGATGAGATAAAAGAGTTGTATGCTACCGATACTTTCTTTGGTGACATTTTTGCTCAATGCTCGGAGCACAAAGGAATTGGTGATTTCTATTTGCACAAAGGTTTCTTGTTTACGGCTAACAAACTATGTATACCCGAGTCTTCGCTTCGTTTGGTCCTTTTGAATGAATCTCATGGAGGAACACTCATGGGTCACTTTGGCCGCGACAAGACCTACGCCATGCTCACCACCAACTACTATTGGCCAAGAATGAAGTGTGATGTGGAGCGCCTAGTTCGACGATGTTCTACATGTCTCAAAGCTAAGTCAACTCTCAACTCTCATGGCTTATATACACCTTTGCCTATTCCACATCACCCATGGTCCGACATAGCTATGGACTTTGTCTTAGGACTCCCACGCACTAAAACAAACAAGGATTCCATCTTTGTCGTCATTGATCGCTTCTCTAAAATGGCACACTTTATACCTTGCAACAAGAGCGACGATGCTTCACACATTGCTACTTTGTTTTTCAGGGAAATCGTCCGTCTTCATGGCGTGCCAAAGACCATTGTGTCGGATCGAGACGTCAAGTTTGTGAGCTATTTTGGAAGACATTGATGGCCAAGTTCGGCATCAAGCAACTATTCTCCACCGCCTACCACCCTCAAACGGATGGTCAAACCAAAGTGGTGAATCGAAGCCTATCTACTCTCCTTCATGTGTTGATCAAGCCTAACTTGAAGAATTGGGAAGAGTGCATCCCACACGCCGAGTTCACCTACAATCGAGCACTACATCGCGCAACAAAGAGAACACCCTTCGAGATCGTCTATGGTTCGAACCCTACACCGCACTCGACATGCTACCACTTCCACTCTGTGAACAAGTTAACATGGACTTCGACAAGTGAGCCGCTTACATGAAAAAGCTCCATGAGGAAACAAGAACTACTCTCGAGAAGCACAATAAAGACCATGCTACGAAGATGAACAAACACAAGCGCACCATCATATTTGAAGAAGGAGATCTTGTGTGGCTACATCTTCGTAAAGATCGCTTTCCGGATGCAAGGAAGTCCAAGCTTCACCCTCGTGGAGATGGACCTTTCAAGGTTATCAAGCGCATCAACAACAATGCTTACAAGATCGACATCTCCAACTCCAAGCATTTGGTCCATGACACTTTCAACGCAGCCGACCTCTCGCCATACTATGGGACATCAAGCGATGAAGAGGACCAAGAGTCGAGGACGACTCTTTCCCAAGAGGGGGGAGATGATGTAGCCCGCCTACGGCGTCTACACCAAGTGGCCCAATGACACGAGCAAGGGTCAAAGCTATACATTCTAAGGTGAATTCACTCCTATCTATGTGTGACCTTGACACCCCCTTGAATGGTTTGCTACTTCATTCCGATACATTGTGTGTACTCAGCTATGGTGGCCCTGAGGACCCCTATGAAGATGGCCAAGGAAGCGCCAAAGTTGGACAAGAAGACGATGGAGAAGAAGACAAGAAGATGGAGCAGGAATCCCTAGGCGGTGGTACTACCGCTGGGATAAGTGGTACTACCGCCCCTGGCCCAGTCAGCGCAAACCTCCCCCACGCCAGCGGCATCGACGGCGGCACCGACCGGTACCGCGAGCGTGGGGTGGACGATCTCCCACGTCAGCGGCAGCGCCCGCTACCGCCCCGCGCTACCGCCGAAATGGCCCTTCGGAAGCTCTACCCGGTACGGCAGCGGCACCAGCAGTGGTACCAACTGGTACCGGGGAGGTGGGAAGCAGAAACGCAGGCCCGCATCAGCGGTAGCACCGGCAAAGCCAGCAGTACTACCGTCGGTGCGGGGACTTCTTCTCCAGATCTGCTGTGCAACCTTATCCTTTCGTCCTCCTAGTTGCTTGGACTATTTAAGGCACCCTTTGGATTAGATCTAGGGTTAGACTATGATTTGGGAACTAAAGTAGAGCCTTGCTCCTTCTTCTCAAAGTGTCTCTTTCCTCCTATGGAGATGAATCAAGGCCTCCGCATGTGGAGATTAACCAAGGCCTCCTCTTGAGGATAAGATCCCTGCGTGGATACCAAGGCTCCGCTTGTAGTTGCGATTACTTGCTAATCTTCCCTCTGTGAGTGGCTAGATTGGATTGACCAATTGGACAAACAATCCTAAGAGTAAGGTGTACTTGGGAGAGGAGGATTGGGGGCTGCCTCGGGGATTGGTTACCAATCGAGTCTTGCGGGTTGCTACTTGCTATTTACCCTTGTGTGTTGATTCTCCCCTCTTTTGTGTTCTTCGTTCTTCACGTGTTCTTCGCATTCATCTTTCCTCCGCACAAATCCGTAAAAATCGGGGCCAACCCTCATCACTCGTGAATAAATTTATGGAAGGCGCGGTTACCGAAATGCTTCGTATTAAAGAGAAAAAGATAAGATGTCCATGTCGAAGTTGCAAAGAAGTACACTTGATCGACCCGTTTGAAAAAGGCACATTGAAGGCGCATCTGCTAATGCATGGTTTCATGGATGGCTATACTTGGTGGATAAGTGAAGATGATGATCCCTTAGCGGATGTCGATATGGAAGAAGATATAGACCATCATGAAGTATGGAATGAACCGGCTGGAGAACATGAAGAAGAGGCTGAAGGGGATGAACAAGATCAAGAGGGCCCAGAGCCGTCTACGTCGTTAAGTCAAGTCATGCAGGACCCTCATCTTCGTGACCTGCTTCACAAGAAGACGACTAACGCTAAAGCTGCTTCTAGAGAGGAAGCCAAGCTGGCGCAACTGGTGTTAGATTCGAAGACTCCATTATATCCTGGTTGCAAACCCAATGAGACCCGGTTGAGTTTCACGCTGAATCTTATGAAGACGAAGGCAAGATACAAATGGAGCGACGCAAGCCTCAGTAAGCATTTGAAGTATCTACAAGAAGTTCTCCCCGAGGGGAACTTGTGACCTCGTAGTATCGATGATGCCAAAAAAATCTTGTGCCCTGTAGATTTACCGCATGTAAGATACCATGCTTGCCAGAACGATTGCATCATTTATCGGAATGAGAACGCCGACAAGACCAAATGTCCAGTGTGCAAGGCTGATCGATACAAGTCTGGAAAGAAAGCTCCCTATAAAGTGGTATGGTACTTTCCGCTCATACCCGTTTGTAGCATTAGTTTGTTGACCCTAAGGAAGCAAAGCTCATGCGTTGGCACACGGAAAGGAAGAAGATAGATGATAAAGATGATCCGAAGCTGAGACACCCCGCAGATGCTAGCCAGTGGAAATCACTAGACTGTGAGTTCCCAGAGTTTGCTAGTGAACCAAGAAACATCAGACTAGGTGCGAGTACTGATGGAATGAATCCGTTTGGCAATCAGAGCAGCACACATAGCACATGGCCAGTGATTGTATGGATTTACAACCTCCCCCTGGCTGTGCATGAAGAGAAAGTACATACACATGAGTATGTTAATCTAAGGGCCGACACAACCGGGGAACGATATTAATCTGTATCTCCAACTACTGAAAGAGGAGCTAGACACACTATGGGAGAAACCTGGGGTCACCACATGGGATGCCAGCGCAGGATGCTATTTTCCTATGAGAGCCGCGTTGATAACAATAGTGCATGATTATCTCGGTTGCGGATATGTCTCAAGGCAGGTGTGCCACGGATTTTGCGCTTGTGTGAGGTGCATGGATAATACAACGTATTTGCAACTACCACAAGACCCCAGATCTTCGAAAACTGTGTACATGGGGCATCGAAGGTGGCTAAAGGAGGATGACTCGTGGAGAAGGCGTGGATATCTGTTTGATGGTACAAAGGATACGCGAGGACCTCCACGTAAAAGGAGAGGTGTCGAGATCGATTCGTTGTTGAGAAATTGGAAAGAGTGCCCTGCCCCGGGAAAGAAGAGAAAGGCGCCGAAGCCTCTGCTCGGCGTATGGAAAATGAGGTCTATTTTTTGGGATCTGGCTTACTGGCCATTCTCGAGACGCCTAATAGCCTTGATTCAATGCATATCACAAAAAATATATTTGAGAGTTTGTTTGGCACAGTGCTCAACATGCCGAAGAAGACCAAAGATGGCCCGAAGGCACGAAATGATTTGAAAATATTGAAACTGAGGGGAGAATTTGGTGGAGGCAGATCCCGTAAGGAGGGAAATGAGGATTCAGGTATGGAGACGGAAGAAGAGGACAAAAAAAAGAAAGAAGGAATACTATTGCCCCCTCTTGCTTCACTCTAAGTTAGAAGGAGATGGATCAATTTTTCAAGTGCCTTCATGGTATCAAAGTTAGTTCGGTTATTCGGGAAAGGTAAGTAGATATCTGGATGATAAGAAAAAGAGGTTCAGCGGCATGAAGTCTCACGACTGTCACGTGATGATGACGCAACTACTTCTGGTTGCACTTAGAGGGATAATGGACGACCACGTCCGTGAAACTCTTATTGGCCTTTGCAACTTTCTCGATGTTACCTCTCGAAAGTCGATTAGTGTAAGGGAACTGAAAAGGCTAAAGGAAGAGATCGTTGTCATACTATGTGAGCTTGAGATGTACTTCCCGCCAGCGTTCTTCGACGTTATGGTGCATCTGCTTGTCCATATTGTGGATGATATCATCGATCTAGGGCCGACATTCATGCACAACATGCTGGCATCTAAAAGGATGAATGGTGTAATCAAAAGATTTGTTCGTAACAGGGCCCGTCCGGATGCAAGCATCGTTCCGGGTTATCTGACCGAAAAGTGCATCTCTTTCTGCACGAATTATCTGGATGTCGAAGACCCTATTGGTTTGCCCACCAACAAGCACTTCAGTAGGCTGGATGGAGTTGGTCACAGAACTGGCTAGAGGGAATTGCATGTTGACCACATGGGTCAACGCAACGACTTTGACAGAGCAAACTTAGTAGTGCTACAACATCTAGACGTCGTAGATCCTTTCTTGAAACTTCACAAAGATATCATTAAGAAAGATTTCAGTGATTGGGGACTACACAAGACAGAGGCAGATATTATTAGAAAACACAACTCCTCTTTCTTGCATTGGTTCAAAGAGCATTTTGTGGCTAATCCCTCGGAAGAGGGGGACAAGGAAAGAGAACTCATATACGCCTTAGCACATGGCCCCTCGTTAAACCTCGCGACTTTCCAGGCATACGATGTGAACGGATACACATTTTACACAGAGGAAAAGGATAAAAATAGTGATTACCAAAACTCAGGGGTGACGATGGAATCCACCACCAGTGACGTAACGAAAAGATACTATGGAAGGATCGAAGAGATCTGGGAGCTTGACTACCTTGGAGAGAAGGTGCCGATGTTCCGTGTCAGGTGGGCAAAGAACGTCGACAGAGAAAGCCGTTATTTAACTACCATGTATTTCCGATGCAAGAGTAATAGTGTGAACGTCTCTGTGAAAAATGAGCCATGGGTACTGTCGTGGGTTTGTCACGTCAGGTGTCATAGATGACTTCGTAGGTGTGGGATTACGCGAGTCAAGCATCTCCGAGCTTGGGATCGCAGGAACAAAGATCAACACAGATTTACCCAGGTTCGGCCCCCTCAATGTGAGGTAAAAGACCTACTTCCTGCCTACCCTAGATTGGTATTGATATGATAATCGAGGTGTTACAATGGAGGCGATCCGATCTGGTACTCGCCGTATGAGCTAGGGTTTAGGGCTTGATAGCTTGACCCGCTCTAAGTCCTGCGAGTCCTCTTTATATACACAGAGGCTCGCTAGGTTACAAAAGGAAACTTCCCCATAAGGAATATCCACAGAGGCCTACTCGGAGACTACTTGGTCTTCACGTCCTCCGGGATATGTCTTCTAGATCTTTCCCCTTATGGCGGTTCAATATTGGGCTTGCTCCCAAGTGGGCCTTTGTCCGTGCGAGTAAGTTAAGTCGCACTGGGCCGCGGGTTAATCCAGAAAGTATTCCCCCGACATTAGCCCCCAAGCGTGGCCTGAACTTCATAGTATTTCTTGATCTTGAATGCTTAGGCCGCGCTTTTCCTTGTTTCGCGACTTATAATTGTGCAAGTTTGGCCTTGACTCGCACCTGGAAGATCATCTGACTTCGTGAGCTTCTTTAGAGTATCCTGATAGCTTCAGAACTTGATGACGATCTATCTTCAAATTTTTGATGATAATATGATATAGCCCCCAAGGATTGAGAGGATGTTATGTGGTAATCATCTCAATTCTTCTCAGAGAACTCTGAAGGTCATCACCTGTAACTTGATATCATGAATAAAACAATTGTTAAGTTACAAGTAATTGTAATTGGTGTTGCCGTACTATAAGCAGTACATCGACCTCTAGTTAGGCCATCTGAATCCTTAAGTGGGCACTCGCGCGACTCAGTATTTCCTAGGAACATGTGTGTTCAGGGTCGAGAGCGGCCATGATAGGCAATCAAGCTCGATTGACGCCACACCCCAGTACTTTGGCCACATAATGCGAGTAGCAATCCAACTTAAGGTAAATTTGATAATTGCCAATAAATGGCTGTTTCAGGGTAACAAAGACCCCAAGAAACATAATGATATTGCCATGATAGGCTAAGCTATGATAAGCTTTGATTATGATGACACATAAGGTCGCGCCTAGGTGGCAACCGAGTGTTATACATAGGGTTGGATCGCGCGTAGGTGGCGATCCATGGTGATACATGGGGTCGGTCGCGCCTAGGTGGCGACCAGAGATGATACAAAGTTTACGGCCGCGCCTAGGTGGCAGCCGGTTTCTGATACAAGGGTCGATCGCGCCTGGGTGGCGATCAGATGTTGCATAGGTCGCGCCTAGGTGGCGACCAAAGTTGAAGTTCTAGCCCTGAGTGGCTGTGATGATACTCAGCTATAAAGCTGGAAAGGATGATGCTTGGCTCTGATTAGCCTTTTCTTATGTATAGTACGGTCGCAGGTGTGCGACGTTCCAAGGGCGAGGTGCCTCGAGACGATCCTCGAAATCATGGCGTTCGCTGCTTTCTTCCCTTACATCCAGCAGGTAGTACGACCCATTGTTTAGCTTCTTGCTGATGATGTAGGGTCCTTCCCATGGAGAGGACAGCTTATGCATTCCCTTGTGATCTTGTTTAAGTCGCAGTACTAGGTCGCCTTCTTGAAAGGTGCGGGTTTTGATGCGTCTGGCATGATAGCGTCGCAAGTCTTGTTGATATACTGCTGACCTTGATGCTGCCAAGTCTCTAACCTCTTCTAATGTGTCCACCGAGTCTTGCCGAGCTATCTCATTATCTGTCTCGATGTAAGCCGCAACTCTTGGTGAATCATGTATGATATCGCTGGGCATGACTGCTTCTGCTCCATAGACCATGAAATATGGTGTAAATCCTGTGGATCTGTTAGGGGTTGTTCTCAAGCTCCACAGTACTGCTGGCAGTTCTTCCACCCAACATCCTGGAGATGCTTCGACCTTTTCAATAAGGCGCGGCTTAATTCCATGGAGAATTTCCTGGTTAGCTCGCTCAGCTTGTCCATTGCTCTGCGGGTGTGCTACTGACGTGAGGTCCAATCTTATCCCATTGTCTGCGCAAAATATCTGTGTAGCCCCTTCAGAGGTGTTGCTCCCATTGTCTGTAATGATACTATGGGGGTAACCGAAGCGGAATATGACCTTCTTCAAGAACTTGACTGCTGTTTCAGCCTCGCAATCTCCCACAGGTTCTGCTTCTATCCACTTTGTGAATTTGTCCACCATGACAGAGGTGAGTTTTTCCGTTTGAAGACCGTCTGAAAGGCCCTACCATGTCAAAACCCCATACGGCAAAAGGCCATGTGATGGGTATTGTGCGAAGTGCTTGGCTGGCATATGATCTTGCCTAGCGTATCTTTGACATCCATCGCACACTCTGACAATTTGCTCTGCATCTGCTAATGCTGTTAACCAGAAGAATCCATGTCGGAACGCCTTTGCCACCAAAGATCTTGACGAAGCATGATGGCCACAATCGCCTGAATGAATTTCGTGCAAGATTTTTCGTCCCTCTTCTGGTGAGACACATCTTTGGAATGCTCCTGACACGCTGCGCTTGTATAATTCATTGTTGATGATTGTATAGGCCTTTGATCGTCGTATGATTTTGCGCGCCTCAATTCATCGTCGGCAGCACTCCGCGACTTAAATATGCCATGTATGGCTCTGTCCATCCTGGCTGTTCATGCAGGGCTGCGACTAAAGTTGAATCATCCTCTGGCTCTGCAATGTCAATCTCTGCTGGAGGTTTGACTGATGGATTGTGCAGTTCATCCAGGAAAACATTGGGTGGGACTGACTGTCTGTTGGATCCAAGCCGAGACAGGGCATCCGCAGCTTCATTTTGTCTCCGATCAATATGTTCAACTTGGTATCCAGTGAAATGTCCAGCAATTCTGTCCACCTCTCTCTATATGCAGCCATGTTCGCATCCTTGCTGTCCCACGTTCCGGAGACCTGCTGTGCCACCAAGTCTGAATCGCCAAAACAGCGTATGCGACTGATGTTCATCTCCTTTGCTATACGTAGACCATGAAGCAGTGCCTCGTACTCCGCCACGTTATTTGTGCAGTTGAAGTGTATCTGTAACACATACCGCAGCTTGTCTCCCTTGGGAGATGTTAGAACAACTCCAGCCCCCGAGCCTTGCAACTGTCTTGACCCATCAAAATGCATGGTCCAGTATTTGGTTTCTGCCATGCTAGGAGCAACTTGGATTTCTGTCCAATCGTTAATAAAATCTGCAAGGGCTTGCGACTTAATTGATGTGCGCGGCTCGTAGCTGATGTGATGTGGTCCCAACTCGATCGCCCACTTAGCGACTCTTCCAGTAGCTTCTCGATTACGAATGATATCTGCCAATGGTGCTGAACTAACCACAGTTATTGGATGCTCTTGGAAGTAGTGCTTCAGCTTGCGACTCGCCATGAACACTCCAAACACCAACTTCTGCCACTGTGGGTAACGCTGTTTGGAAGCTGTGAGGACTTCGCTCACGTATATACTGGTCTCTGGACAGGGTATTCCTTTCCTGTTTCTTGTCTCTCCACAACCATGACAGCGCTCACAGCGCGGGAATTTGCCGCTATGTATAGTAGCATTGGCTCTTTATCTTTGGAGCCGCCAGAACTGGAGCATTTGTCAATTGATGTTTCAAGGCTGTCAGAGCTTCGTCGGCCTCTGCGTCCCAAACGAAGGTGTCTGATTTTTTCAACAGTCTGTACAAAGGTAGTGCTTTCTCTCCCAATCTTGATATAAAGCGACTCAAAGCTGCTACGCAACCAGTAAGTCGCTGCACATCTTTTATCTTTTCTGGCTTTTGGAGATCCATCACGGCCTTTATCTTGTCAGGATTGGCCTCAATGCCTCTTTCTGATACTATGAATCCCAATAGCTTTCCTGCTGGTACTCCAAAGACGCACTTTGTGGGGTTGAGCTTCATGTTGTATTTTCTGAGATTTGTGAATGTCTCTGCCAGATCACAATAAGATCCTGGCTAACTTGCGACTTAACCACAATATCATCCACGTAGGCGTGAACGTTGCGACCTATTTGCTCATGTAGCAATTCTGAATGCATCTTTGGTAAGTCGCACCTGCGTTCTTCAACCCAAAGGGCATGCTGACATAACAAAAAGCTCCGAAGGGTGTGATGAAGGACGTCTTTTCTTGGTCCTCCTCTTCATCTTGATTTGATGGTAGCCTGAATAGGCGTCCAAAAAGCATAACAGCTCGCACCCAGCAGTTGAATCAATTACTTGGTCGATTCTTGGCAAAGCAAATGGATCCTTTGGACAAGCTTTGTTAAGACTGGTGTAATCAACGCACATTCGCCACGTACCGTTCTTTTTCATAACCAATACTGGGTTTGCCACCCACTCCGGATGGTATACCTCTGTGATGAATCCTGCAGCCAGCAAGCGAGCTATCCTCTCCTATTGCCTTTCTCCTGTCATCATGAAACGCCGTAGTGGCTGCTTCACTGGTTTAGCCGCAGGGTTCACTTTGAGGCTATGTTCTGCTAATTCTCTTGGTACCCCTGGCATATCTGACGGCTTCCATGCGAAGATGTCTTATTTTCCTGGAGAAAAGCGACGAGGGCCTTCTCCTGCTCTTCTTCCATGTGTGCTCCAATGCTAGTTTGCTTGGATGAGTCGCCAGGAACAAGATTTATCTGCTTAGTGTCCTGGGCCGCTTTGAATTTCATTGGTGGCTCGGCAGATGGCGTGGTAACCACACTCATGTCGTTTGGGTCCACCTGCGACTTATAACCTTTTAGCTCTTCCGCGGCACAGGCGGATTCTGCGAAGCCGCATCTCCTTTTCACATTCTATTGCTTTTTCTCTATCTCCGTACACTGTGATGACCCCTTTTGGTCCTGGTATCTTCAACTGTAGGTACACGTAGCATGGCCTGGCCATAAACTTAGCAAAGGCCGTTCTTCCAAACAAGGCGTGATATGGGCTTTGGAATTTTACCACTTCGAAGCTTAGGAATTCACTTCTAAAGTTCTCTTCTGTTCCAAAAGTTACCCCTAGGGTTATTTTCCCCACTGGTCGTGCGGACCTTCCTGGGACAATGCCGTGAAATACTGTTGACGTGGGCTGCAGGCTGGAATCCTTGAGTCCTAGACGCTGGAAAGTATCGTAGTACAAGATATTAATGCTGCTTCCTCCATCCATAAGCACTTTGGTCAGCTTGTATCCTGCAACGTACGGTGCCACAACCAGTGCCAACTTGCCAGGTTCCCGTACTTGTGGCGGGTGGTCGTCGCGACTCCAGGTTACGCGTATTCTGACCACCTTAACCAAGGGTGTTGCTGGTATCACGGCGTTCACCTGCTGACTTCTGCGGCTCAATTTCTCTTCCTTTTGGAGGTATCGATAACTATTGTGTGATACTGCCCCGTCTGCCTGGGGTTACTCGCGCCGTGCTGCCCAATGTTTGTGTTATGAGCCGCACTAGGGTTTCCTTCATGGGAATTCCCCCCGTTGTGTTGGCTCTCTTCTTTCCACTTTTTGTAATAATGGCATTGCGCCTTGGTATGGTCCGCTGGCCGTCCATCACCTGTCGCATGAAGGTCGCATGGCCGGTTGAAAACTTCTTGCATATTGATTGGACGGGAGCCGTATCCTCGACCCCTTCCACGCTGGCCTCTGAATCCTCCACGCGTATTGGCGACGAGCCCTGAGTGACCATCTTCGCTTTTGCGTTTGTTTTGACTCGTGTTGTTGTGGCTCGTTTGCTGCTGCTGGGGCTTGTTGGAGTTTTTCTTTCCTTTTGCAGCAACCTCCTCTTCTTCTCCGTCTGACGCGTCTCTGGTTTTGTCTGAGCTGGCATATTTGTTAGCCGCAGCCATCACCTCGCTGAGGCTCTTGACTTTATCCTTCATGCGACCCAGCTTATGAATCAGCGGCTCAAACTTGCAGTTTTTCTCCATCACCAGGACGGCTGAGCTTGGTGGTATATTATCTGAGGAGTGTATTATTTCTGCCACCCTTTTCATCCAATGGCGACTTGACTCGCCTTCCTTCTGGACACAACGCTCTAAATCTTCTATATTGCAGAGTCGCTTGCAAGTTCCTTGGAAGTTCTTAATGAAGGCATCCTTCAGTTCCTCCCAAGTATTTATAGAGTTGGGAGGCAAATTTTGCAGCCATATGTGCGCTGCTCCTTCTAGCATCATGTTTAGGTAGCGTGCGCAGATCTCTTCAGATGCGTTTAGGATGCTCATGCCCATCTCGTAATTGTTGAGCCAAGTGGTTGGATCCATGCTGGCGTTATAGTTTGCCACCTTGCGTGGCCCTTTGAAATCTTCAGGAAAAGGTTCCGATCTGATCTTTCAGTGAAACACCGGTCCCTTGAGTCGCGAGGACAGGGCTGTGGGCGCCTGCGGGGTTATCTGCGGGCCGCTTTTGCATCAATGGTGCATTCGCCTGCGCTTCTGCGACTTGCTCCTGCTGCCTCTGTGCGACTCCTGACACGTCCTCTGGTGGCCTGCTCTGGACGCTTCTTTCTGCTGTAATCCTGTGATTGGCTGGTACGAGGGGCAGCTGTGCTTCGGCTTCCGCCCTATTGGCTTGTTGCAGGACTGCCGTACTTAGCATCTGAATCGCGCGCCGCGCCTCAGCATTGACCGGGTCATCGCCTGTTGGTACCATCTGAGTCAAGATATTAGCCGCAGCATACATATTATCGACAGGGTTCTGGTAATGGCCCTGTGGGGTGTGAAACCTCCTTGGTTGTTGCTGGGTCTCTTGATTTGTTGGTACCCTTCCTTCCGCAGTCGTCTGGATTCCCGTCCCGCGGCTGGAGTGAGCGGGATTTCCACTGTTGGTTGAGTCGCGCGCAGCTGTGTTTGCGGGTCAACCTGTTGTTGAGTCGCAGCCAGCGCGGCTACTCTCTGCCGCTCCTGTTGGATTCCTTGGTTTATCTGATCGAGCCTGCGGCGCTCTTCTTCCATCCTTCGAACCTCATACAGGAGCTCGGCCCTGGCGGCCTCAATTTCTGTTGCACGGAGGGCGGCGTTCGTGGCTGACACAGGGACAAGAAGTGGGTTGCTTGGGGGTGCCGATGCCTCGGTTTCTCCAGCAGTTCCTGATGCACCTGCTCCTCCGGCCATGTAAACCGCGACTTGTGCCATCTCTTGATCTGGTGATGATGTGATTTCTGGTGGGTAACCCCAGCAACTTTCTTCAAAGGCAGGTATGATGGACCCAAACTCTTGCGAGTCCATGCTTTCCACGGATTCTTCCCCATCATCGGCGACTTCTTCTACTGAATCGCCTTCTGGACCGATCTAACGGACCTGCCACCGATGAAGCCGACGAAGACGTTGATGGATCCGAACGGGATGACGTGGCCGGTCTCCAAATAATCTGCTTCCGGCCCCCAGCTTGAATCGTCGATGAGGGGTGTGCCATTGACCGTGATGATACGGCCAACAACAAGATCTTCAGCTCCCTTCATGGATCCTGCGCGGAACGTGACGCTCTTGACCGCAGGCCCCACGGTGGGCGCCAACTGTCGTGGGTTTGTCACGTCAGGTGTCATAGATGACTTCGTAGGTGTGGGATTACGCGAGTCAAGCATCTCCGAGCTTGGGATCGCAGGAACAAAGATCAACACAGATTTACCCAGGTTCGGCCCCCTCAATGTGAGGTAAAAGACCTACTTCCTGCCTACCCTAGATTGGTATTGATATGATAATCGAGGTGTTACAATGGAGGCGATCCGATCTGGTACTCGCCGTATGAGCTAGGGTTTAGGGCTTGATAGCTTGACCCGCTCTAAGTCCTGCGAGTCCTCTTTATATACACAGAGGCTCGCTAGGTTACAAAGGAAACTTCCCCATAAGGAATATCCACAGAGGCCTACTCGGAGACTACTTGGTCTTCACGTCCTCCGGGATATGTCTTCTAGAACTTTCCCTTATGGCGGTTCAATATTGGGCTTGCTCCCAAGTGGGCCTTTGTCCGTGCGAGTAAAGTAAGTCGCACTGGGCCACGGGTTAACCCAGAAAGTATTCCCCCGACAGGTACTAGCTAGGCATTGCACACAATGCTTCTTCATAACTGACCCACGCAAGACCAGCCATGTTGTCGTCAGGAGAGGCAAAAGGAGCATCGTCGGAATGGATGGAGTAATCAACGAAGAAGAATATGACCAGTTCGGCGACCCCATGAGGGACATTGACGATGACGACAAAATATACGTCCCGAGAAGAAGCAAGGCAACGTTACCTAAGAATGAAAACCAGCCGTACAAAAGAAAAAGCCACGATCAGGGGCTAAATTATTCAGCATCGAACAAGAAAGGCAAGAAGATGACTGTCAAACGTCGTCCATGAAGAGAAACGACGTCGTCGCAAAAAATGATGTATGTTTGTAGGCAACATATGCACTATATTAATATTTGCATCCTTGAACTGATGTAATATATGTAGGCAACATATGCACTATATTATATTTGCATCCATGAGACTTTTATATGTATGTCTTTTGTTTTTTGGTTGTTTGAGTCGCTAAATGTGCATACCGCACAAGCCTATGTATGTATGTCTTTTGTTGACACTGGGTTCATGAAGAGAAAAGAAAAAAGTAGTGGCAACGGGTGCAGAGAGAAGGAACGTTGCTAGTACGTTTACTGGCAACATGTGAGTCTGACGTACGCGTTGCCAGACTTGGTAGTGGCAACGTGTTCCATCTTGCCACACGTTGCCACTATGTTTCGTCCCCCCAAATCCACGTGCGAGCATCTGTTTGCTCAAACTCACCCAAAACCGCCCGCGCGCGCGCTGCCCTCTTCCACTCGCCTCGCCGTCGTCTGCCACTCGCTGTCGCTTTCTACTCGCCGACGATGTCGCCTTCTGCTTGTGGCTGCGCCCTGGTCCGAGCAAGGCTGAGATCTACCCCGCGCGCGCCCTCCCGAGCTTCCTCCGACGCCACCGGGTACATCTCTTGGTGAGCATCGCCGCCGCCTCCTTCTGGTCAGTATTTCCGTGCTCGCCATCGCCCCCTCCTTCTGCTCAGTATGCCCATGCTCGCCGCTGGCCTCTATGTGCGTTTGGCCGTAGTAGTGTGCTCACGCCTGCCCAAAGGTGTTCGATGAAATGGCCAGCATGATTTGTGTGTATCTTTGCTGCCATTTTGGTGTATCCGTGGTGACATTTTGGTGTATATGTTTGTGTTGCGCTCGAAACGCGTCACACGAACACGTCCTCGTGTACCCGCGGTGCCGGGGGAGATACTCCGCAACTCGCCCCGCGGGAGGCCTGCTTCCAGCGCGATACGCAAGACAGCAAGCAGGCGCTTTTTAGACCAGACGCCCCAGCCCCTCGGGAAGCCCCGTCTGAGGAAGCCGGCGACGATTGGCTGAACTAAGCCGGACTTGGCCGCTCTCAGCTCGGTTTTCGATACCCGGCGAAATCTAGATGAAGTCGCCGAACAACGGAAGCATAAACAAGGGTTTGAGGAGATAAAAGTAGGTTGTATTGATAGGTTGTCGATTGTTTGCTTAATTTCAATCGGCCGTCACCTCTCACATATATATGAGGCGGCTGGACTTCCCGTACAAGTAATGGACTTCTACAAGGCTTACAAATCATAGTCTAAGTCGAATCCATCTCTAAAATAGGCAACTTTTGGCCGGCAACGTTGGCTTCAAACTTGTTGGCTACTTCGGAAAGTTGCCTTTTGCCTTCCGTACTGGCTTCCAACTTGCTGGCTACTGGAAAGTTGCCTTTTTCCCTTCCGTATTGGCTTCAAACTTGCCTTCTTTCTTAGAGACGAGATATCTTGATCGGCTTCGTATTAGACCCGGATTTCTGTCCGGCTTCTTTTAGAAAGTTGCCTCCCATTTTCCAGCCTTGATCTTAGAAAGTTGTCTTCTCGTTTTCCGCCTTGATCTTGACCTTGAAAGTTGTCTTCTATTTTTCTGCCTTGATCGGTGGAAAGTTGACTTGCCGGCTTGTATTTGACAAAGTTGGCTTTATGCCGTCTTGTCTTGACAATGTTGACTTCTTTTCTGCCGCCTTGTCTTGACAACATTGACTTCCTTTTTGCCACCTTGTGTTGACAAAGTTGGCTTCTTTTCAGCCACCTTTATTGCTTCCTTTGACTTAGCTCGCTATGTCTTCAGGCAACTTCGCACTCCCGAATCCAGCTTCCGCCTTGTTCCGGTTGCCGGATTATTGGCAGCCTTCTTCCGGCCATCTTTTCCTGGAAAGCTTCCCATATCACCATTTTAGCCTTCTTTGTTGCCTTCTTTAAGCCGCCAAATCCTCCTTGAACCTGAAACTGGCAATCTGCCAAAAACGGGTGCTAACACATGCCCCCCTGTTTTCTAGTAGAGCTTGCGTACTAGAAAATATTCAATGTAGAAGTTTTTGTCTAAGGGCGATGCTTAAGCTCATCGGCCATATGCTAAGGGCGATATATGTATATCGGCCATACGTGCAACTCATGCAGTTTGCCACACGCTCGGGTGGAATTTCTTCAAGTATTTCCCATTGATAGCTCGAGGCAACATGCTGCCTTCCAATGTCTCCACCAGATAAGAGTTGCCGGGTACTATTCTCGCGACTCGCAGCGGCCCTTCCCAGTTTGGGGACCATTTGCCAAATTTCCGGCTTCTAGAGCCAACTGGCAATATAACTTTCCAGACCAAGTCGCCAATTTGAAAGTCTTTTAGCCGGACCTTCTTATTGTAAGTTTTTGCCACCCGCAACTTTTCCTTCTCAATTTCTCGCAAGGCAATAACACGCTTGTCGGCTACTTCATCAACATTGTCCATCATCAAGCTGCAGTAGTCTTCAGCCGACAAGTCATCTTGCTTAGCAAGCCTCAAGGCAGCCAGATTCACTTCTACTGGCAAAACGGCTTCTTGTCCATACACCAACTCAAAAGGAGTTGCCTTGGTTGCTCCATGCCTTGAGATCCTGTGCGCCCACAATGCTTCGGACAGTACCTCGTGCCACCTCCTTGGATGATCCTGTACCTTCTTCTTGATCAATTTGACCAAGATTTTATTGCTTGACTCGGCTTGTCCGTTGGCTTGTGCATAGTAGGGAGATGAACTGAGCATCTTGATTCCAAGTGATTCGGCAAATTGCTTCACCTCCTTAGCCATGAAGGAAGTACCTTGATCTGTGGTAAGAGTCTGCGGAATGCCGAATCGATGGATGATATGTTCTGTAATAAACTGGATCACCTCCTTGTGGGTCATGTTTCTGAGAGGTACTGCTTCAGACCACTTGGTGAAATAATCAGTAGCCACCAATACGAACCGATGCCCCTTGGATGAAGGCGGATGGATCATGCCGACAAAGTCAAGCGCCCAACCCCGGAAAGGCCACGGTTTTATAATTGGATTAAGAGGTGAAGCTGGCACCAACTGAATATCTCCAAACTTCTGGCAGGTTTCACATCCCCTGTAATATCTGAAGCAGTCATTGATCATTGTCGGCCAATAAAAACCTGCTCGCCTGAGCATCCACTTCATCTTGTGGGCCGACTGATGTGTTCCACATAAACCATCATGTACCTCTCCCATGGCAACTCTAGCTTCGTCTTCATTCAAGCACTTTAGAAGAAGACCATCGGCAGTTCGGCGATATAAGGCGGCATCCACCAATGTATACTTGAGAGCTAGGCGCCGAACTGCTCTGTCTGTTTTTCGACTTGGATCTTGTAAATAGTCAATATAAGGTTGTCTCCAGTCGTCCGCCAAGTTGTCACTTGACTCCTCCTTAGCCGGCTCCAACAAGCCGGCTTCCTGTTTGGCTTTCTCCTTAGCCGGCTCCAACAAGCCGGCTTCCTGACTGGCTTCCTCCAAGTTGGCAACATGAGTTGTTGGCTGTTCCTTGATAAAGAATAAACCACGACTGACGTGATAGCCAGATGCCTGTTGTGCCAACTCATTCGCAAGCCAATTGTCTTGCCTAGGAACATGAGATATGTGGAAATAATCCAACGTTGAAATCATATCCAGGCATCTATCAAGATAAATGTTGAGAGACCCGCTGTTGCATTGACAAATCTTGGCCACTTGCTGGACAATAAGCAACGAATCTCCATATGCCTCGACATGAGTTACCCCTGCGTCCACCAATATTTCTAGCCCGAATAGAAGTGCTTCGTATTCGGCTTCATTGTTAGTGCATAAATAGTCAAGACGACAAGAGGCTTCAAAAACAGTACCGTGTGGTGAGATGTACACAATGCCAACTCCTTGTCCGCTGCTGCAGACTGAGCCGTCAAAATAAAGCTTCCACGGTACAGCCGACACAATATTTAAGCCGGCTTCTTCCTCCAGGTCAATCCGATGTTCAACAATAAAGTCAGCTACAATTTGGCCTTTCATAGATTTTAGTGGTTCATAAGCCAAATCATATTCAATCAACCCGTACGCCCACTTGCCGATTCGCCCACTAAGAATCGGCCTTTGTATCATGTGTTTGAGAACATCGGTCTGACCAAAGACTTTGCATTCACTGGATAGCAGATAATGTCGCAATTTGGTGCAGGCAAAGTAAAGAGACAAACACAACCTTTCTACAAAGCTGTACCTTGACTCGGCATCCAGCAAACGTCTACTCAGATAAGTGATGATGTACTCTTGTCCTTCGGCTTCCTGAGTTAAGGCAGCTCCGATCACTTTGTCCTCAGCAGCAATATAAAGCCGGAAAGGTTGACCATGAGCCGGCTTCCTGAGAACTGGAGGAGTAGACAGGCAAGTTTTTATCTTGTCAAACGCCTCTTGCTGCTTTGCCCCCCAGGTGAATTCATCATCATTCTTGAGCCGAAGGATCTGTGTAAATGCATCAACTTTTCCAGACAAGTTAGCAATGAATCTTCTCAAATAGTTTACCTTGCCCAGAAACTTCTGCATGTCATTTTTGCAACCCGGCGCCTGTATCTTCTGGATGGCTTCAATCTTTGCCGGATCAACTTCTATGCCATGTTCATGTATGATGAAACCAAGGAATCTCCCAGCCGACACGCCAAAGGCACACTTCAAAGGATTCATCTTGAGCCCGTACTTCCTCATTCTTTCAAACGCCAGCCGCAAGTCGGCCAAGTGATTTGACTCGCCGTCCGACTTAACCACCACGTCATCAATATATACCTCCAGTACGACTCCCAGAAGATCATGGAATATCAGGTTCATCGCTCTTTGATAGGTGGCTCCGGCATTCTTCAATCCAAAAGTCATCACGGTCCATTCGAACAAGCCAACAAAGCCTGGGCAGCGAAACGCCGTCTTAGCCGAATCTTCTTCGGCCATAAATATTTGGTTGTAACCTGCGTTGCCATCCAAGAAGCTGATAACTTTGTGACCTGAGGCTTCGTTGATAAGCATGTCGGCTATTGGCATAGGGTACTCATCCTTTGGCGTGGCTCGATTCAAATCCCTGAAATCAATACATGCCCTAATCTTGTCGGATCCTTTCTTTTCGACCGGCACAATGTTGGATAACCATTCGGCATACTTACAGGGCCGAATAAAGTTGGCTTTCAAAAGCCTGCCAATTTCCGCCTTTATCCGATCATAGATCAGTGGATTAAATTTGCGAGCCGGCTGCTTGTATGGTCTGAAGCCGGCTTTGATAGGCAACCGATGTTCGACCAACTCTCGGCTTAACCCAGGCATCTCGTGGTATTCCCATGCAAAGCAATCCACGTACTCTTTGACTAGCGCGATTAATTCAGACTTATAATCGGCCGCCAACTTTTGCTTTACAAATGTCGGTCTAGGGACAGTGCCATCCCCAATGTCAACTTCTTCCAGCAAGTCAGCCGATGTAAAGCCTTGTCCCAACTTATCCATGTCATCTGGTTCTTCAATTGCTTCATACATATCGTTCCTTTCGGTCCGATACTCGTCCAGACGCTTCTGCAGCCACTCATCATTTTGATCCATCTACTTGAGCGGCAGCCGATTGCTACCAATCGGCTTTAGAGATACTGGCACGAATCCGTCCCTGGTAGCACTTAGGAAGTCGAATCCGGATAAATCACGCCCAGAAAGGCATGTGACATTAGAATGTTGCCAGTCAACAATCGACTCGGCTAACGCAATGCATGCCGATTCGTCAGCATGGACAACTTCAACTTCGTCGTCAACCCATTGCACTAGTTGCTGGTGCATAGTAGACGGAACACACTGGTTAGCATGAAGCCAATCCCGTCCTAGCAGCACATTGTAGTTTCCCTGCACCTCAGCAACAAAGAAGGCGGTAGCCAAAGTCTTGCTTCCTACTGTGAGCTCCAAGCTGATAACGCCTTTGGCTTCTACTCCTTCTCCTCCTTCGAACCCATTTAACACCATGTTTGTCTTCATCAGGTCGCCATCATCTAGTTGTAGCTTCTTGAAGACAGAATATGGCATCAAGTTTACCACAGCGCCGCCATCCACCATCATCCTGGTGACCGGCTTGCCATCAATGTGTCCTCTGACATACAGAGGCCTGAGGTGTTTCACCGGCTTGTCAGGTTTTTCGAAGACAACATTTTTTGGTCCAAAGTTGATTTGCGCAACCTCGCCTTCTTTGACAGCACGGAACTCGGCCGGCAAGTAATACACCATGTTGATGTCCATTCCTGTCCGAGTCGGCGATTCTTCATAATCTAGCAGATCTTCATCTGTCAAATTGCCTGACTCATCCATTGTTGACTCTGACATTGCTGGTTCTTCTTCTGCCTTTTCTTCCATTGCGAGGTCTTCACTTGCCGGCTTCTCTGTGGCCGGATCTTGGATTGCCAGCTCCTTTGCCAAACTTGCCATCGCCAAGTCTGCTGCTTCGACTTCGTCAGCCCATGAAGAATAGGTGATAGCCGGCGTAGCTGCCGGCTCTATTTCACCATCGACAGCAGGACTCATGGTAGTTGGTGCGGAAGCCGCCATAAGGACTGGCCTAGGAATCCACTTTTGCGCCGGCAACATTGGTCGCTCAGCATTGAATTTGACGTCCCTGGATTGCTCAGCTCTTTCTTCTGCCTTCTCCCGGTTCCTTGCTCTTTGCAGTTTCCGCTTTTGTGTCTTTGTTATACCTGGCGGGCACCACTTTGGCTGAGTATATTTTGGATCCCGGGGTTGAGCTTTCATGGCTTGACTGGAGCTAGCTTCATGATCATTGGTTGCTGGCTTTGGCGCGATAGCAAGTATCGGCTCACTGTTTGCCGGCTCTGTAATCGGGTCCTTCAATTTTAGCACATGAGTTCCAACAACCAATAAGTTGTCTGAGACTAATCCGCCTTCTGGCTCCGCCTTTTTAGCACCTTGCGCCTTGATCCGCCAATATGACATGTCTCCGGGATACACAAGCCGGCTTTGCATAGATGGCCGGATTGCCCTGCGTTTGACCTCGTCAGCCGGCCTCTGGTGCCGGCTATTTTCCTCCGTGGATGGTGACCTTGGTCGTTTCCCATACTGCCACTGGTGCGACCTCGACCCGGCCTGGCGCACGTACTTGTTCAGCAGCATGTCAAAAGTTGGCTTTGTCTTCCTTGGTCTATATTCAACCTGGTTTGTCTTCCATCTGCCAACTTCTGGGCTCTTGGGCTTGATAAATCTAGGCGGCGACTTGTCTGGCCGTGGTACTTGCCCCCCGAGTGTAGGGTTGTTGATGGTAATCTTGATGACTTCGCCTCCATCGGGTTGCCGGCTCACTATAACTTGTCTTCCTGCCGCCTTGCTGCTGGCCACCTTCCTGGGTTCACCAACAACAACATTTGATTTATTAGCGGCTTCGGCTGCCTCTGGCCGAAGTAGAACTTTCTTTCCCTCCAGATCTAGCACGTTTACTGGAAACGGCTGTGTATCAATTGCCATGCCGGCAAAGCTCAATCGTCCGTCGTTGAGGGCCGATTGGATCTGTTTACGAAAGACATTGCAATCATTAGTAGCATGAGAGAAAGAATTGTGATACTTGCAATAAGCCCGCCGCCTTAATTCATCAGGCGATGGTATAACATGATTTATCCTTATCACTTTATCCTTCAACAAGGCATCAAATATTCTATCACACTTGCCTACGTCAAAGCTGCATTTTATTTCGTCATCCCGATTTTTACGAATCGGCTTTAGATCATCACACATGTATGGTTTGGCCTTGCTGGGCCAAACAAACTCAGCGGAATAAACATCGGCTTCATCACCGGAGTCGGCATCGTTGTCAACAATATTAAGCCGGCTCCTGCTCATCCGATGCGAGTCTTTTGACTCATTGACCCGGCTCTCTTGAGCCAACGCTCTCTCCTGGACTTGGCCAACAGACAAGAATTCATGTCCTTCTAACCTCTCTTTCAGGTAGGACCTTAAACCATTGAAAACCAAGTCAGCCATGTCTCTTTCAGTTATTGCCAAACTATAACATCGGTTTCTGGTATTTCTAAATCTCTTGACGTAATCAGATACCGATTCATCCTGCTTCTGCCTAACCGATGTAAGGTGAGACAATTTTAACTCTATTTCGCCGGCAAAGAAGTGTTCATGGAACTTTTGCTCTAGATGAAACCATGTATGTATAGAATTAGGAGCTAAAGCCGAAAACCAAGAAAACGCAATGCCGGTTAAAGACAATGAGAACAGGCGAACTTTAATGTGATCATGGTTAGCTTCGCCTAATTGAGCCAAATATTGACTGATATGTTCCCATGTTGACTTACTATCCACCCCATTAAATTTGGCAAATTCAGGGACTCTATAACCAGGTGGATAAGGTTGCAGATCAAAGTAATCGGGGTAAGGCTTAGTGTAAGTTCTATGTTTTGGCATCACCCCGAGCTTGTCAAAAGCTATCTGGTCCAATCTTCTCCTGAATTCGGCTAAGGAATCGTCCATAATGGCCGATTGAGCCGGCACGAGAGAAGAATTGGCGGCAGGGCCAGCTTGCACCCAAGTAGCCGAATTTTGATTCGGCATTGACTCATGACCCAGAATCCGCCTTGTCTGACTCGGCTGGCTTGCCGAGTTAGGCATACTCTGGACAGGAGTTGGACATGGCAGCGTAGGCACAAGTTGGTTTTCCCTACTTTGACCGATCGGTTGTTTGTCCGATGGTTGGTCATGGGACGTGTTTTTCTTAGCCTTTTCATGTTCTAGCATAAGGTCGTAAACATTGGCAGTGCCTTGCGAAACATGAAATTGAATTTCGGCTATCTGTTCAGAGGAAAAAAGGCTACTACTTACAGCGGGTTTGTCAATGTTGGCATCCAGCGGTACAAATTCCGGCTCCTTGATCGGCGAGATTATACCTTGCCGATCTACCTTGAAGCTGGATAAGTACAGGTCTTGATCTTCTTGATCCCGCTTGGCTCGCAGCGCCTCGAACTCCTCATCTCTCTTCTTCTTCCACGCCTCCAGACCTTGGCGTTGTTCTTCCGACAACTTCTCGAGAGTTGGCTTGATGATGTTGTCGGTATTGATACCGGCAGCGTCGGTCTTGGAATTGGTCATTGCTGTCCAATTTTCAGATCGAATCGTCCCCAGCGGAGTCGCCAAAAAGTGTGTTGCGCTCGAAACGCGTCACACGAACACGTCCTCGTGTACCCGCGGTGCCGGGGGAGATACTCCGCAACTCGCCCCGCGGGAGGCCTGCTTCCAGCGCGATACGCAAGACAGCAAGCAGGCGCTTTTTAGACCAGACGCCCCAGCCCCTCGGGAAGCCCCGTCTGAGGAAGCCGGCGACGATTGGCTGAACTAAGCCGGACTTGGCCGCTCTCAGCTCGGTTTTCGATACCCGGCGAAATCTAGATGAAGTCGCCGAACAACGGAAGCATAAACAAGGGTTTGAGGAGATAAAAGTAGGTTGTATTGATAGGTTGTCGATTGTTTGCTTAATTTCAATCGGCCGTCACCTCTCACATATATATGAGGCGGCTGGACTTCCCGTACAAGTAATGGACTTCTACAAGGCTTACAAATCATAGTCTAAGTCGAATCCATCTCTAAAATAGGCAACTTTTGGCCGGCAACGTTGGCTTCAAACTTGTTGGCTACTTCGGAAAGTTGCCTTTTGCCTTCCGTACTGGCTTCCAACTTGCTGGCTACTGGAAAGTTGCCTTTTTCCCTTCCGTATTGGCTTCAAACTTGCCTTCTTTCTTAGAGACGAGATATCTTGATCGGCTTCGTATTAGACCCGGATTTCTGTCCGGCTTCTTTTAGAAAGTTGCCTCCCATTTTCCAGCCTTGATCTTAGAAAGTTGTCTTCTCGTTTTCCGCCTTGATCTTGACCTTGAAAGTTGTCTTCTATTTTTCTGCCTTGATCGGTGGAAAGTTGACTTGCCGGCTTGTATTTGACAAAGTTGGCTTTATGCCGTCTTGTCTTGACAATGTTGACTTCTTTTCTGCCGCCTTGTCTTGACAACATTGACTTCCTTTTTGCCACCTTGTGTTGACAAAGTTGGCTTCTTTTCAGCCACCTTTATTGCTTCCTTTGACTTAGCTCGCTATGTCTTCAGGCAACTTCGCACTCCCGAATCCAGCTTCCGCCTTGTTCCGGTTGCCGGATTATTGGCAGCCTTCTTCCGGCCATCTTTTCCTGGAAAGCTTCCCATATCACCATTTTAGCCTTCTTTGTTGCCTTCTTTAAGCCGCCAAATCCTCCTTGAACCTGAAACTGGCAATCTGCCAAAAACGGGTGCTAACAGTTTGTTGCGATTATAGATGCACAAGAGAAGTGTGATATTTTGGATGATTTGTGTATGTTTGGTGACATTTTGGTTTATGTTTGGTGCCATTATATATGAAAATGAGAAGTGTGCCATTTTGGTGCATTTTTGGTATGTCTGCAGGTAATGAGGCCCTTGATATTGACAGAATGTTGGTTAAGTTCCGTTCTGGCAAATTCGGGCACTCCATATGTCCTATTTGTAGCAAAGGTCATGCCAAAAAAATTCTTCAATTTTGGCATATCACTTTAGCTACAAATAAGACATATTTGAGTGCCTGAAATGTAAGTTTAAAATTTTAGGTCCATTCGATAAATACTTGCGCATTCGTCATATATTTTCCTAAGTCTAGTTGCTTACTACGAGATTTCGACTTCTAATTGTAGAATTCGGAAGATGAACAACGATGATGCCGGGTGTTCGAGTAAGTTATTCTCTGAGGCCGTGCCCAACGAGAAGGAGGCGCCCGTGCCCACCAAGAAGAAGGTGCGGAAAAGATGTAAGAAGACCAAGACCTCTACGTCCCACAACCAGCCGGCTCCGCACACGGATCAGATCCTTCATAAGATACCCAGGCCGGACGTGCGACACTATCATATCGAGGGACAATCAATGCTGCCCTCCCATATGCTGTCAGCATTCATTGGGGATCCGAAACACCTACATGACCGAGTTCTGTCATATGAGAGCCAGCTTCTTGCCGACCCCAATACAGATAGATGCCCGCTTTTTGTGGCAAAGGTGCCACCAGGCTTCTCCTTTGTCGATACATTTCCCGCAGATCTTATCTTGCTGCGATTTCAGGACATCTTCGGCATGTTTCATTTGCATCGCCTTGATTCATCCCTGGTACGCTATCATGCGCTTCAACAATCATACCTTATCTCAGCTGATAGCATCACAAACATCGCGATAGCGGACCCCTATTACTTGTACGAGAACATTCTGAGAACCCCAGAAGGAACTCAACGGGTCTTGGAGTACATCGTCGACACGTTCATGGTCAACAATAGGAAGATGGAAATCATGTTGCTTCCTTTATATCTCAAGTAAGTCATTTTATGCTTTCACAGATTTCCATCATTCCTTTGCACGTATGAATGTTAATTTGAGGATGATGGTTGGTTCCATTTACTTTGCGTAGCGAGCACCACATCCACATTGCTTTGTGGCCGAAGATATCGCAAGCTTTGTACTTGGACTCGCACCCAAAGCCACAGAAAGATGAGTACAAGAAAATCGAGAGTCTTCTGAATTGTTGTCTCGTTAGGTTCATCATGCATGGGAACGTGCTCAAAACAATAAGGCGCAACAATTCGGGCAGCATAGGATCATCCACCATACGCATTTCCCCTGCCTCAAGCATCAAGAGAACACTAAGCTTGATGCCTTATACGTCATGCTTCAAATTCAAGAGTTCGTAAGGGATCAAGAAAAGCTTCGCATGCCATGTGAGAGGAAACAAACTCATATTCGCAAATGGTGCGATGACATGGCAAACGCTCCGGGTGATGTCATCAGGAATCATCTGTATCACATTCAACATGCTCTTGCGTCATCCATCTACAAGGATGTCGTCCTACCCGAAGGTATTTTCCACGGCAAGGAACTAACAAAGGCGGAGGTAAAAGAACGGGCGACCGAGGCCATTTAACAAGTTAGGTGACATTCTTGTGGAGCGGGCGCCCAAGAGACGAAACAACTAAAGTGAGAACTTTTTATGCTTTCTAACATGAACTTACTACGATATGAATTATGCATCCTTTTAATTATGTTGAATCTCTTGTTAACAATTTTACTCTTGCGATTTGTTACCTTATATTTATGTTTCATATTATCTGTGACTCATCCTTATGACACATCTTTGTCACCGCAGGTGGACAAGTTCCCTAGCAACATCCACAACCCGTTCAGAAGCAAAGCTACTTGGAGTTCTTAGAGGGGAGTTGGACGATCCGCATGCTGAAGAACTTCATTACCGCTCTCTTGCTATTTGTCAATTTGTTTCTGTTGTATCTCATCATAGTTTAGATGATGAGTGAACTACTTCTTCCTTAGCCTAAATAACTCTTCATGTTTGGTATCCCGAGACTTTGTAAGCACATGGATAACTCTTTTATGTACCTATTCCAGACTTTCGATGCATTACTTCGTATCTATATCACTCTGTATGTTATTACTGCTATTTGGTACACTACATATGCTCTATTACATTACTGTGCAAATGCTGGAATTAAATAAATCAAATACGAATTATATATATTCAAAAAATAAGATAGCAACGCGTGCGCAGAAAGAACGTTGCCGGTACACATACGACACTTCCAACGTGTCTTGTAGGAACACGTTGCTGCTACCCGGGAAGTGGCAACAGGCACGCTAACCACACGTTGCCAACGTGATGTAACCTAGCAACGTGCCCCCATACACGCTGCCAGTAGAAATAGCAGCAGCGTGATACCGACAACGTGTGCCCGCACGTTGCTATGCGCGAAAACCGCACGTTGCCAATTAGCTTTTCTGTACTAGTGTAAGATATATTTTCAATGATATACATTGAAACTTTATAACGGAAAACAATTAAAAATATATTGTATGGTTAATAATGCTAACTAAATAGTATATAAAATATTTGTTAAAAGACCATATGTTTAAAATAAAAAAGTACAAAAGTTTAGTATACCGATATTTACTTGAACTCGCCCCAGGTCCAAAATTTAGTTGGAACGGCCCTCGCCTTGAGCAACACGCACTAGGCGCCCTCTCCGAGCTGCTCCATCTCTCCTAGTCACGGAGACTCCCGAACGAATATCGCCCGTTGTCGACATGATCTAAGCTTGATCAGAAAGAGAGCCAAGCGCATAGATCAGAGGCTTGAAGAGAAAGAGAAAAGAGCCATGACAAGGGTTGGATTGCCCCGAAAGTAACCCATAACATTTATGGGTTGGCAATGCGCTTCTCCGATATGAAACGGGATTGAAATAGCTTACCAACGCCAAGATTCCACCCGGGCATACGGGTCTCGGGCTTCTCTTCATCGTGTATACCTTGTTTGATATATGTTATGTAAATTTACATAAACAACATTGACATGTGCACCTTCCTCCCCCTTTAGCAAACAAAGTGTACATATCCATCTTACTGAACTCCACCTTTCCAAATCACATCTCTCTTCCTCCCCTTTCTGTCCCTCCACCATCCCATGAATCTCGCCGAACTCGAGCTTTGTCTCGTAGCCGCACCGCTCCGATGGTCCGACCCCGTGCTTCTACCGGGGAGGTAGGTGAGGGGAGGACAACGCCAGTGGCTAGGTCCTGGGGCCAGCCCGTGATCGGCCGGGCTGGAGCTGGGCCGCGGGTGGCAGCCTCGGCCTTCACGAACCAAGCCCTGCCGGATATACTCCACCCCTTCCCGAGCTTGGTCGTTGGCAGCCGTTCTTCTTCCACACCTAATTAATCTAGTACCCATAGCCAAGTGTTGTTTTCAACTTGTTTTTGCTTCACAGAAAATCCCAATTGACGGAGGCCAAAAATCATGGTGAAAAATATAAAAAATTCTTACTTTTCGGGAAGCTTCCAAAGGGCACCTGAGTGGACCAAAAGGGCCTCACTTCTAAGGTGCGGCTCTGGCTCACGGCAGTGGCCCTGGCTACGAGTGTGACACGCGAGCCAGCCTTGGGACTCCATTCCACCCTTTCGACGCCTATATATTTGCCTTGACCTAATACCCTTCCGGGTGGATTTTATTATTGGAGAGCGGAATAGAAGCCACAGTTCAGCGACAATCCAATCTAGAGGCCTATTTCGGCACTCTGCGAGAAGGGGGATCCATTTCCGGAGGCTTGTTCGTCATCCTCCTACATGGTGATATGTGTGAGTACTTCCCCTTGGGCTATGGGTAACTTGTTCACGGAGCAGTGCTATATTTATTTGGAGAGATGCCTCTAGTGAACCTATGGCGTTCAATCCATATTTTATTATTGTTTACATCCTCTTTTCACTTGTTTTCCCATCATCTACATACTGGTCCACTTATTTATTTACTGTTATTCATCACTTCCATCCACACTTAATACTTATAACTAGCAGAACATGAAGCTTGACAATCCTCCTATAATGTTGGGGACACGAAGTTTTTTGTGTATGTGTGTAGGTACCGTTTACTTGGTTCGATAAACCTTGGTTCTCAATCAGGAAACTTTTTTCTACTAGGTTACATCATCCCTTCCACTTGGGGGTTAGCAACAACTTCCGCCGTTGCGGGTAGTTATCATCATCAACTAAGGGATCTACACACATATTCACTTTACTCTCTTGTTATCTATCTTGCTTAGATCTTTTTTTGTGTGCTTATTTTCTTGCTTAAAAACTCAATAACAACAAAAAGTTTTAAATTCCAACAACACCACATTTTTGTTTACCTTGTTATCATGACTAGTTCTTCTCTTTCTATCAGTGTTACTTTCTTTGAAACTCGCTCTTACTGAAAACGGGGATTCACAGTAGATCAACACAAAAATACTTTAAGGAACACAACGTGTGACATCTTGACCCATGGCTTAATAGGATTGATAGAATGAATACTTATATGAACAATGTGCATCTTCTTTTCCGGAAGCTCATTTTGAAAGAACTCTAGGTTAATCGTGTTTAGTCGAGAGCAATTTCAAAAAGAGAGTCACACCTAATATGTGACAGTGAATTTTGTCATCTAAAAAAGTACAAGTGATGTTGGTTATTGTGTCCCGACTCAAAATAGCAAACTGATGGCGAAAGATAACGCGCGACGTGCGGAAGGGCGAGGGGGCACCCGCGCGCATGCACCATGAACACGAAGAGGAGGAGGGAAGTAAGAGGAAAACAACCGCCGGCCGGCATCCTGTCCGGCCTTCGACGACCGACCGACCGACCGAGTAGTAGCGGATAGCTAGATATAGCGCCGCCCAACCGGCCGGCAGCCGTACATGGCCGCGACCGTGGCCGGCGTCTCCCTGCCGGCCACGGCACCGGCGCCGCACGTCGACGCTGCCACACCGGTGCCACGGTGGTGGGAGGACGCGGCGATCTCGCTGGGGCTGGTGGCCGTGCAGCTCGCCGGCGCGGCGTACATGGTGGTGCTGACGCCGATCCTGGCGCTCGGCCTCGACCCCCTCTTCCTCATCACCTTCGGCAGTCTCTCCACCGGGATCCTCACCTTCCCTGTCGCCCTCAACCTCGAGAGGTATGAAGTGTCGCATGCATGCATAATGCATGGAATGATCCGATGCAGCGATGCTAATTCATTTGCTGAACCTCCTGTCCCTCGTTTGGCAGGAACAAATGGCCGTCAGAACTGAGCAACTGGCTGGTTCTTCAATTCGTCTTGCTGGCTCTGGGAGGGTAAGAAACTAATCAAGCAAATATTCACATTTGAGAACAGCATGCGATGCACATGAATGTATGTTTTGCTTGCAGGGTGACTCTGTTCCAAGCCTGATGTTACACGGGATGAAGAAGACATCTCCCGCCATCGCCTCCGCGATGCCAAACCTTGCCCCGGGATTAATCTTCGTCATCGCTGGCTGCCTCAGGTATATCATTGTCCTCTGATTATTTTTGTTTGAGGGGCAGAAAATGTGACCACTCATGCATAATTGAAGGTTTGAGAGGGTTGATATCAAGTGCCGGTACACGAGAGCCAAGATACTGGGGACACTTCTCTGTCTGGGGGGAGCCATCACCATGAGTGTCCTGCAGAGCCCCGCCGCACCACCACCGGGCGAAGATCGCCGGACCTGGCCGCCGCAAAGTCACACAGGGACTGGGTCGTCGGCTGCCTGTGCCTCCTGGGTGCGGTGCTTGTGCTCTCAGGCACGATAATCTTGCAGGTTCCATAAACCCATCATAACTTCATTACCCCTACAAATGGCTCTATGTTCTTACCGTGGCAAAAAAAAAATCCTCTTCCCCGTGATGCAGGCGGCAACAATGATCCGTTTCCCAGCACCTTTACGCTCTGCTCCGTGACGTCGCTGATCGGCGCCGTGCTGACGGGGATGTTCCAGGTCGCCACCGCAGGGAGGCTCAGCCCTGGGACACCCAGATCAGCATCGAAATAATCCTCTCCCTTGTGTTTGTGGTACATACCATCATGTCGACTGCTGCGAAATTATGGAAATTATGACCAGGTACTGAGGTTGACATTCGTTAACAGGGCGGGCTGGTGAGCTCGGTGTGCATCATGTTCCAGACCTGGGCGCTGGAGAAGAAGGGGCCTGTAGTTGTCTCGCTATTTAGCCCTACGCAGACTGTCGGCTCGGCGATCTTCTCAGCGCTATTCTTGGGACGGGCGATGCAGCCAGCAAGGTACAGTCATGCTCCAACCCGGCCTCACTTCTTGAAGAAAAAGATGATATTCTGAACTAGCCTGAGATAGAGCCGATGCATGATCAAAGTAAATAAAACTTTCTTGAAACAAACTCATCTGCACTAATCACATTCACATTTCAACTGAACCAACATACACGTCGGTTCGTCTGGGTTTTCATGTTTTTCAATTTGAAAATGGCAAAGAGCAGGCTGATACTTTGGGGGTGTTTTGCTGCAGCTTGCTGGGAATGGTGTTTCTTTTCTCCGGCCTTTATGTAGTTCTGTGGGCAAAGAAGAAAGAGGGCCAAGTTCTTATTCCTGCAGACCTAGCAGATGGGACGGCAGACGACATGGGGAGGCCTCTGTTGCTTCCACATTAGCTCGTTAATCTTGCAGTATGCTTTTAATATCTTAGAACATCAAAAGTCAAAGAATGTATAGCTAGTTCGCTTCCTTTGATTTTTGTAGACAAGTACTCCCTCTGTTCACAAAAATATGTCTCAAGCTAGACCAAATTTGCATGTATGTACACACTAAATCATGTCTAGATACATAAAAATTTGGACTAGGTTGAAACATCCTTTTGTGAACGGAGGGAGTAGTTGTATGCTGTACTGACAAGATACTGTGATAGGATTGAGTATTCAATAGTATCAGATTGTAGAACAGTTATAGCGGTAAAATGGAAAGAATTAGCTACAAGAAAAATACCAGCACATCTTCTACCAATACTTGCCAAGTTGCCTAACTCCTAACTCCTTGTAGTTTAAAGATCAAATTTTGTTAGGTTAGCAGACATAACAGGAATCAAGTAAATAGCTTACTGAAAATCTAGAGTCCAAAAATATTTCACAGAGCGCTATTGATAATTAAAAAATAATAATAGCATTCATGAACAACAGACCACATAATTCAAGTGGATATTCGTAATATGTCAGATATCAGTTCCCAAGGAAAATTTGTCATGTTTATCGAATAGCAATGTACACTGATTCTCAAATTACAGCATTTCACGAAATTTGCAAGAGCATTGGTGCAAACAATGATTTGCTGATACACTGTGTTGCTCCATATTCGAAATCAGTCAGGTAAAGTCTGTACAATTAACAGTACAACGTATGGTTTTCTACAAATCCCAGGAAAGAATGCATTTAGAGATTATAGATGAGCACTCTTAGAGTGCTAAAACTCCGCAGAACCAGGGACCCTGGGAAATGGAATGGCATCTCTAATGTTGTCTATTCCAGTGGCAAACTGTACAAGTCGTTCAAATCCAAGACCAAAACCAGCATGAGGAACTGTAAGAGAAAAGGTAGAAGTTTGTTAGGTCACATGACAAGAACAAAGATACACTACAGTTAGATATAGGCATATAGCTACCTAAGAAATTTTGAATGATCAGGAACAAAAGGCAAGATAATTGCACTATCAGATGTTATCAGTTTTTCCATGGTTACAGTACTTAACCTGATCCATATCGCCGCAGATCCAAATACCACCAGTAGCTATCTTTGTTAAGATTTGCTTCATCCAGCCGTGCTTCAAGTAATCAAGACGTTCTTCCCTTGGCTTCCTCCAATGAGTTCACCTACCTGAAAGTAAACAAAAGCACAAATATGATGAAAAAGCTATTGGCTCAAATTTCTAAAAGCCGTCTCTTCCTCTTGATTCGTTCATGTACTGAGTTGAATAAGATGAGATGTTTGAGGTCTTGCCTATGTGCTTACCCGGGGAACCAATAGGTCCATTGCAGCAACTGTTTTCCCATCATCATTTTGTCGCATATAGAAAGCTTTAATTTCCTAAAGATAATGATACTAAATTTAAGACATGATTACTTTCTTACTGAACAAGTTAAATACAGGAGTTCAATGCAAACCTTTGGATAATCTCTAATTATTACAGGACGCCCGCCAAAAGCGACTTCTGTGATATATCTTTCATGCTCACTTTGCAGATCCAACCCCCACTTTACCTATGGAAAGTATTCAGAAGAATGAATAAGAAAGGACCTTCGTTGTTTATAATAATAATAACAACCATTTGTGCCTTTTACCCTTCGAAAGGACAGTTAAAGCCTATATAAGCACTATCAGACTTTGCAGTACGTGGAGCTTAAGTCTGTACTAGTAAAAAGAACGTAGATAAATTTGTAGATACTGATATGAACCGATCAAATCGTCCTCAACAACAAGCAATGAAAACTTGTTCACTCCACATTAACATGCAGACTTTGTTCAACAATGAACCAGAAACACAGCATAAGCCACCAGTCACATGTGTTGACAATAAACAAGCAAAGTATGGAGCCAAGTTTTCATTATGCATAAGTATTTACTTGTATTTCCATAGATTATAAATGAAATTCAAATCACAAAACTACACTATGGGTAACAATGAGAACAGTATTCATAGAAGTTGTGAATTACCGGGAACTCAAATTTCTTGTTGGACCCAATAAGTAGCTTGATAGCATCAGAATATGACATCTGAACAAAGTTTTTCTCAACGACATTCTGGGAGGACGAAAATTTTCAATATATCAGGATTAGTAAGAAGCATCCCATTGAGTCAAACAAAGATATACACCACTGCTATATATGCAACAACAGAAGGAAGCAATAATTAAGAGGTATACATTTAGTCTATCTATGATCCCTTTTTCAATCCATGTATTAAAAAAATCCATATCTTCTTTGCAGTTCTCGAGAATATACTTTACCTGCATGAATCAGAATAGTAAGTAGGTAAACGGTGTTATGTGTACACATCTGCTTTAAAATAAACGCAGAGCATCCATATCACTGTACTCCACAAAGAAATAACTACTAACAGAATTAGCATCAACAAACATTGATATAAGAGGGCACCTACTACATACTGGAGATATGCACTTGCGCAAGCCATGTCATCATTTAGATCAGCAAAGGCAAGTTCAGGCTCAATCATCTTCCCCAAGAACACAAGACACAAAAAGGAGCAGTAAGTTCAGTGTTAACAAATGTAAGGTTCTCAAATGAAACTGTAAAAGAATGTTTGGGTACCCAAAATTCAGCCAAATGCCTTGAAGTGTTTGAATTTTCAGCCCTAAATGTGGGACCAAATGTGTAAATCTGTCAAAAAGGCATGAATGCAACGGAATGAGAAGATTGGTCACAGCTGGCAAAAACTACAGGGCTAACTGTTTCAAACGAATCAGGCAAATAGAAGTTACATCAGATAGAGCTGAAGCATATGTTTCCCCATTCAGTTGTCCAGACACCGTCAGAAATGCTGGTTTACAGAAGAAATCCTAGCACAATTACATGCAAATAACCACTGTTACAAAATAATGAAAAAACTATGGAAGCATTAAAAATGCTTGAACAGTGGTATTGTTTATCTACATCTATCCCAGTAAGCTGTCTACCAAATCGTTCCAATTGATAATCGATCTCGAAGAGAAGGAAGAGATCTTCGAAAAAGTTTTTATGACCCCATACTGCTAAAGTTTACCTGTGACCAATCGACCCTTCCATCCTTCGAAGGAATGCTGTTGACTAGGCAGCCACCTTCAGCACTGTTTGAAAGCTGCAAGACAGAACGAAACAAATAGAGCAACCTAAGCACGAATAAATGAGAAAAAAACAGTATAAAGCGTCTTGTCATTCTAAGGAAAATGATGTCATCAAATAGGGACATAAAATACTTGTTGACTAACAATAGTGCAATTTCTCAACACAGATAACTGATTTGTAGAACTTAGATTTTTTTAAATGACCAAATGACAGATACACACTGATCTAGAACCACGCTCATTCAGTGATTATCTTACACTTCTATTGTGAACGCTTTTGTGGAGAGAGTTACCAGCGTCGGGCTCGGCACAAGTTATCACCGGAAGCAGTGGAATAAGCTTCAGAGTAATAGTAAGTCCTAGTAAGAGTTGAAAAGTCCATTTGGAGGCCAAGCTACATGTAGCTCAGTTTCCAAAAAAATCAAAATCTGCATTTTTGTGATTCAAAAAAATCCGAAACAAAAATCCTAGGTGTACATAATGTTGAGGTCTACCACTGTGTAAATTTTCAAGACAAAATTCGTATTTTTTAAGGCTACACAAAAATGACAAATCTCGCAAAATTACAATTTTCTGAAACTAGGCACTGCTCACGGATCCAGATCTGCGCATTTGTCTTTTTTGCCCAGACCAAAATACAAAGAATTTTTCATTCACATTTGCACAGTGGTAGACCTCGATTATCTACACATAGGATTTTGATTTCGAAAAATTTGAAACATAAAAATGCAAAAAAAAAAAAAGCCAAGCTACATGTAGGTCGGCCTCAATATTGCTGTGCACACTAAACACAACGGTAGGTTCCTCATTGGAAGATGCAAGTCTGCGGGAGTCCATCATGATAGAGGTAGCCTTTTAGCCTAAGAAACTCTTATCGTGATGGCGGTAGCATGTGTTCCGGTGGTCAGGTGACGTCCCAGTGTTGAGGGGTTAAACCTATTGGGTAGGCCCTGTACTAAGGTGAACAAGTAAAAGGTTATGATTGATTGCTTACTTCGCATGCACCTTTGTATGGTGAGATGACCGACACGATACGCTAATCGAACCTTGTGGGTAAGTGTCAAACTATTTGAATAGTCGTGTCCACTGTCAAGGACAATTAGTGAGGCCACACGAAACTTGAGAACAATGATTTGTTATTCAAAAGAAGTTTTGGAAAGAAAAGGAACGTGATGAACCCTCACAGTGGTGAGTGCTGTTGTGAATAGGAGCCACCTAGCGATTTACTCCTGATGGTGAAAAATGTGGATTTGTGATAGCGAAGTGTTCAGAAGGACTTGAACACTCACTTGATGAACAGTTGATGGTGATGTCTCCTTAAAAAATCTTTTCAAAGTCTTTTAAAACTACCTATGGTACTTTGCTCAAAGCTAAAATTACAGAATTCACAAACAAACAAACTAGCATAGAAGCCTATCCTTTGTACTAAGTTGTCTCATGCATAATCTCCTATATCCTTTTGTCGGTAGATTGCGAGTACATTCATGGCTTATAGACAGCAATGGAAGAAGACCACATCATGGAGGATGTGTTTGAAGATGTCCCTACAAACTAGGAGCGCTCTCCCAATCAGCTGCCTGTAGGGTTAAGGCATGTTGATGTAGCCCAAGTTATCGTTCCTTTTGATGATTCCGCTGCAGAATTCTGAACTTTAAGCCCATGCGGCCCTGTTCGTATAAAGACTATGTGACCTTATGTATGGATGTGTATTCTGATGCCAGATTGACTTATGATCAGTGACGACTCATCTAGGATCGATGTTGGATGCATAAGGGGTGTACCGGACACCCAGTCTAAGTCTCCACATCCTAGTTGCATAAGGAGTAAGAACAATCTTCACAATCATTTTAATCAAGTAATAAGAAATGTTTAGAAAACCCAAACACTAAGCACAGGAACAATCCCCTCTGGTGCAACCCACGTTATCATTTGGGCTTTCGTCCTAGTTGCAAACATCAATTTCTTCCATATACTAATTATTCAACACAACGTGAAGTTCTTCTAAACAGTTACGAAGGTACAAAAAATAAACATGTACGAACATGAGGATAAGGCAACTGGCCAACCCAATAGTTATTGACTGTAGCATAAAGCCCAGTCAGAAGTTAGAACTTTATGCTTAACATAGAAGAACGTTATTCCATTTTGTGTAAATATTGTTACAATGTGAATATAATAAATCAGGAGAAGGAAACACGTGATGAGCAAAACATGCCACGCAGCAAGTAAGTTTTAAACCGTAGTCTATCTAGAGAAGCTCAATGAAGAAATACTAACCAAAGTAGTGACATAGAACTGCTCCCCCGCTCCTTCACAATCTGAGGCAGTGATAATAGGGCTTGATACCCAAACAAATCCACTGTCTTGAAAAAAATTATGAGTTGCGTATGCCAGAGCATTTCTCACTCTTGCCACCTAAATGAGCACCATACTGGTCAATAAGCAATCCTCGCTAGAAACTTATATAATAGAGAAGAAGCATAACAGTAGCCAACGTCTTATATCCGTAAGTGCATAGTAAGAAAGATATGCTCCAAACCAGAATCATTTCGTTTTAACAGATACAACTATCAACATGTGCATATAATATATAGAAAGTGATGCTACATTTGCAGCAAAGACTGTCAGATTGCTGCTGACAAGCGATCATACACATTGCCTTGGCATGTCCCTGTCAACATGGGTCCATTGTCTGCTGCAGCCTTACTAACGTTTTGCAGTCCTACAAATTGGTAGAACAGCTCACGAGCACCATATAAGGTCACCTATTTCGAAATCTTTGCATAAGAAACCATGCTACAACTTGCATGCTAACTTATATAGATCTCTAACTTATACTCCCATATAACAAAAACAGCAAGCAAATTTGTGTGGTCAAGTAATGGACCAAAAGAGCATAAGTAATTTCCAAGACTCATGGCTTATGCATCTCTAAACTGAACTCAAAACAATATCATCAAAAAAGAAATAAACGGAAAAAGAAACAGCTAGCAACAAGATCATACTGCACCAAAAGTGTTTGTCCGAGGACGCAGATGTGCCACAGTCCTCAGAAATTCTCTAGATACTCGCTTCTTCTGTATGGGAAAAGATGTGGGATCACATTCTCCAATCTGCAAGATGAAAAGATAAAAAACTACATCAGAACAAATAATGCACTGGACTTAGATTTATGTGTAATGTTTGTCTACAACCTGAAAAAACAAAAAGGCAACTGCAGATGCACAATCAACATTAACAGTGTAGCAGAGTTTCCTTTTGTTTGCAGCTTAGCAAAGGAGGTAAAAGGTTTTACACCATGTCTATTACAGCTTAGCATCCATAGGAAGCCTTACTTGTAGAACAAACTGGATGATTACCAGACTAACATTGAACATGGCCACGTGACAAAGCGTATGGGATTGGGCAGTAGAACATTGATTAGGGAGAACGAAGGAGATAATAGGTTGATAACTACTCTCTCTCTTGCTTGACTGAAAGTTGACATATGAAGTCCCTTAAATAGGAGGACGTACTTTGACCCCTAAGAATCCAATGAATGCAGATTCAATCTCTCACTCTAATTTTATCACTTTGATAGGCATATTGAGTGCACCAGCACCTTGATGTGAACTAGTGCACTAGGTTCCTTGTTTATACCTAAAATCCATTCAAAAGAAATTAAAAAAAATCAACAACATTCCTACCAACATGCATATACCACGTTACAAATTTTTAGATCTGAATTCGCCATGCAACTCAAGAAACCAAAAAAAGGACAAAATCTTATGAGAATAGTGCCAGGAGGATATTTTTCAGTTCATACTGAGCTTGATACTATTCATAGCCTGATTTCTCTTTTTTTTATGGTAGTTGTGGTCAAATTTGAATATGAGATTCTACGACTTGTTAGATGTGCATTATATCTATGTCATGAATTTTAGAAAATTTCACAATTTTTAGATATGTTTTTTATGGCCTAATGCACTAGTACACTTCAAGAGTGCTAGTGCAATGTATATGGCCACAAATAACTCTCCGTAAAATTCAAAAAAAAAAACTCTCCGTCCTACTTAAATAATATTCCATATTTTATTACAATACTATTTACTCTTATATTCACGCACTGCACTGCACTAATCCTTTTTAGCAACATTAGCACTCAAAAGAGAGATCTTAACTTACTACTGAGGAAGTATTTCCTGCGGTATCCAACGCACATAATAGGAAGTACTGACATTTAAACAAAAATACAGGATGTAGGCAGGGTTTAGGAGGCATGCACTGCAAAAGGACAAGGTAAAGGAAAAATATAGACTGAATGAATTACCACAATGATCTTCGAAACCTTTAGCTCCACTTTCTGCTTACCGCCTTGGCTACTTGCTACAACTCCCTCCACTAACACTGATGCGCCGGTAGCGATAGAGTCTATCTGACATCCATCGATGAAAATATTGACCAGTAAAATGTATTACGATCACATAGACATTAACTGCAACTAATGCAATGTATTAAGAAGCATAGGGAAATAATTGACAGATCACGACAACCGCACTTATGGGTAAAATCAGTACTTTACCCACTCAAACACAATTATACTATATATACAGAACAAGCCTAAAGCTGAGATGCATGTTGGAGGCACAGCAGTATCTTTCTATTCTTTTAGTTACTATGTCTTTCTCCAAATGAACAATATTTAATAAAAGTATCACCAGTCAGATTAAGATTTGTTGGTGGCATGAAGCAAACATCAGAGTTGGCCCTGCTGTTTTCACAACGTAACTGCTGACTGATCAAGATATTTTTCCTGACCATAAGAATAATGGAAGACGCATATCATAAACAGCATTCACTCTCTGCGAACTTCCAGATGATTGTAGTTTCTTGATACAACAATATGTAACTTCTAGATCTAGCAGGTAGACAAGTGCATACCTGCTCATAGCCTTCAGTTTCAGGAGTTAACACACATTGCATATTGGACAAGCAAGAGCCATCATTAACCTAAACAATAGGATGTATTAGAACCTTCAATAAAAAAAATATTCCTTATGTAGACAAAAAAAATAAGTTGCATCGATTTTTCAGTCTCTAATTCAACATGCTGGATATGTATCATAAATTCATAATGCTATCAAATGAATAAAGATGAATATTCTGAAAGTATTTTGCAAGTCCAAATACATTAAGGTTTAGCAAATCAGGCTCTATTTAACATTTTGAAAGCATGTTTTGGATATATATGAAGAGACCATTGAATGGTTTAGCAAACTATATAATGAGCTGGTCAAGGTTCCCATTAAGTCACAAGATTATGCAGCACATCAGGCTCGCAATATGGAATTGGGTCCAATCGTCATTCCGCAGAAACGAATTCGCTAACTATATGCCTCGCCACTTCAGTCGGCCAATGGAAACTATAGCATCAAGACCATGGAAACTGGCGACAGCAGCACGAAGAGTCTCATTTCTGCTCTCACCTCGACGAATGTGACGGTCCTCTGGGCGCGGCAGGTGCGCACCCACCCGCGGACGGTGAGCTCCTTCCCGACCCAAGCGGCACCTTCATCCTCCCCGCCCTTGACTTCCGACACCCTTATCCTCCGCCGGAACTCCCCCACGATGTCCCCCGCAGCATTAGCTGTGGGGGGAGGCGCGGAGGCCTGCGCGGCGGCGCAGTAGCGGCGCCAGCCGGAGGAGGCGGCGAGCGGCGTCGGAAGGAGGGGGGTTCCAGTAAGAAGCGAGTGCCTGGGACTCCGGAGACGGCGCGGCGCCAGCCGGAGAAGGCGGCAGGCGGCAGCGGCGGCCGCCATCGTCAAGGACGGACGGAGCTCGTGTGTGCTTGCGGCTGTCGCGGCCTATCTGCTGCTTGCTCTTTGAGCCGTCCGTTTCATCGTACGACTGAGCCCGCCTTCCTGGCCCTTTTGCGCTTCAGAAAACTTTCGCTTTCCGTCCTCGTTCGCGTATCTCGAGGGGAAGCCTAATCATACGAGGATCACATGATCACGTCACACGCGATTACCTCCAATCAAACAAGACGCCAACCGAATCAAATCACATGCTACCAGGAGCAATTGTATAAGACGAAACCAAATTGCGAGTGCGATTTCTGATCTCGAGAGATAGAGAGGGAGACTCCTACGCGCTTCTCTTTCCTCGACCGCCCAAGGACAGGATGGAGAGCTCCAACGCAAGCCACCGCAGGGGGAGGCAGCGGCGGCGGAGGGGTCGATCGGAGGGTACGAGTCGCTGCACAGGCTTCTCGAGTCCAACCTCTCCCCCGAACTCTTCAAGGTCAGTCCGATCACACGCTCCGCCTGGTTGGGCGAAAAAAGTTATCTGTCAGATAGCCACAGTCTTCTACTTGTAGAATAATTGATTCAGTGGGGAGAAAAAGATCCTATATGTAGCACTTGGAATGATTTTAAATGGTTATTGATCACAAATTACATGTCTGTCCTGCCTGTGTTCAAGAAATTTGTCTGTATTTCGAGCGTACCTAGTCAAAGATACTGCTGGTTATTTCACAAGATCAGGCTATGGAGTATAACTATGTCTGTTCTCAGTGCCCACTTCAGACACTCCATTGTCCAATAGGTTTTCTATCTCTGAATTTGCCCAAATTGTGGGGTTATGTGAATTTGTGTGTGTGATCTAGTAGTATTCAGGTACCTTTCTTTTTCACCCTCGGTAGGGATGCAAGGTAAGCAAGAAATGGATAGGAATGCTTTTGGATATACTTAGTATCTAGGTTCATTTTTCGAGTGGTGTATTTAGCTAGGTTCAGTTGGCTTATACCGAGTTTTCTCTTAATCATATGCTCTACTTTCTGACAGGAGGCAAGCCGGTTGCTTTTGGGACTGAATTGTGCACAACCTCTTGTGGCCATTTCACTGCCTGGGGTCACAACAGCTCTTGCAGAGGCGCATGATTTTGATGTGCAGGTTATCTACAAATAAATTGCTTCTATTTTAAATTGTAGTGGTAGGTTATGAAATGATCGTGTAATCCGTGAACATCCGATTCTTCAAAAACCAGCAGCGCCTAACAACTGAATCTATCTGCTTCTGTTCCCTTTCTTGAAATTATTAAACTGGTAGCTACTTGTGTTACAGGCATTCCGTTTCAATGCTGACAAAGAGCATATGAGGCAACCACGAATTGTTCGAGTTGGTCTAATTCAGAACTCAATTGCTGTTCCAACAACTTGTCATTTTGCTGATCAAAAGAAGGCTATCATGGAGAAAGTAAAGCTCATCATAGATGCAGCTGGTGCTTCTGGTGTCAATATCTTGTGCTTACAGGTACTTCTAGGATTGGTGATTTAGTTGTGTTCTCTTTAAACTCGTATCTACATCTTCAAATTTCAAACCTGTCGTTCTTATTAGTATTCTTTCTCTTATTAGTCTAAGCGTCTAATGCTCTGTTCGGCATATCCTGATCTTCAACTAAATGCTCAAACCATCATTAAACCGTCGTCTTCTCTGCCAATCTGCCATCATCTTCCACCTATAATTGAATAAGCCATAAGCTGTTGGGAAGTCGCTTTTCAAGCACCACTGAAGAAAAACATTTGCAATTCTCCTCAATTATCCTTATAGCGAAAGAAGCCTTAAAAGATGATACTTCTTACCAAACAGCTTCTCCACCTTCTTTGAGATGGTACCTTTTTCAGCTTCTTTGCCACAGGCAGCAAAAGCTAGATTCTTGGAAAAGCTCACGCTCGTCAAAACTAGCTATATGTTGCTATCCTCCAGATATCTTTGCTTATATTCCAATAGAAGCATATCATTTATTGTGATTCATATCCCCAAATTGCAGGAAGCCTGGACAATGCCTTTTGCCTTCTGCACGCGTGAAAAACGGTGGTGTGAGTTTGCTGAGCCCGTTGATGGAGAGTCTACTCAATTCCTTCAAGACCTCGCACAGAAATATAACATGGTAATTGTTAGCCCAATCCTCGAAAGGATATAAACCATGGAGAGATATATGGAATACTGTTGTTGTAATTGGAAATAATGGCAACATAATTGGCATTCATCGAAAGGTACGCACATCAGTACCTCTCCTTTGGTTTAATATTTTTGTCCTTCTACCTGAAAGCATTTCTAGTCTCTAACTGAAGACTACTCCAGAATCACATCCCAAGAGTTGGCGACTTCAATGAGAGCACATACTATATGGAAGGTAACACTGGGCATCCGTGTTTGAAACAGCTTATGGCAAAATTGCTGTAAACATCTGCTATGGAAGGCATCATCCCCTTAATTGGCTTGCATTTGGCCTCAATGGCGCTGAAATAGTTTTCAACCCATCTGCAACCGTTGGTGAACTCAGTGAGCCAATGTGGCCTATTGAGGTTAGATAAAACTATACACATGTTTTGGGATGCATCTTGTATTATTTTGTTCATATTTCTGTCGTTGTTCATGCTGGAGCGACCCTAATGCTAAGTTGGTGCCATTTCAGGCAAGGAATGCTGCAATTGCAAATAGCTACTTTGTCGGATCAATTAACCGGGTAGGCACAGAGGTATTCCCAAACGCATTCACTTCTGGTGATGGGAAACCTCAGCATGCCGACTTTGGCCATTTTTATGGATCCAGCCATTTCTCAGCGCCCGATGCTTCTTGCACCCCGTCGCTATCTCGCTACCGAGATGGCTTGATGATATCTGACATGGACCTCAACTTATGCCGCCAGATCAAAGACAAGTGGGCCTTCCGCATGACTGCTCGGTATGACATGTACGCTAGCCTTCTTTCAGAGTACTTGAAGCCAGATTTTAAGCCTCAAGTCATTGCCGATCCCTTGATTAATAAGAGGAGGGCATAATTCTGTCTCGGTCTACACAGATGAAGTCGATAATTTCCCTTTTTCACATGTTGTATAAAAAATAAAATAATTGTGCATCTTTTGATTAAGTTTCATCAGTCTGTATCAATGTTTAAAAACATCCGTCTTCATTCTTTTGATATTGTGAATTTCCAAGCAAATTTTCTTTGAATAAAATACACCACACAATGTCCCATAGATCGAAAGAACCTAGGTTGGATTTACATTTTAGACATGGGCACAACTGAGGATCATTGTTCATCAAACCGAACAACTGGTGTATAATGGTGTGCATTCTTGTTACAACTTACACTAAAGTAATCAGAAATGTTTGTGCCAGGCCAAGAAAAAGGATTGGCTATAGGAAGTAGAAAAGTATGTGATTATGTTATCATCCTGTTGATCTTTCTTCTTTTGTCAGCAAATCTACCGTAAACAACAGATATTATCAGCTACTACAAGTTACTGGATGCATCTTTCTCCTTCCATATCGCCTGCAACAGGAAAAAAACCAGAATTGCATATCTGAAACCCTTGATACAATCAAGTTTGCTGAAAGTTAATAGTGGCCACATTGAGAAAATCTCTACAAGAAAGTCCCCACGTCAGCTGGACGACGCCTAGCATCCCCCAAATATTAAACACTACGGCGCTTCTGGTTTTCTCATCAAACGCGCTCCTGGATGGGCATGGCAGGTTGCAGGTCGATCAAAAACAGTGAACTTCACCCTGGATGGCACTCTCGGGGCCAGCTTCGCCAACGCCAGGGCTCTCGCGTGCTCGCGCCTTGCCCGGTCCCCACGCCGCCGCCACGGAAGCAGGCGGATGCGCAGCCTTTCCAGCCCAGGTGACGTCCGCAGCAGGATCACGGCGAGCTCCGTCAGCTCCGGCTCCCCACTGAAACCTGTGATGAAAATCCTACGCAGACTCCTCGCCAGGCAACCCTCAGGCCACATAATGCTTTGCTCCGTCGTCGCCAGCGGCAGAACCGCAGATTGCTTATCATCCAAAACCTGCGCCCAGTAAAACGTCCTTGAAAAAACACATGAAGTCTTGAATGTAGTTGGCTGCACGTGAAGTGAATATACCTCGAGCTTTAGAGTTTCGATTAAACGACAGGCTTTTAGGAGATAAGAGATTGAGACAATGTTGCCGCCCCAAGAATTCAGGAGCAAAAGCTTGATGGTCCGCAGACTGGCGAACCTTCGGTCATACCGCAGCTGTTCAGGAGACACCTGAGATAAAAAAAAACCCATCTCAATTCTCAAAAACTAAGTTGATGAACTGCCGTGACATTCTGCCGAGAGAGAGGAGCTTGACGTACCACGATAGGTGACGGAAACTGCAGGAACAGAGTCTTGAGCCCAGGGAGAGTGCCAAGGCAGTCTAGGGGGCTCTGGTTCTTTCGAGTGAAGAGGAGCTTCAGCATGTGGAGGAGTGGCACATGAGTGTACTCCACGGCAATCCGCTTACCGGAGTACTCAAGCTGGAGCAGTGCCGGCGCATGAATTCTCATGCTCTGTAGGTTTTTGCAGCGCTCCACAGCCAGGTGTTGGAGCCGCGCGTTCACGACGTGCAGCTGGACGATCCGGTGGCAGCAGATGATAGCTAGCTTTCTCAGAGCCCCGCAAAGGTCAATCAAATTTCTACTTCCATGTCGGTCACCGAGACAAACTCCAGCTTGATGACCGCCATCGAAGGAAAGGGGGTTGCTGGACCCATTGCTGGGGCCACCTTCAGGCCGCAGTTTTTGAGACACAGCTTCCTCATCTGGGATCCCACAGATGCAATTCTGTGCAATGGGAAGTCGTACGGTTCCACATGGCTTCCTCCCATGGCTTCTCTGCGACTCTTGCAGGCAGTGCGGAGCTCGAACAGCCTCAGCTGGGTCGTGCTCTCGGCAAGCGCCGTCCACCAACGGTCCACCTCGTTGGCATGGGCGCAGGTCAGATAGGGAAACCACAGACTGAACACCTCAACTCCGGTGGCACTGGCACCACGAGTTAGTAGCATCGTGGCCACCTTCCGTATGAACTCGGTTGCTCGAGCCTCGTAGAGTTGACCGTTGGTTCCTTCTTCTTGGATGCCATCCACGCCGATGGTGCGGGCGTTGAGGACAAGCTTGGGGACGCTCTTCCAGAGGTGCCTCCATCCGGTGGCGAGGCAACTCGTGGTAGCTGCGTCATGGATCGGTAGCCGGGAGAGGATGCAAACAAGGATCTCGTCCGGTAACACGCTGATACAATCTGCGTGATCGCCCTGCAGACGAAGGAATAGGTGGATGCTTAATCAGATATGTGTCACTGATCGATGCAGTACTCTTGTTATCTGATAGTCAGACCTGAGTAGTGGAGTGGTGTGTTTTTTCGCACTGTATCGCCATGTTTTTGCTGGGCGGCGACAGACGGAAGGCTTAGCCGACTCGTGGTAGAGGAGTTTTCATGATCAGTGAGCTGCATAGGGGGTGGGTTGCGAGTTGTATGCATAAAGAGATCATGTATTTCAGCTCACGTGCTTTGCATTTTACTAGAAGTACAATGAATCATACAGCAAGACATATAACAGAGCAAACATTTAATTTGCCAGAACAAATGATCCACAAGGGAAAACGATTACAAGGAGTACTAAGAAAGGTCCTAACGGCAGTGGGACAACATGAAACATATTGCATTTCATAATAACATTATCTGTCATCAAAGAGCAACACAACTTATATATTTTCATGCTTGCCGTATTCATCTCTTGTGCAACCATTACTAGACTTCTTACTAAATGTCTAAATCACCAACTCAAAAAATGAAGGGATAGTGGTTTGAATGGTTTACATAGCAAATCACTTGTCATATTACCATAAACAGACTGGAAATAACTTCGAATGCTTTAGGTGATACTCATATAGTCATATTGCTACTACTGATAGTAAATTTCATTGAAAGATAATGCAGTACTATTTTACCAAATGTCACCAGTGTGATTTCACATAGGAAAATCCTTAACATTAAAGCATAAACAGGAGATGCAAGCACATATGTTTTCGCTCAATTTCACCATGATAAATAAAAACAAAATAATCTTCAAGCAAATGACATTTGCGATCAAGAACTGACGTCCACACAGTTTCAAGACATGTCATTACCCAAATAAAGCACAAGGTATACACCAAAGGAAGACATTAATCACCGTTAAGTATAAAGTAGCTTAATAAAGCAATACATAAACCAACTAAAGAGTAAGGTGCAAGTATTTCTGCCCTTCTCTGGAAAAATCAACTGAATCGATCCGACACGCATCAAACTAACAAAAATCATTTCATAGGAAGAATAACCTTTCTTCAATAAGCAAAATTCCACTTTAAATTTGGAAAAAAGAAAGATTATGGAGAAACTAGGACAATTTATTCCCATGAAAAAACAATCCAGCTATAGCTTGGCAACCTTGGAGGCAACAAATTCTCCAAAGAAATCAAAGTGCAAACGTTTGTAATTTACCATGTGAAGATACCATGTATATTATCAAATAGGTAAACTGAAAATAGTTGCATAGGGTTAATGCAAACTGTAAATAAAAATACCAGGCAAATATATTCAGTCAACCCAAATAACAGTGTTATTTTCAATCCTTATTGATATCGTTAGGATGTCTTGTTCATGTAGCTTTCGGTTGCACGTGTAAAAAAGACACTGCAAAATTCAATCCAAACTGGAACAAGGATTAAATCTAGTGAAAAGCCAAAATCGGAAGTCTTAATCCCTCTTATCGACACAACAATGCAGGTACAAAAATAGAAAACAGGCCCATCCAGATATGGCATTAAGGAAGTCGCTCTCATTCCGCATCAAAACTCAAGGGTAAAAGGGATTAGCACAGATTCATCATGACCAACCGACCAAAACTAACCCTTCAGCACGGCAAAACTCCCACAGACTTTGCATCAGTTATTCTGGGGAAAATATAACTGCGGTTAAGCAGATCCATGTAAGACTAATTTGGGAAGAGCTAAGAAGGCATCATTTTTATTTAACAGAAGCGACCCCCCAAATGATCACCCAAAAACGCCGCCGAAACGTGCCACGTTTTTTCGTGATAAAGATTCAGGCAAAGTTCCACAAAACATCCCAACCAAAACCTTGGCTAAACCCCCGAAGCCTAAGAAATTCCCCACCGCGGGCACTTGGAAACACTAACCCCCGGCGCTCGAAAGCGAGCAGGAGCGCTGAATTTACGGGAAACCCCGCACGGATAACCCGCAATGTGGCGGCCGGAAGCCCTAATCGCTAAACGAATTGATTAACTGAAGCATCAAGCATTCAGCGGGACAGGGTTGCGACCGGAGATGGGGAGCGGTTAGAGGACTCACGCCGGCGGTGATCGGAGATGCGCGGGATTCGTCTCTATCCCTTCCCCGTACCTTCGTCTTCTCTCTGCTTTCCTGACAAGCAGAGCTTTGTGCTCGGAGGTGGGGATATTCGGGAATGGACCGTGTCTTTTATTTTTCTCGCGCTGATTGAGCAGCTGAGTCGTGAGGCTGACACGTGGGACCACTGCCCCGTACACAGTCTAGGATACGTGCCGTGACTCGTCGCGCTGACACGTGGGAAGGGTCGACGCGTCCTGCGTGGCGGACGAGGCCGATCAGGCATTTCTTGCTTCCTCATCTCTGACACCCTGCCGTCCTTTTGGGCGATGCCTCTCACGTGGAGAAGATCTTATCTACTGCAAAAGGTTGTACTACTACATGCATTTCTGTTACAAGCCGCGTGATGGATATCCATCAGGCCTGTTCGGCAGGCGAGTTTGGGCCAGTTTTCCGGTGTAAATTCTCAACCCATTTTAATACACCGGAAAACACTTCTATCTCGTTCGGCAGGCCAGGTTTGGTTAGGCCGAGCCCGGAGAAACCCTTGGAAACCTGTCGGGTTCGGGTGTAATCGAGACGTGAGGTTCGATTGGCGTTTCGGCGTGTTTCTGGCGGCGCAACGCAGCGCCCACCGATCCCGGCGCCGTCGCTCGTCCCTCCACCCTCGCTCGTCCCTCCGGCGTCGCTCGTCGTCGAAGAGTCCATCCCACCGCTCCTGGCGCCTCCCTCCCTCGCGACGCGGACGATTTCCTCGCCGCCGCAGCTCTCCTTCTCCGCCGTCGCCTCCGCCACCGACTTCTATCAGGTACGTCTCACGCCTCTTCCCGCCCTCTCTCTCTCGGTGTGGCCTAGGTTTCCATGGTCTAGGGTTTCCATGCCTCGAGTCAGATGCAGTCCGGGGTTCTTGATCCCGTTTGTGGGTTCTTGATTGACAGAGGAGGAGCAGAGCGACAATTTGTTCAGTTGTTGTCGTAGGAATTGGTTCAGTTGCAGTGAACATTGCTTTGCTTCTTGTTCAGTCTGTCCCAGCACGTTTGCAAGTGCAAACTTATCGAGGAGAGGAAAAATATCATCCCAAATTTGTAGTTCGTGCAGTTTCTAGTAGGTACTAGGTACTAGGGGGGCAGAATTTCATGGAAAGCAATGGCCCAATTTCATGGATGGTGTGATTTTGTACACATCCTGACCACATAGTGGTACTGGTACATACTGCATGATACATAGAGTTTTTTTTCCCTCGATTAACAATTTCTTTGCTGGAGCTTTGTCAGATGCGTTTACACTGAAAGTTCATCTTCTGTGAGATTTAATATGCAGGATAATTAATCCTTCTTAGAGCAAGCTGCTGCATTACATTACTTGGCCAGAATAATAATGAGAATTTCGTTTTGCCACATGAGAACATTACAATTGTTTCTTTCCATTTCATTTTTGTATGCACATACTGAATCAAAGCCTCAGCTTAGCCTTGCTTTGCATGCCGAGAATTAAAGCCTAGCTAGTATCTTTATATAACAAGTCCTGCTACACTAGTGTTTTTCGAAAGAGAGCTACTGGAAGTAGCAGTGCAGTGGCTTTGTTGGCAGTAGCTCCTAGTGTTTCAGTGCTAGCAGTAGCTTTCTTGTGCTTGTGTAGCGGTTCATTTTGAACAGTTTTTATTGGAGTTGCTACTGCTACTCGAGGGTACTCATTGCTCGATTATTTTAGTAGGAGTATTGCTTGCAGTGCTTAAACCTGAACCTAAACTTGCACTGCTTGTAGCAGTATTGTTCAGGAAGGCATTGATTCGATGTGTAAATAGATAGAGCAGTTGTATACTGGACATTTCTTTCACTGCAGTGGCAGATTAACAAGTTTAATTCGCTGTGAATCCCGATTCTGAACCATGGCACATGATCTTTGGTGCTTGGTTGCCCTGGTTATTTCTCAGCATATCTTTGGTTGTGTTTTTGATCAGTGCCTATGTATTAAGTTGTAGTACTTATCTATTTGTGTTCTCTTGAAACTGTGTAGTTCATTGTTTTGCGCTAGTGAACTATTGCTTGCTTATTCCGAATAATGTTAGCACGACATGTTCCTTCACTAGTGTTCTGGTAATAACTAAAGCCTGAAACGAAATGCAAATGCAGTGCGGCACTCTAGCCTAATCCTAGTATTTTCAGAATCCATTTTTCTGTTCATAACTTTACATACATGTGTACCTCGCTGAGATTCATGAAAATAGAGCAGTATCCATCTTGTACTGAATTATTTCCTTTTTGTATCCTTGTAGCTACCGAACCTCCAGTTATAGTTGGGGTGGACGAGCCGCCGCCGTCTTGGAGCCCCGTGAGCACACATGATTTCGGTATGTCCATGTCCTCAGCTTTTAGGCATTTTTTAAGTGTGAACATGCATGTTTGTGCCCTTTTACATTTTGCCAATGCTTATGCCCTTCTATATTATACTTTAGTTCTGCAATGAATGAACGGAGCCTAGAGCGTGCTAGGAAGAGGAAAGCTGATGATGAAGAAGAGCTGCTGTTTTTCATTCTTCCTGCACTATGCATGGTTGGCATCTTACCTGAGAGCTGAGGAGCTGATAGAAGATAGTACTCTCAAGGTGGAAGAGAAGCTGGCATTTTTTCTCTACATGCTTTCACATAATGCATCATTTCAAGATCTGCAAGTGATGTTTCAACATAGTAATTCCACCTTCCACGAGTATATCAAAGAGTTCTTCAACATTATCCCCATCCTAGCAACTCGGTTTCTGAGGCCTCGATATGTAGATGAACCACATCCCAAAATCGCCACGGCTGATCGCTTCTTTCCATACTTCCAGAACTGTATAGGTGCCATAGATGGTTCTCATGTGCCTGTCAGTAGAACTCCTCGGCTTTAGGCTCCTTGGCGGAATAGGAAGGGCTCCTTAGCCAAAACGTAATGTTTGCATGTGATTTTGATCTCAATATCACCTTCATATCATGTGGATGGGAGGATCTACGACATATGCTAGAGTACTCAGCTCGGCCATGCTGAAAGGTTTTAAAGTACCTCCTGGAAAGTTCTATTTGGTTGATGGTGGTTATGCAAACACCCCATCCTTTCTTGCTCCATACCGAGGTGTGCGGTATCACTTGAAAGAGTGGGGGCATGGGCGCCGAAGGCCACAGAACCACATGGAACTATTCAATCTCCGACATGCCGTAATGAGGAACCATGTAGAAAGGCTCTTGGGTATTCTAATAAAGAGATTTCCTATTCTAAGAGTTCCAACCTTCTATGCAATCGAGAATCAAGTGAAGATTCCGGCAGCCACAGCAGTTATCCATAATATTATAAAAATGCATGATGGAGATGAGGAATGGCTTGAGAACCAACCTGAACCTGTAATAGACCCAGCTTACTTTGTGGATCTGCCCAATGATGATGATGATAACCACCACGCAAACAACCACCAAGAGAACAATGTGCAAGGCAACCTTTTGAGGGACCAGATTGCTTTTCAGATGTGGAATGACTTTGAGTAGTTGTAGCTACTAGTTGTCTACTTGTCTTTATCATGTAATAAGGAACTACTAGTTGTCTTTTATCATGTAATAAGGAACTACTAGTTGTCTTTATCATGTAATAAGGAACTACTAGTTGTCTTTATCTTGTAATGAGGAACTACTAGTTGGCTTTATCTTGTAATGAGGAACTACTAGTTGCCTTTATCATGTGATGTTGATTATGTAATAAGGAATTTGATGTTTCATCATGTGCATATTGTAATTTTGAAAATATTCATCATCTTGTGTTTGTTTTTTAATCACAACAGATATGTATCCCAAAGCAGCTCCATCCTATGCAAGAGGCTCTCCAAAGTATAACCAAACTCAGGCCAACTCAGTGGGAAAGAAAATTAAGAAAAAGCCTTCACCCAAGACAAAAAAAGGTTCACCAAAAGGTATTCTTTCTTTTACTAGTTTGATGCCTGTTTCGGTGATGCTTGTTTAGGTCCTGCACATGTTATTTCGCTCATGCACATGTTGTTTTAGTGATGCTTGTTTAGGTCATGCACATGTTATTTCGCTCATGCACATGCTTGTTTCAACACAACACTTCATTTGTGTCTACCTTTCCTCTAGGTGCGAGACCAAGGGCCTCATGGAATGCTGCTCTTGAGAAATCCCTAGTGGATATCCTTCATGAACATAACACAAGCTACTATAGAAGCCAAAATGGGTGGAGTAGTGAGACTTGGAACACTATGGTTAAGTTGTTTCTTGCTAAGCACCCATATGTGCAAGTGACAAAGTCTCAAATCCAAGACAAGGAGAAAGATTTAAAGAGATGTTATAGGATGCTAAAGGATGCTCAAAACCAAAGTGGAGCAGGCTGGAATGAAGCCGAGTTCAAACTTGAGGCCGAACCACACCTTTGGGAGAATTTAGAAGTTGTAAGTGGTGTAGGATGTTTGATATTCTATTGTTGCTTGTGTATGATTGTCACATGTTTGCTAACCATGGTTTCCTCATATTTTTGTAGTCATTTGGGACAAGGATCAAGAGATTTAAAATCAAGTCCTTCCCTCTCTATGAATCACTAGCACAACTCTATGAAGGTAAGCTATGTACTATTCTTACAAGGCACTTCAAAGCATCTCTCCTCTCTTTGGTTTAGTTACTTATCATCTTACTTATCATTTTGTAGGGAGTATTGCTACTGGAACTTTCAACTTCACATCCAGTTCAACCTCGGCACCAACACCATCAGATGTGACAGAAATTGAAAGTGATGGCGAGGAAGATATGGAGAGACTTCAAGGTAGTACTGCTAGGGAAGAGATTGATGATGACCTTCAAATGTTGGATGAAGGTACTACTGCTCAAGTGAGGCCTCGAGTGGAGCATGCTCAAGCAAAGAATGTTGTTGGTGGTTCAAGGAAGAAGCCGAAGAACAGTCAAAGAAGTGGAGCTGGAGGTGAAATGGTGAAAGTCATGGAAAGACTGGTTAATATCAAAGAAAAAGAAGCTGAAAAAGAATCTGCACAAGACTTTACAATCAACAGATGCATGGATGGCTTGAAGAAACTAGATGGTGTCACAGCTGGCGACAAGATCCCGGCCTTGGAGGTTTTCAGAAATGCAGACAACCGTGAGATGTTTGTCAACCTTGTTGCGGATAATGATGGAACAGGGATCGAGTGGCTTCGTGTCCAGATAGCCAAGCTACCTTAAGGTAAGCTATTACTCTTGTACTATTGTTATAGTTGCTTTGTTGTCTGTCCAATTACCTAGCAAAAAATTCATGTTCATCCTTACTTCATTTACTTTAGAGCTGACAATTGAGATAGTTTTATGTCACTATGGTTCATACCCGGCCATACATTCTTGTGTTGCTGTTGCTGTTGCAGTTTATCTACTTGTTGTTTAGGTTTTAGTGGTGGTTGTATGATTTATGCAGTATGTTCCTGAAATGAAATGGAAATGGAAAAGCTAGAATTTGTCTGTTCTTTCTCAGAGCAGGGTAGCTTCTTTTTTGTAGAGATCAATAGAACAGGGTAGCTACTGACTGTCTGGTACTAGTGATGGCGTGAATCACCCGCTCGTTGGGAGACCCCAAGAGGAAGGTATGATGCAGTTCAGCAGCAAGTTTTCCCTCAGAAAGAAACCAAGGTTATCGAACCAGTAGGAGCAGCAACTCTTCAGAAGGTTGTTGGTGGCTCGCCGGCGCAATACGATCACCAACGTGGAATCTGCACACAACACAATCAAACTACTTTGCCCCAACGAAACAGTGAGGTTGTCAATCTCACGGCTTGCTGAAAACAAAGGATTAAACGTATGGTGTGGAAAATGAGTATTAAATTGCAGAGAATGAAAAAGGAACAGTTTGCAGTTTGTGGTTGTTTAATCAGTGTAAAAGAATGGACCGGGGTCCACAGTTCACTAGTGGTGTCTCTCCATAAAAGATAACTAACATGTTGGGTGAACAAATTACAGCTGGGCAATTGACAAATAGTGAGCGCATGACAATGCATATACATGACATGTTGACTACTATGATATTTAATTGGGCATTACGACATAATACATAGACCGTTATCCAACAGCATCTATGACTAATAATCCACCGCCGGGTTGTCATCCGAGTCCCCCGTTGGTATTAAGTTGCAAGCAACGGATAATTGCATTAAGTAAAGTGCGTAATGTAAACAAACACATATGCCCGTGGACATAGCATCGTTAGGTTATCCCTAGTGGCAACAGCACATCCACAACCTTAGAACTTTCTGTCACTGTCCCAGGTTAAACGGAGCATGAACCCACTATCTAGCATAAATACTCTCTCTTGGAGTTACAAGCATCTACTTGGCCAAAGCATCTACGAGTAACGGAAAGCATGCAAGATCTTAAATAACATATAAGATAGATTGATAATCAACTTGACATAATATTCAATATTCATCGGATCCCAGCAAACACAACATGTAGCATTACAATAATATGATCTTGATCATGTAGGGCAGCTCACAAGATCTAAACATGATGGCACAAAGTGGAGAGACAACCATCTAGCTACTGCTATGGACCCGTAGTCCAAGGATGAACTACTCACGCATCACTCCGGAGGCAGGCATGGCGATGTAGAAGCCTCCGGTGACGATTCCCCTCTCCGGCAGGGTGCCGGGAAGAGGTTCTGAACCCTCCCGAGCTAGGGTTGACGGCGGCGTCTCTGGAACTTTTCGTGGATATTTGCTCAGGTACTTAGGGTTTTCGCGTCGGGGGGAATAAGTAGGCGAAAGGGCGGCGGCTGAGGACCCCCGAGGGGCCCACACCACCCTAGGGCGCGGCAGAGGGGGGCCCGCGCCCTGGCGTGTGGGGCCCGTGGCCCTCCTCTGCTCTTTCGCTCCGTCAGGTGGTTCTGGAAAAATAGGGACCCCCGTGTAGTTTCGTCCAATTCCGAGAATATTTCCAGACTAGCTTTTCTGGAATACAAAAACAGCAGAAAACAGGAACTGGCACTTCGGCATCTTGTTAATAGGTTAGTCCCAAAAAATGTATAAAAGTGATATAAAGTAGATGCAAAACATGTAGCAATTGGTATAAAACAAGCATGGAACATCAAAAATTATAGATACGTTTGAGACGTATCAGCATCCCCAAGCTTAGTTCCTACTCGTCCTCGAGTAGGTAAACGATAAAAACAAAATAATTTTTGAGGTGACATGCTACATCATAATCTTGATCATATAATATTGCAAGGCACATGTAAATGAATGAAGTGATCCAAGTCAATGGTCTATAATTTGCTACCAAATAGATAATGAGTAAACAATGAATCACACAAGCTAAACGTTTTCATGAATAGTACTTTCGAGACAAGCATCAAACAGTTTTGCATAAGTGTTAACTCATAAAGCAATAGTTTCTAATAAAAGGTATTTAATCAACACAAAGGAAGAATTTAGTTTCAGCATTTGCTTCAACTTTCAACATATTTATCTCATGGATATTGTCAACACAAAGTAGTATAACAAGTCCAATACATTGCATATAACGCATGTTGTAACAAAGTTGACACTAGTGTTTGCTTGTGGAAGACAGAAAGAATAGGAAAACTGACTCAACATAAAAGTAAAAGAAAGGCCCTTCGCAGAGGGAAGCAGGGATTAAATCATGTGCTAGAGCTTTTAGGTTTTTGAAAGCATATAGAGATTGCATAAAATATTTGATACTCCTCCCAACCTTGCTAACACAAGCCATGGCTAACCGAATCCTCGGGTGCCTTCCATCAATCACATACCATGGAGGAGTATCTATTTTTGAGAGGTGTTTGTTAATTGTCAACGAATGGTAGCGGGTGAGAACAGTATTCTACCTGTCGAACGGACTTTTAAGAGCGGCTCCCATGAAGGACGTTATTTCTACCAGCAAGGCAGATCATCCCTCTTTCTCTTTGGTTTACACACATTCAGGTATTTCACTGTTTGTCATTGCTTACTGATGAATCAGGGCAAAAGTGTGAAGAGAATTAATTGGTTAAAGTTGTAATTAATTGGGACTGGGCACCCCGTTGCCAGCTCTTTTTGCAAGTTATTGGATAAGCGGATGTATATGCCACTAGTCCAGGTGTAAAAGTCCACTCGACAAATAGAATAAAGAATAACCACACTAATTCCTCATGAGCTAGTAAACATTGACACAAAAAGGGAATAATAACATTTTGAATAATTTAAAGGTAGCACATGAAAAATTTACTTGGAGTGGCAAGGAAATACCACATATAGGTAGTTATGGTGGACACAAATGGCATGGATTTTGGCTCAAGGATTTGGATGCACGAGAAGCATTCCCTCTCAGTACAGAGTTTAGGCTAGCAAGGTTATGTAAGCAAACAAGAATATCAACCCGTACACCAAGTTTTATATGACAAACATATTGCAAACGTTATAAGACTTCATACCGTCTTCCTTGTTAACCAAACCCTGTTATTAGAAAATATCTAGACCTTAGAGATACCACCGATGCAAACCAAATTTTCAACAAGCTTTACGGTAGTTCTTCACTAATAGGCTTAACTCATGTGATGCACAATTTAATCATGATCTACTTGTTAACTCAAAACAATTGACAAGCATCAAGTTATCCATTTTAGTGATCTACAAGATTAAGCAAGTTTTTCCTTATACCAATTACCACATGCAACATTTTCTGAACCAACCAAACACCAATCAATTTATTTCATCAACTCTCCAAACAAATATAAGTGAAGCAAGAGAGTACTTTCTACAAAAGAAAGCTAATAGCTCTGACAAGAGATACATGAAAACAAGAGCTAAAAGCTGAACAGCGCTAGATATGAATACTCAACAAATATAAGTGAAGAATAGGAGTATTCTCATGAAAAAGCGGAGCGTGTCTCTCTCCCAATCAAGAATGCTAGGGTCCAGTCAAGCTTTATTGAAAATAAAAGTGCAATACTGAAAATAAAAGCACACAGACGCTCCAAGAAAAGCACATATGATGTGAAAGAATTAAAATATAGTTTCACTAGAGATGACCTGATAATTTTGACGATGAAGAAGGGGATGCCTTGGGCATCCCCAAGCTTAGACGCTTGAGTCTTCTTGAAATATGCTGGGGAGATCCATGGGAGCCTCCCCAAGCTTAAGCTCTTCACTCTTCTTGATCCTATTATATCATCCTTCTCTCTTGACCCTTGAAAACTTCCGTCACACCAAACTCAAAGTAGATCTCATTAGAGGGTTAGTGCATAATCAAAAATTCACATGTTCTATAAGACGCAATATGATTTGTTACTTTAAACATTAGCTACAGCCACTGATGTTATGTGAAGCTCTTCCACCCAAAAAAGAATTTCACTCAACACTAGTAAAAGAGAGAATGCAAAATAAAAAGGCATAATCTGTCTAAAACAGAACAGTCCGCAAAGACGAATTTTTTCGAGGCACTTACGACGCTCAGATCGAAAACTCTGAACTAATGAAAGTTTCAGACATTCATAAAGATTACGCACAAAAATTTCAGATTTTTAACAATCTGGTGATTTTAGGAATTTCGTACAGTGAACAGCAAAAATCTGTTTCTGCGCAGCAATCAAAATTAAGCATCATCTTACATTAGAGGCTACTCTTGGCACAACAATGCGAGAAAATAAAGATACAAAGGAGTTGCTACAGAAGTAAACACTCCTTGACTCAATAAAAGAAAAATTGCAGAAAAAAATAATGGGTTGCCTCCCATAAGCGCTTTTCTTTAACGCCTTTTAGCTAGGCACAAAGCATGCATCAAGTATTACCAAGTGAAGAAGCATCAACATTGTAATTTGTTCGAACAATAGAATCATAAGGTGGCTTAATCTTCTTCCTAGGAAAGTGTTCCATACCTTTCTTGAGAGGAAATTGATATTTTATATTCCCTTCTTTCATATCAATAATAGCACCTACAGTCTAAGAAAAGGTCTTCCCAGCACAATAGGGCATGATGGATTGCACTCAATATCCAAGACAATAAAATCAACGGGGACATAATTGTTGTTAACCATGATAAGAACATCATCAATTCTTCCCAAAGGTTTTTTAATAGTAGAATCAACAAGGTGAACATCCAAGTAACAATTTTCCAAAGGTGCTAAATCAAGCATATCATATAATCTTTTAGGCATAACAGAAATACTAGCACCAAGGTCACACAAAGCATTGCAATCAAAGTCATTCAATTTCAATTTAATGATGGGCTCCCAACCATCTTCTAACTTCCTAGGGATAGAAGCTTCATGTTTTAATTTTCTTCCCTAACTTGCATGAGAGCATTAGTAATATGTTTAGTAAAAGCCATGTTTATAGCACTAGCATTAGGACTTCTAGCTAGCTTTTGCAAGAACTTAATTACTTCAGAAATATTGCAACCATCAAAATCAAAGTCATTATTATCAAAAGTAATGGAGTTATTATCTTCCTTATTGCTAGAAATTTCAGCATCTTTATCAAGGACAGTTTCAGAGTTATCAGGCAATTTAGGACATTTTGCAATAGAAGTGGAAACATTACCAACACCAACTATCTTGCCATTAATGGTAGGAGGTTTGTTAACACTTGAGTTTGAAGCATTTTCAGAAGTAGTAATAGTATAAACTCTAGCAATATTATTCTTTCTAGCAATTTCATCCTCTCTTTCCCATCTAGCATGCAATTCAGCTAACATCCTCACATTGTTATCAATTTTAACTTGTATAGCATTGAGAGTTTTGCTCTCTTTAACATCATGAGGCATGTTCTTTAGTTTCAACAAGTCAACATCAAGAGCAAGACTATCAACTTTAGAGGAAAGCACATCAATTTTCCCAAATTTCTCCTCAACAGTTTTATTGAAAGCAGTTTGTGTACTAATAAAATCCTTAAGCATAACTTCAAGATCGAGGGTACACTCTTATTATTGTAGGAGTTACTATAGGAATTTCCATAACCATTGCCACTATTAGAAGGATAGGGCCTATAATTGCTATTACCAAAATTATTCCTATAAGCATTGTTGTTGAATTATTATTTTTAATGAAGTTCACATCAACATGCTCTTCTTGAGCAACCAAAGAAGCTAAAGGAACATTATTTGGATCAACATGTGTTTGACCATTTGCAAGCATAGACATAATAGTATCAATTTTGGCACTCAAGGAGAGGTTTCCTCAACAGAATTTACCTTCTTACCTGTTGGAGCTCTCTCGGTGTGCCACTCAGAATAATTAATCATCATATCATCAAGAAGCTTTGTTGCAGCACCCAAAGTGATGGACATAAAGGTACCTCCAGCGGCCGAATCCAATAAATTCCTGAAGAAAAATTTAATCCTGCATAGAAGGTTTGGATGATCATCCAAGTAGTCAGTCCATGAGTGGGACAATTTTTAACCAATGATTTCATTCTCTCCCATGCTTGAGCAACATGTTCATTATCAAATTGCTTAAAATTCATTATGCTACTTCTCAAAGAAATAATCTTAGCAGGAGGATAATATTTTCCAATAAAAGCATCTTTGCATTTAGTCCATGAATCAATACTATTTCTAGGCAAAGATAGCAACCATTCTTTAGCACGTCCTCTCAAGGAGAAAGGAAAAAGTTTCAGTTTAATAATATCACCATCTACTTCCTTGAGCTTTTGCATTTCACAAAGTTCAACAAAGTTATTAAGGTGAACAGCAGCATCATCAGTACTAACACCAGAAAATTGCTCTTTCATAACAAGATTTAAAAGTGCAGGTTTAATTTCATAAAATTCTGCTGAAGCAGCAGGTGGAGCAATAGGTGTGCATATGAAATCATTGTTGTTCGTGCTAGTGAAATCACACAACTTAGTGTTCTCAGGAGTACTCATTTTAGCAGAATAAAAAAACAGAAAATAACTTGAAAGTAAACTAGATGCAAGTAACTAATTTTTTTGTGTTTTTGATAATTGAAAGCAAACAAGATAAAATAAAATAAACTAAGCAAGACAAAAACAAAGTAAAGAGATTGGAAGCGTGAAACTCCCCTTGCAGAAGACTGCTGTCTCCCCGGCAACGGCGCCAGAAAAATAGCTTGATGACGTGAACACACGTTCGTTGGGAGACCCCAAGAGGAAGGTATGATGTAGTCAGCAGCAAGTTTTCCCTCAGAAAGAAACCAAGGTTATCGAACCAGTAGGAGCAGCAACTCTTCAGAAGGTTGTTGGTGCACGGCGCAATACGACACCAACGTGGAATCTGCACACAACACAATCAAACTACTTTGCCCCAACGAAACAGTGAGGTTGTCAATCTCACGGCTTGCTGAAAACAAAGGATTAAACGTATGGTGTGGAAAATGAGTATTAAATTGCAGAGAATGAAAAAGGAACAGTTTGCAGTTTGTGGTTGTTTAATCAGTGTAAAAGAATGGACCGGGGTCCACAGTTCACTAGTGGTGTCTCTCCATAAAAGATAACTAACATGTTGGGTGAACAAATTACAGCTGGGCAATTGACGAATAGTGAGCGCATGACAATGCATATACATGACATGTTGACTACTATGATATTTAATTGGGCATTACGACATAATACATAGACCGTTATCCAACAGCATCTATGACTAATAATCCACCGCCGGGTTGTCATCCGAGTCCCCCGTTGGTATTAAGTTGCAAGCAACGGATAATTGCATTAAGTAAAGTGCGTAATGTAAACAAACACATATGCCCGTGGACATAGCATCGTTAGGTTATCCCTAGTGGCAACAGCACATCCACAACCTTAGAACTTTCTGTCACTGTCCCAGGTTAAACGGAGCATGAACCCACTATCTAGCATAAATACTCTCTCTTGGAGTTACAAGCATCTACTTGGCCAAAGCATCTACGAGTAACGGAAAGCATGCAAGATCTTAAATAACATATAAGATAGATTGATAATCAACTTGACATAATATTCAATATTCATCGGATCCCAGCAAACACAACATGTAGCATTACAATAATATGATCTTGATCATGTAGGGCAGCTCACAAGATCTAAACATGATGGCACAAAGTGGAGAGACAACCATCTAGCTACTGCTATGGACCCGTAGTCCAAGGATGAACTACTCACGCATCACTCCGGAGGCAGGCATGGCGATGTAGAAGCCTCCGGTGACGATTCCCCTCTCCGGCAGGGTGCCGGGAAGAGGTTCTGAACCCTCCCGAGCTAGGGTTGACGGCGGCGGCGTCTCTGGAACTTTTCGTGGATATTTGCTCAGGTACTTAGGGTTTTCGCGTCGGGGGGAATAAGTAGGCGAAAGGGCGGCGGCTGAGGCCCCCGAGGGGCCCACACCACCCTGGGCGCCAGAGGGGGGCCCGCGCCCTGGCGTGTGGGGCCCCTGGCCCTCCTCTGTTGCTCCTTCGCTCCGTCAGGTGTGTTCTGGAAAAATAGGGACCCCGTGTAGTTTCGTCCAATTCCGAGAATATTTCCAGACTAGCTTTTCTGGAATACAAAAACAGCAGAAAACAGGAACTGGCACTTCGGCATCTTGTTAATAGGTTAGTCCCAAAAAATGTATAAAAGTGATATAAAGTAGATGCAAAACATGTAGCAATTGGTATAAAACAAGCATGGAACATCAAAAATTATAGATACGTTTGAGACGTATCAACTAGCAGGGTTAGTTTCTGACTTTTTGTACTAGTAAAGCAGTGACAAAATGAGTAATCTGTAATTTTTATCATGCCTGGCTGAGTTTGGAGTTCTAGTTTTGGACTCTGTATTAGTACTTCATGTCACCAACCTTATCTGTACGTATTTCACAAATAAGCAGCACCTGATCTGTAAATATTTCACAACCTGAACGTACTGCACCATGATTGTAACTAGCATATGCAGAGATTTTTTAGTGTCATGAATCATTTATTAGTTCTTGCATATCACTTGCTCTGTTTCTCTCCAGTGATTTAACATGCTGTCTAAAATGTCTACACCATGCCAGGTTCCTCTCGTGCAAGCTTTCAAGTTCCTGATCTTGCTCCTGCAACCTTGTTTCGGTGATTTGTTCCTGCGGCGATGCGTGAGATGATTTGTTCCTGCGACGATGCGATAAACCTGATGTTGTTCCTGTGATAAACCTGAGATATATAGGACCGTTGAAACCTGCATGAGCCGTTGTTGCTCATTTTTGTTCCTGCGATGATGCGTGAGATTATTTGATCCTACGACGATGCGGGAGATGATTTGATGAAATAATTTTATCAATGTTATTCCTGTGATAAACCTGGGAATAATATATGACTGTTTAAACTGTGCTCACGTGCTCTGAAATTTTTTTATTGATGACCTCGAATCAGAAGTATTGTTGAAATTGTGCTCATGTGTTGTAATTGTGTGTCCTGTGAAAAAAGTTGAGATTGTATTGCTAAAACACACCTTTGCAAAACCTGTGTATCAAACAACATGAAATGGTGGGGGTTTTGGTGGAGAAGGGGATTGGGAGGGGTTGGAGTGTTTTGGGTGTGAGGAGTGTTTTCACCCAAAACACTAGGGAAAATACACCCAAAAACACTACAAAACCCTGCTGCCGAACAAGGCCTCAGATGAACACATTTTTGGTGGGTGCATTGACGAAAAGAGATTTATGTCTCTCCAAAAAGCTCAAAAATTATCATAATGTATCCTACAAATGTGCATAATAGTGCGAATGCGTGATCTCAATATAGTAAAGTATGCATATGCATAGTTTCAAATCTCCAGATTTTGTCATTTTTACGTAGCCATAGTATAGAAAAAATTGCATTGTGATTTGCACGGTTTTATATATCATCGAGAACATGCAAGCTTTGTTTCTATTTTTTAACTTTTATATATTTTATAATTGTAGAAAATAGAGAAATCACTCGAACTCGCGCGCCAAAATCACATTTTCGCACATTAACATTCAAAAGGAAAGATACGTGGGAGCATCTCCAACAGCACCCCCGAATTTTGTTCGGACATCATCCCCGTCTTCTAGTCTGTACTATCACACGCTTAGTACAGCGAGTCAAATATATGCCCCGATGCGTGAACGCTAATCAGTCGCAACAAATGTTGGTCTGGTCACACATGCCTACAAAGCGGTTATTTTCCTCTCCCTTGCACCCACGCTGCCCACTAACCTCCTCCTCTCCTTGCCACTCACGTCCTAGTCCTCTGATATTTCCATGCCTCGCGAGGGTAGCCACTCCACCCCCGCTCAAGGCGACAGCTCCTACCGCCGCCGTCGCATCACATATGCTTAATTCTTGATCCGAGCGAGGGTGCAGGAGCCGCCGGTGATCAGATGAGTTTTTAGGGGGGGTGTTTATATCGTCTCCATAGGGATCAACAAGTTTATGATGGTTCTAAGTGTCGGCAGAAGCTAGGCCAAATTCTTCAGTTTTCAGGTTTAAACAGACAGAAAAGTAAAGGTTTTGGGAAAAAGGGTTTAAGCAGATTTAAATTCAGAATTTAACTTGCAGATTCTTGGTTGTCAATCAAGACCACTGTAAGGATCCAAGCAAGGTTTAGACAGGGAACAAGAATTACTTCATCAACTAGCAGAGACTTGTCTTGCCAGCACAGGGTTTTAGCAGGTTTTAGACAGAGGAGTAAAAATCAATACAAAGATCACTGCTTTCTGGGTTGTCAGGCTAGATCACAGTGAGTTAACAAGCAAATGGAGGCTAGGGAAAGATTTGCAACACAAAGTATGCAGGGACTTGCCTTACACACACAGATCAAACCAAACAACAAGCAGATCATGCAATTCTTCAGTTAAAACAGAGAACTGTGTCACTCAATTCACTACAGTAGCCAAATATCACAAGCCCTACTTACAGATGGATGATCTATTCAGTTCAACACAAGATTACACAGAGAATTGGGGAAAAGTCTTTGGCTGTAGCTCACTAAAGCACTATCGAAGTAGAGGAAGCATAGAAGTAGACAGGGGTGGAAGCAGAGTTGCAGATCATGTGCTTCAGGTCACCATGGCCTTGGGCTCCTTCTCCTGGTCTCCATGTTCATCTTGATCTTGTTCTTGTTCTTCTTCTTGCTATTCTTGGTGTTCTTGAGGAGTTCTTGGTGGTTGGTGGAAAGTTGGCCGAAAAGGTGGTGTTGTGGTGGCTGTGGATGGGATAGAGTGAGGTGGATGGATTGGAATGGAATGGATGTGGATGATGTTGGTGGTGTGGTGGCTTTTATGGACCTTTTCCAATTGTGGTGGAGGTGTGACCTGAGGTGGAGAGGTGGAACCTTCCCCTTTCTTCTCTCAGCTTCACAGCACATGGGGTGTTCCCCTCTTTTTGCACTTTTTGCCTTTTTGGGTTTCCTTGACCTCCAAGCTGCTTCTTTCCTCTCTCTAGTTCAAACTCATTTGAATTACTTCTTATCTTCTCATGGGACCTTGTGCTGCTACAATTGTGCATTGCTTCTTTGGAAATTGGAGAACTTGAGTTAACTGAAAGAAATTGCACTCTGTCAGTACTGTTCACTTTCTGGCACATAGATGTTTTTCAGCTTCTGGCTTGATTTCTTCTTCCTCTGATGATCCAAACTTTCTCAAATATGTTCCTTTGGACTCCCTACTGATATCACTTGGTTGCATTTGCACTTGAGCTTCAACTGCTTCACTGACAGGAATTTGCAGTTCTCTGTCAGACACTGTTCATCATCTGGCAACAGGTGTTCTTCAGCATTTCTGGCTTGATTTGATCTTGTTGAGCATGTCCATCTTCTCTGCTGCATTGGGGTAGCATGTGTGCTGCTTCTTGCTTCACTTCTACACTGGATCTTCTGAAGAAAATGTGCATTGGCACGCTGAACTGCAATTTGGATGAAAAGCACTGTAAAATGCAGATAAATGCAGTACTGGATACTGATGCAGTGAGGTTTTTAGGGTTCATATTAATGCATAAAAATGATGATAATCAAACCCCCAGACCCAAACCTTTGCTTGTCCCCAAGTAAAGAAAAATGAGGTTCTACTGACAATAGTCTGATAATGAACAGTGCACAGTTCTGAAAACTTAGCAGTTCATTCAAATTGGATTCATTGCAGTTCTGTTTATTATTAGAGCAAGTTCTAGTTCTGAAACAAATTTCAAATAACAGGATTTAATCATTTCTAGGTTCAACAACCATGGATTAACAAGATAAGATAGTTGACAAGTAAATTGAATAGAAATGATCCAGAAAATAGCCATAATGCAGAGATGGGTGTTAATATGCATGCAGAGTCAGTGCTTCACCTGCTACAGTTCCCAGGAACATAGTAGGCTAATGCTTATACATAAAATGAGTTAATTGAGCATTTTCTTGTCTGGTTAACATAGTTAGTGCTTCACATGCTACAATCTCAGGATCATAGCTGCTAATGCCAAAATTTGCTTCAAGTTTCAGTTATAGAATTCCAGGTTAGTGCTTCACATACCACAATCCAGAGATCACAGTAGCTAATGCAAAAATTGTTGTGCTGTTACCAAATTTTTAGTTAGTTTCACTGTAGTGCTTCACAAATCACAATCCAGAGATCATGATTGCCAATGCAGAAAGTGCAAACATGCAGAAATGCAGTTAGTAATTGACTCTGAAATGGATCATCACATTCAGTTTCTAAGTCACTAGTATTATCTAGTATTCCAAAAGTTTTGAACAGAGAAATAAATGAATTCTGCCTTGATAAATGGTTCTAAACATAAGCCTTTGCAAGAATAGTAACCAGATAAAATGCAAGATTCTCAATAGAATGTAATGCTAATTAATCAGAACATAGCAATACAATGAAACTTTTACTGAAACAGCTATAAATTGCCAAATTGATCATAATTCAGAAACATGGCATAGCAATAGTATTCATGCTGTAGAATGGTTTTAGGGATTGGAATGTTTCCACCTGGTGTTCACTTCTGCCTCTTGCTTCATGATAACACAGCTAAAACTTCTCCATTCTCTTTTATTCAAAATCTGAAAAATAAAGACAAAGAAAAACACACAAAACAAAAATAGCTAATAAAGAAAATAAAAATGTAAATAACATTAAAAGGTATCAGGCTGCCTCCTGACGAGTGCTTGTTTATAGTCATGAGTCTGACTGTAGCTTCTTCACTGGTTCTCAACTGCAGAGGATGCGTTGGGCTCATCCTCTGCCTCATCATCATCTGTTTCTTCACTGTCTTCAGTGTTCAACTGCTCTCTTGCTCTGTAATTCTTCAGTCTCTGTCCATTCACCTTGAAAGTACCTTCTGTTGAGCTCTGCACTTCATAAGCACCTTGCCCTAAGTCTCTCTTGATGACACGGGGACCAAACCATCTTGACTTGAACTTTCCAGAGAACAAATGCATCTTGGAGTCATACACCAAAACTGTCTGTCCAACACTGAAATCTTTTCTGAGTATGTGTTTGTTATGCCATTTCTTGGCCTTTTCCTTGTATATCTTGGAACTTTCATATGCATCATTTCTCAGTTCCTCTAATTCACACATTTGCAACTTTCTTGCATCTCCAGTCTTTCCCAAATCCATGTTCAGCTTCTTTATTGCCCACTGAGCTCTGTGCTCCAACTCAACAGGTAAATGACATGCCTTTCCATACACAATTCTGAATGGTGACATTCCAATGGGTGTTTTGTATCCTGTCCTGTATGCCCACAAAGTATCAGGTAGCTTCATTGACCAATCACCTCTAGACTTGGACAACACCTTCTAAAGGATCTGTTTTACTGGCTTGAGGATGGTAAGGTGTTGTCACTCTGTGGTTCTTTACACCATATTTGCTCAGGAGCTTCTCTAGCTGTTCATTGTTGAAATGAGCTACACCATCACTGATCACTACTCTAGGCACTCCAAATCTGGGAAAGATGACTGTTTTGAATAATTTGCAGACAGACATGGAATCAGCACTGACAGTGGGTATTGCTTCAACCCATTTGGACACATAGTCCACTGCAACTAAATATGCTTGTATCCTTTTGATGATGGCAAGGATCCAACAAAATCTACTCCCTACACATCAAACAATTCCACTTCAAGAATTCCCTTCTGTGGCATTTCATTTCTCCTTGATATTTTTCCTGCCCTGTGACAAGGATCACACTGCTTGATATACTCATGCACATCTTTGAACAGATTAGGCCAGTAGAATCCAGCTTGCAATAGTTTTGCTTGGGTCTTCATCACTCCAGCATGGCCTCCATACATGCCTGCATGGCATTGGAACATGACATCACTGATTTCTTCTGCTGGCACACATCTTCCGACAATTCCATCTGCACAATGCTTGTACAGGAATGGCTCATCCCAGTAATAACTCTTTGCATCATGCAAAAATTTCTTTCTCTGCTGGTATGTCATCTCAGCTGGCACAATTTCACAAGCAAGGTAATTCACAATGTCAACATACCAAGGGGTACTAGCACTCATTTCATCACCTATTCTCCTGGTATTCCATCTTGTATCTCTCTGTTTTCTGGGCAATTAATTCTGGACAGATGGTCTGCAACTGAATTCTCAGAACCTTTTTTGTCCTTTATCTCAATATCAAATTCTTGCAGCAAGAGGATCCATCTGATCAGCCTTGGCTTAGCATCCTTCTTCTTGATCAAGTACCTTATTGCTGCATGGTCAGTATAGACTGTGCACTTGTGTCCAACAAAGTATGGCCTGAACTTATCAAATGCAAACACTACTGCAAGTAATTCTTTTTCAGGGGTGGTATAGTTGATCTGAGCATCATCTAATGTTTTGTTGGCATAATGGATCACATGGAGAGATTTCTCCTTCCTCTGACTAAGCACTGCTCCTACTGCATAATCACTGGCATCACACATCAACTCAAATGGCAGAGTCCAGTCAGGTGGCTGCACAATTGGGGTTGTCATGAGAGCTTCTTTCAATTTGTTGAATGCTTGCATACATGCTTCATCAAACACAAACTTGACATCTTGATTTAGCAGTTTTGTGAGAGGCTTTGCAATAAGAGAGAAGTCCTTGATGAATCTTCTGTAAAAACCAGCATGTCCCAAGAAGCTCTGAATTCCTTTCACATTTTCAGGAGGAGGTAACTTTGCAATCACATCAACTTTTGCTTTGTCCACTTCTATCCCTCTGGCTGTCACTAGATGTCCAAGCACTATTCCTTCAGTAACCAGAAAATGGCATTTCTCCCAATTCAGGATCAAATTCAGTTCTGAACATCTGTGTAACACTGCTGTCAAATTTTTCAGACAAGTGATGAAATCCTTTCCATAAACTGTGAAGTCATCCATGAACACTTCCATGATCTTCTCAATGTGGTCAGAAAAAATGGACATCATACACCTCTGAAATGTGCCAGGTGCATTGCACATGCCAAATGGTAATCTTTTGTAAGCAAATGTTCCATAGGGACAGGTGAATGTGGTCTTGTCTTGATCAGCTGGATGGATAGGAATTTGCAGAAAACCTGAGTAACCATCTAAGAACAATAGAATTTATGTCCAGCAAGCCTTTAAAACATCTGATCCATAAATGGCAAAGGAAAGTGATCCTTCCTATTTACCCTGTTCAATTTTCTGAAATCATTGACCATTCTCCACCCTGTGACAGGTCTTGTGGTCATCAGTCTACCTTCTTGGGCACTATATGAATTGGACTCACCCACTCACTGTCAGAGATAGGATAAATCAGTCCTGCCTTGAGCAATTTCAGAACTTCCTTCTTGACTACATCTTGCATTGCAGGATTTAATCTTCTCTGGCCCTCTCTAGTAGGTTTACTGCCTTCTTCCAAATGTATCATGTGAGAGCAAATTTTCTCATCTATGCCTCTGATATCGTCAATGGAATAGCCAATCACATTCTTGTATAATCTCAGTACTGACAATAGGCTTTCTTCCTGTTCATCATCCAGAGCTGAACTGATTATCACTGGATGAATTTTTTCCTTCTCCAAGAAAGAGTATTTCAGATGAGATGGTAATTCTTTTAGCTCCACAATGGAATGGTGAGCTGGCTGAGGTATTTCACTTTCAACTTCCTCTGATTTTTCTTCACAAAGATTTATTCCACATAGCTCCTGTGGATTTGCACTGTCAGCTGTCACAAACACTTGTGCTTCAGGCTCATCTGACTGCATTTCTTGCAGAGTGTCCAACACACTCTTGTCAACCACATCAATGGAATGGCACTGCTCAAGTATGTTTGGCATGTGAGAAGCATGCTTCATGCAGAACTCAGCTTCCTCTGAACCAAATCGCAATTTCAGTGTTCCACCTTTTACATCAATTATTGCCCCAGCTGTTGCCAAAAATGGCCTGCCTAGTATCATGGATTCTGAGTTGTCTTCCATCTCAAGTACCACAAAATCTACTGGATAAGCAAAGTTTCCCACTTGGACTGGCACATCTTCAAGAATTCCTGCTGGTTTCCTCAGAGTTCTGTCCGCTAACTGCAGTGTCATGGAGGTAGGCTTCAGAGCTCCTAACTGCAAAATCTGACTGACAGCTAGTGGTAACACACTGACTGATAAACCTAGATCACACAATGCTATGAATGTTCTTTTTTCAACTACACAAGGGATACTAAAACTCCCTGGATCACCAAGCTTCTTGGGCATATAATTCAGAACGACAGCACTTCAATACTCTGTCAAAGCAACAATTTCTGGGTCTTCTAGACTTCTTTTCTTTGTTATCAGGTCTTTGAAGAATTTAGCATACAGAGGGATGTGTAGCACTGCATCAAGAATGGGAATGGTAATATGAACTTCCTTCATGGTCTCCAAGAACTTGGCATATTGCTTCTCTTCCTTAGTTTTTTCCAACCTCTCGGGGAATGGAACTTTTTGTGTAACAGGTTTCTGTACTGCAGGAGCTGGATTTGCTACAGTAACTTCTAGCTTTTCAGCTACTTGAGCATTTTCCACTGATTTTTCCACTGGCTTTTCAGCTTCAGCTGCTGGTTCCACTGCCTTTTCAGGATTTGCCACAGTGTTTTCTGTGACAACAGGTTGCTGAATTGTTGTTCTTCTTGGTGGAGCAACATAGGGCATCATTGGTGGTGTTTTCAGCACTGGTGCAGTGTTTACTCCACTTCTAGTTGTTACTGCCTCAACTGTTTCAATAGCTCCACACTGCTTAGGGTTTTTCTCAGCTTGTGCAGGCTACTTTTTTACTGGCTGGGCTACTTGGGCATTGGATATTCCAGCTGTGAGTGTCTGCATTGTCTTGAAAAAAAATTCTGACTGCATCTTCATAGTTTCATGCATACCACTGAACATTTCCTTCTGTAATCTCATCATTTCACTAATTTCTGACTGACTGCTAGAAGCATTTTGCTGATTTGCTTGCTGCTGTGGCTGCTGTTGCTGTTGCTGTTGGTACTGCTGATACTGCATATTGCCTTGAGGTCTGAAGTTTTGCTGAGCTGCTGGAGCAAAATTTTGCTGAGCTGCTTGAGGGTAGCTCTATTGATTTGTATTCTTGTAAGACAAATTGGGATGGTTCCTCCAAGCAGGGTTATAGCTATGAGAAAAAGCACCTTGATTCTGAGCATATTTCACTTCTGCAACTTGATTTCCAGGGTTTACAAACAAGGAACACTCCTGAGGTGAATGACCTTCGTTTCCACAAATCAAACAAGCAGATGACACTTGATTGACAGGCACAATGGCCTTGCTGTTCTTCTCCTGCATGACCTGTGACAATTGGTTGGTCAGGCTATCAGGCTTTGCCTCCAAAGCATTCTGGCAACTTAGCTGAATTGCTGACTGCTGATTTGGATGGACTGTCCTTTCATTGGTCCAGGAGAAATTATGGGATGCCATACTCTCAATCAAAGTTGTGGCTTCATGAAGGGATTTGTTCATGATACCTCCACCAGCTGTTGAATCTACAAAAGACCTTGTCTGTTCTGTCAAACCCTTATAGAAAGTTTGCAAAATCAGCCACAGCTCCTGCCCATGGTTAGGACACATCCTGATCAAGCCTTGATATCACTGCCAAGTATCATACAAGCTTTCACCTTCATATTGCACAAATCTTGTGATCTTATCTCTGCACTCAGCTGCCTTGGTGAGGGGAAAGTACCTTTCAAAGAAAGCTTGCAGCAAATGCTCCCAAGTGTCTCTGCAGCGGGTTGGCAATGCATGGAACCACATCTTTGCAAGGCCAGATAGAGAAAATGGAAACAGCTGCATTCTTATTGCCTCAGGGGGTACACCATTGTGCTTGAGAGTGTTACAATACTCAATAAAATTTGTGATATGCTCATGAGGACTCTCCAAGGCACTGCCTTTGAAGGGGTTGTGCTGCACCATATTGATTAATGCAGGCTTGATCTCCCAGTTGTTTGCCTGGATGGCAGGCATAACAACATCTGTATTAGCCAACTGATTCTTAGGGATCCATAAATCTCTCAACTTTGGTCACCCATGTTGATTACTGACTGCCTATCCTCTTGATCTTCTACTGAGGACACTGATGCTGCTCTCCTTCTAGCAAGAAAAGTTCTTTCTGGTTCTGGATCAAAAGGAGCTAGAGGTGAATCTTCAGACTGCATTCACCACTTTCAGACACTGCATAAAGGAGATCATGGTTCCTCTACACACAGTCACAAACAAGAACTTTTATCAAGGGTTAGTGAACTAAATTCCCTAATAACAATGCTAGTTTCAGATCACAGGACATAAAGCATCTCAGACATGCAGATCATGCATAAAGTTCATCAATTTCACAGGGAACACACAGCCTAGTCTACTTCACTACAAAGTTCCAAACATAAGTTAATCCCCGGCAACGGCGCCAATTTGATCAGATGAGTTTTTAGGGGGTGTTTATATTGTATCCATAGGGATCAACAAGTTTATGATGGTTCTAAGTGTCGGCAGAAGCTAGGCCAAATTCTTCAGTTTTCAGGTTTAAACAGACAGAAAAGCAAAGGTTTTGGGAAAAAAGGTTTAAGGAGATTTAAATTCAGAATTTAACTTGCAGATTCTTTGTTGTCAATCAAGACCACTGTAAGGATCCAAGCAAGGTTTAGACAGGAACATGAATTACTTCATCAACTAGCAGAGACTTGTCTTGCCAGCACAGGGTTTTAGCAGGTTTTAGACAGAGGAGTAAAAATCAACACAAAGATCACTGCTCTCTGGGTTGTCAGGCCAGATCATAGTGAGTTAACAAGCAAATGGAGGCTAGGGAAAGATTTGCAACACAAAGTATGCAGGGACTTGCCTTACACACACAGATCAAACCAAACAACAAGCAGATCATGCAATTCTTCAGTTAAAACAGAGAACTGTGTCACTCAATTCACTACAGTAGCCAAATATCACAAGCCCTACTTACAGATGGATGATCTACTCAGTTTAACACAAGATTACACAGAGAATTGGGGAAACGTCTTTTGCTGTAGCTCACTAAAGCACTGTCGAAGCAGAGGAAGCAGAGAAGTAGACAGGGGTGGAAGCAGAGTTGCAAATCATGTGCTTCAGGTCACCATGGCCTTGGGCTCCTTCTCCTGGTCTCCATGTTCATCTTGATCTTGTTCTTGTTCTTCTTCTTGATGTTCTTGGTGTTCTTGAGGAGTTCTTGGTGGTTGGTGGAAAGTTGGCCGAAAAGGTGGTGTTGTGGTGGTTGTGGATGGGATGGAGTGAGGTGGATGGATGGGAATGGAATGGATGTGGATGATGTTGGTGGTGTGGTGGCTTTTATGGACCTTTTTCAATTGTGGTGGTGGTGTGACCCGGAACCTTCCCCTTTCTTCTCTCAGCTTCACAGCACATGGGGTGTTCCCCTCTTTTTGCACTTTTTGCCTTTTTGGGTTTCCTTGACCTCCAAGCTGCTTCTTTCCCTCTCTCTGGTTCAAACTCATTTGAATTGCTTCTTATCTTCTCATGGGACCTTGTGCTGCTACACTTGTGCATTGCTTCTTTGGAAATTGGAGAACTTGAGTTAACTGATAGAAATTGCACTCTGTCAGTTACTGTTCACTTCTGGCACAGAGATGTTTTTCAGCTTCTGGCTTGATTTCTTCTTCCTCTGATGATCCAAACTTTCTCAAATATGTTCCTTTGGACTCCCTACTGATATCACTTGGTTGCATTTGCACTTGAGCTTCAACAGCTTCACTGACAGGAATTTGCAGTTCTCTGTCAGACACTGTTCATCATCTGGCAACAGGTGTTCTTCAGCATTTCTGGCTTGATTTGTTGAGCATGGCCATCTTCTCTGCTGCATTGGGGTAGCATGTGTGCTGCTTCTTGCTTCACTTCTACACTGGATCTTCTGAAGAAAATGTGCATTGGCACACTGAACTGCAATTTGGATGAAAAGCACTGTAAAATGCAGATAAATGCAGTAGTGGATACTGATGCAGTGAGGTTTTTCGGGTTTTAGGGTTCATATTAACGCATAAAAAAGATGATGATCAGCCGGTTCACGTTCGAGCAGGACCCCTCTGCCCTCGAGCAAGACTCTTCCGAGCTCAAGCATGTGCGGCAATGCTGGTCGTCGGTTCAAGTCTGATGTTGATCTCGTTCCCTTCATCAATCTTTACTTTGATGACAAGGAGGCGGCTTGGTGCAAGGCCTAATTTGACACTACAAAGCAGCCGACGCATAAGCTGCAGAGCAGGCCAGAGCCGTGTAGTATAAGGAGGACATGTGGACGGCTCTAACCAAGTCGTTTGCACCCCGTGGACTAACAACAACTGGGGAGCAAGGTGAGAAATAGTTGAAAAAGGCGACGACTGAAATGAGAAAGGAAGGAGTTCGGCAAGACGACTTCGGTTTACACATGAAAGTGCTTTGAAAGGTGTCAGTAGGTGCACGGAGCTGGAGCTAGCATGTTGGCCCGGTGGGCCGAGTATTCGCGCACTTTAGAGTCTTCGCCTTTAGAGAGAAATATGTGTGCGCCCCGCAAGAAAGCATATGCGCTAATGCTGGTTTACAATTATGTTAGAGAAATTAATGAAAAATGGTAGTAGTTGGTTTTATGTATAATTATGTTAGAGAAATCTGCAAAATTATTAGTATTTGATTTTTTTTTCGAACCCTAAGACTGTGAGGCAAAAGCCCCACAGCAATTTATTCCATAAAAAAAAAGGTTTATACAAAGTAAAAGAGCCATAAGTACAGCCTACCTACCTGCCTGAGTATAGTAGAAATTACATTAAGCTGCCTATCCAGGCCATAAGGGCATCATGGTGCTTTGCTTTGATCCTATGTCCAACCATAGAAATAACATGAACAAAGCCTCCTTTCCAACCAGCTAAAGTGGGTCTCTCATTTCTAAAGATTTTCCCATTCCGTTGCTTCCATAAATTCCAACATGCCAAGATCACAACCTCCATAAAGAAAAGCTTTCCGAAATCGGCTCTGGCACGAACCGCTGCCTGCTGCACATCCTGGCTATGCGGCCAATCAATTTGTAGGTAATTCCATATCCTCTGGCTGAAATTACACTCAAAGAACAAATGCAATCTATGCTCATATTGACTCGATGGGCACAGCACACAGTGAGTGTCTTCTGTAACTTTCCAGTTCCTTATTTGATTTTGTATAATTATGTTAGAGAAAGCTGTTAGGAAAGTTCGAATTAGATATATGTTGAGAATTGGTACATAGTCAGGACATCACCTACAACACTAGCAACCCACACTTGCCAAATTACGAGAGGCATGGATATATACATAGCTCAGTTATTACTATCATGACCAAAATTGGGATAAACATGAGTTTAAACATTGTAAACAAGATTGTCAAGGTGAGATTCTAAAAAAAATGAAAATTTTGCTTTCATTTTTTAGTGCAAAAATGTGATATTTGTGATTTTCACAATTTCACACAAAGCATATATCTTATTGGAGGCACCGTCCCTGGATATTTAAATTTTGTAACTTTTTTCCTAGATTACATTCATTAAATGTGTTTAATAGCAGTTATCGAAAAAATTGAACTATAAGTGTGTTATAGTTTGGCCATAAAATTAGAAAAAAATCATATAAAGGTACTTTAGCATGATATATTCTATGCAATAGCCCACGAAAAAGTTTGAAAATTCACACCTAGATATGAATGGTCACGCGGACAATTTTGCGATGTTTTAAGAAAACGTAAATAGAGAAAAATGAAAAAAAAATATGAAAAACCTGAGGGAAGCTTCCTCTACTAGTTTCAAGGTCAAATCATAAAAGTACAATACCATAATTTAAAAAAATCACGAAATGGATTACCTTGTATGAAGATTTATGACTTTCAAGCAAATGACCAAACAATAGGTTTTAACATTGTAAATTAGATGATCAAAATGAGATTCTAAGATTAAAAAAATTGTTTTCATTATTTTAGTGTCAGGAAAAGTGATTTTTGTGAAGCGGGTACCATAAATAAGATTGCAAAGTGGACTTTCTCAAATTTCACATAAAGTGTATCATATTGGAGGCACAACCCTTGGATATTTTGAATTTTTAGATTTCTAGCTACATTCCATTCATTAAATGAGTTTAATAGTATTTATCAAAAATAATTAAAATTTGACCTACAAGTCTGTCATAGATTGGTCCTAAAATTAGAAACAAAAAACCATATAAACGTACTCTAGCATAATTCTATGCAATAGCCCACAGCAAGTTGAAAACATCACAACCTAACTCACTAGAAGAAATGTGGCTTTTACCATTCCTGATTTTTGTGGTGGAATGGCCTTTTTTCTGGCTATAAATCGGCTTTTATCACGTAAGGTGTACCGTGGGAAAGAACGCGTGGCTGAACAATGTATCACGGTTCACATAAATCGGTGGTAAATGATTTACACGCATCAATCCCAGATATAGTCGCTGTGGTAGATGCACATAACAGACACATGGCAAACTTCGTTGAGATCACTGTCACACTGTCATCTCTTCTACTACGGATATAAACCGTGGTAAATATCTGGCCTACCTAAGGTCTGTTCAAATTAGATGAGTCGACATGTTAACGTTAACTGCGCTAGCCCATTTAAAACTAAGTGGGCTGACCCATTAAGCCTAGATAAGATGGTACCAATGGATCACAGATCCATGGCTCTATAGTCATACGGAAAGAAGGAAAAGTATTGAGCTGTAAATTCAAGAAAAATAAAAGCAAAGAGGAGCAGTAATTTGAATATTGGCCGTTAGATGTAGACAGACGACATATATGCCATCTAGGATGCTTAAAGGGTCTATGGTCAGTCTGACACCCCTAGACACGGAAGGTGTGCCTTGCGTGACCTCGTAATTCCTACGTGGTGGAGGCAATGGGTCGGTTCATGGTTTTTTCTTCATTTTTCTACATTTCGCTCGAATGGTTGAGGATGGATAGTGCATCAAGTTATTCGCAAGGGGCAACTTCATCGGTAAGATAAGACATTGAGGAGTCCATGGTCAATAGGAGCCGTTGTATTGGCATCCGACTGTTGCATGTCGGTTCATCAACTAAGGTGAGATTTTTATAGCTAACAGAGTAAGGTGTTCCCGCTCCAATTTTCGTCGGCGGTGAGTTCTGTGGTGGCGCCATGTCCTCTTAAAACTTCGCAAAACTACCGGCTACCCCGTTTTGACGCAACAGTAGCCTCCGGCACCATCACCACCCCGCCAGAAGTTGTTGCTTATCACAGTCCATAGACCCAATGGCCTATAGCGTCGACCTCGGCACCGCCGCCGAGCCAACGCCGAAGGACGTTGCCCGCCCAACACCACCACGCACGTGCCGCCTCGGTGGGTACCTAGCACTCGCACCGTCAAATCACCGAAACGTTGCGCCAGGCATCGAGCTATACCCCTGTGATGAGAGGAACCGGCGGCGCCGTTGCTGAACGGGCAAGAAGATAGGGCGGCTGTCCTGGCCCGGCTGCAGCGAGGGTTTATTCCCCCAGGTCGCCGGCGGGAGCAACTGGAAGGATTCCGGTCAACATACACTCTGCTTTAAAAAAAAGAGAGGGAGCATCACCCCAGTTTCTGCAACATACACACTATTCTGATTCTGTGGACTTGTATTCCTGTAAACATGTCGTAGCATAACATATAAGTCAAGACTGCTGATCTTCCAGTTGGACGTATATCCGAGTAACTAAATGCATATGTCAAAACAAGAATAATATAACAATTCCTCTTGGCAATGTGCAACATCCTCCACTGGAGTCAGACTCTGACCAATGCCCATGGGTTGGTAGCGGTAGGTGGACAAGTCTATGCAGAATGGGTTTAGTCTTGATTTCAAATAAGATAACCACCAATCCGTTACGTTAACCTAAGTCTTGCATGCTGCCTAATGGCTACGGTTCGACCGATTCTAGCACCCTGCGTCGGCAATTCAGCGGCGAGGAAGTCTCTTTCTCTAACTTGTCATCCTTTTCAGGATTAGTTAAGGCTAATTAACCCTCAAGGCAAAAGTGCAACAAAAAAGTATAGGTGCCAGCCAATGAATGATGCCCATCGCCTTCACATTCCCATGCATGCAGTTGCTGAGGACGGCGTCGGATTCGTGTTGCTCGATTTGATTGGCCCCGGTCAGCCATTGCAGACGGCCGTTGTCTCTGGATGCCTTGTCCGTTGAGGTGTATAAATAGACCGCAGCTCAGGCTTAGCAAAACACATCCTTCACCAATTAATTACTACTGCGAGTGTTGTGCCAATTAAGCACATTACTGAGTTTGTAGAGAGCAATTGAGCATGGAGAAGCTCTCCATGGCGGCGACCATCTTCTGCGCCGTGGTCCTTGCCGCTCTGGCAGCCGCGGCCGGCGGTGAGGCGGCGGTCGTGGAGCACACCTTTGTCGTGAGTACAATATCATCGTTTTTCTTTCATTTTTTTTTGTCACAGCTCTTTAATTTAATCAGGAGACTATATTTTTCTCCCTTAGAGGTCGTGAATTAAATGTCTGGTTATATTCCATACGATTTTCGGTCGGTGTTGTTTTTGAGTGTATGTAGTGTGGGTTGCAGATAGAGGACTTATTTGATACATCTTGACCTGTTTTTGACCAATCAATGTATATATGAATGATGATTAGGTGCACGAGATGAACCAGACACACCTTTGCAACACGACCAAGATCTACGTGGTGAATGGGCAGCTGCCGGGCCCGACGATCAACGTCACCGACGGCGACACGGTGGTCGTCCACGTCGTGAACCGTCTCCCCCACGGACTCACCATCCACTGGCACGGCGTCCGGCAGATGAGGAGCTGCTGGTCCGACGGCGCCGGCTTCGTGACCGAGTGCCCCATCGCTCCCGGCGGAGAGCGTGTATACCGCTTCAACGTCACCGGCCAGGTCGGCACGCTGTGGTGGCACGCCCACGTTACCTCCCTCCGCGCCACCGTCGCAGGTGCCTTCGTCATCCGGCCCAAGGGTGGGAGTTACCCGTTCCCGACCCCGACCAGGGACGTACCCATCATCATCGGCGAGTGGTGGGAGCTCGACCTCGTTGAGCTTGACAGGAGGATGCACGACGGCAACTTCGACGACAACCCGCTCTCGGCAACAATCAATGGCAAGCTTGGCGACCTCGCCAACTGTTCCGGCAAGCCAGAGGAGAGCTTCGTCCTGGACGTCGTTCGTGGAGAAACCTACATGCTACGGATCGTGAACACGGCGCTCTTCTCCGAGTACTACTTCAAGGTGGCGGGGCACACGTTCACGGTGGTCGGCGCAGACGGGAACTACCTCACGCCATACAAAACCGACATGGTGACCCTGGCGCCGGGCGAGGCCATCGACGTGCTCATGTCCGCCGATGCCCCGCCGGCACACTACCACATGGTGGCCCTCGCAAACCAGCCGCCACCGCCTGATCTGCAGATTCCGTTGTTCGCCTCCCGTGGTCTCGTCCGCTACGCCGGATCCGACAATAACAACAACGGTCTGCCTGTGCCGACGCCGCTCATGCCAGACCAGCACAACACCATGCCGTCCTACTACTTCCACAACAACCTCACCGGCCTCGCCCACCCGGACAGGCACCGTGTCCCCATGCACGTTGACGAACGCCTCTTATTCGTGCTCGGCCTCGGCTCCATCTGTCGTGGCAACAAGACGTCATGCAAGCGCCGTCGGAGTCCCGACACCATCGTGGTGGCCACCATGAACAACGTATCCTTTCGCCACCCGACCAACTCGTCGCTGCTCGAGAGATACTATGAAGGCCGGACGAGTGGCCTATACACAGAAGACCTCCCTGACCGCCCGCCGCACCCGTACAACTACACTGACCGTGACCTGATTGAATCGGGCCCGCTGGAGGAGGTGTTGGAGCCGACATTCAAGGCGACAAAGCTCCGCAGGTTCCGGTACAACACCTCCGTGGAGATCATCTTCCAGAGCACGGCGCTGCTGCAGACCGACTCGAATCCCATGCACCTACATGGCTACGACTTCTTCGTCCTCGCCATGGGGATTGGCAACTACGATCCCAAGACGGACCCCAAGAAGTTCAACTACCACAACCCGCAGCTGAGGAACACAGTGCAGGTGCCCAGGACAGGATGGGCCGCTGTGCGGTTCATCACCGACAACCCCGGGATGTGGTACCTGCACTGCCACTTCGAGTTCCATATCGTCATGGGCATGGCAACTGCGTTCATCGTCGAGAACGGGCCCACGCCTGAGACCAGCCTGCCCCCGCCGCCACCTGAATTCAAGACATGTGGCGCGAATGGCCTCACTCAGCCATAGAGCTAATTAACTCGAGTAAAGGTCTATATACCGTATGTACATCCGTACATGGGTCCAACATTTTATTAATACTAAAAATAAATAAGAACAAATAAATATGGATGCAAGGATTTGTAATTGTATAGATTATTCGTTGTATTGATGGATGATTTCTAATGTAAAAGGGAATATTATTCTTTATCTTGTTTTCCCATTGTAATGTACGTCAAGCTGATCCACTACAATTCAGTGTTGTGCAAAAAGTGACGAGAAATAATAACTGGCTGAATTTTTCTTCAAGCGTATAGGTAAATGACTTATATATGGCCGTTTGTGTTTACTAAACTTTTCTTTACAACCTGTGGTGAAAAGTCAGTGTCATGTTTGGCAAAATCAGATTATAAATTGAATAAGCTCTCAAGCAAATTAAAAGGGAGAGTTTATTTGGCACTCGACTGATTTTCAATTCGCCACAAGTCGATTTTTCTTCCAACCATAAGATGACACGTTGACATTCGATTGTTCCTATTTCATCAGAGGTTGAAATTTAGAATTCATATACATGTAATTTTCAAGGTATATACATGTAATTTACGATATGCTTATAGGAGAAAAATAAAATATGGAAACATCACTTCCCTACCTGTCTTTTGATATATTAGTCAAGACGGAACCAGCAGCGCCGGCGTACGCCCAGCGCCCCTCAAGGGCGCGCTGACGGCACGGTGATGGATGCCCTCGGCGGCGCTCTGCCTCTGGGATGCCAGCGCGCGGATGGTGTGGCCGTCGCTGCCGGCTGGACGGACTCCCGTGCCGCCGCGACCCCGACGACAAAGTCCGTACAGGCAGATGTCAGAAGCATGCAGCCCTGGCCCACCTCTGAGCCTGGCCCCACCGCCCTCGTTGCAAGGCCAGAAGAGGAAAGCGTGGTGGGGTGAAAAAGCGCGCAAGGATCGAGGCCGCCCTTGCCAAAGCTGCTTCTGCTGCGGATCCCAGGCCGACCGATCCGTTTCTTCGGACGGGCGTGCACGCGACCTCGACAGCTGGCGACGTCGCATTGGATAAGAACGCCTCTACTCCTGCTGACGGGCCCACCACTTCCCCAACTCGTGTGTCGCCTTCTACGCAGGGAGACAGCGGCTGCAGTGCTGACTTGTCCTCAGCCAACCGAAGCGCGCCCAGGGATCAGGAAAGCCAGTCCACGACAAGCGAGGTTCCTGATTCGCTACCAGAAGCGTACCCTACCGCTCCCGTGGACGATCCTCTGTCGGGACAAAGAGAGACTGCACCCTCGTCAGCTCCGGACGTACGCGCTAGCACCACTCGCCTAGCCGCCATGACGCGGGAGGAGGCGGCGCAGATTCAAACCGCTGAGGGAGCCACCTGTGCCCTAGACTTGGAGTTGGGCCCTAGCCAGGTTGGGCCTCTCAATGCGCGGGTTCGCATCCTCCAAAGGCCCAACACGCCGGACAGGCCCACCCCGACCGCCTCGAGCCCAGAAGCCATCTCCCCAACCTCACCCACGACACCGGGCACGTTCGCGTCCGCCGCCGTGACATGCGCGCCAACCCCGACTCCAGTCCGCGACCCCGCGCGCTTCGCCTCCCCCCGGTCACGCTGCATCGCCATCGTCCGCGCTCAAGATCTGCTGCACCTTGCCTGACCCTTGGTGAATTCTTGGCCACGGCCACGAAGACGCTATGCCCAGTACTTCCCACGCCCGGGCGCAAGCAGCGCCGACAGCCTCTGAGTTTCACCGCGCCGCGTCGTGGGCGATCTGCCACCCCTTGTGCCACTCCTTGCGCCAAGACTGCCAGCAGACCAACCGCGGAGCGACGTGCGCAGGTCCAACTGCTCCGCACTCTTGGCATCGTCGGAGTGGATCAGGTGATCACCGGCGAAGCTATGAAGGCCTATGATGGGGTGTTCACCACGCCCATCCCCATTGATATCCTGCGCGCGATGGCGGCGTTGATCGGTCGTGAGCTCCCCTCCGACCCGTCTATTGCGTCGATCACTACGGTGATTGCAGGAAGCGAGGCCGAGGCTTAGTCGTGCTGCTATGCTCGATATGTCGAACCCGTTCTTCATGGATCACGGCCTGAAGATTGTAATTTGGAACATGCGCGGCCTCAACTCTCGCGCTAGACGCATCGCAATACGCTCGCTGATAGTAACCACTGGTGCATCCATCATCTGCTTCTAGGAAACAAAGATGGAGTCCATCTACTTGTCAACTGTCCTTGAAGCACTTGGCTCGGACTATGATGACTACGTGTACCTGCCCGCAATTGGCACACGTGGCGGCATCTTACTTGCGTGGAAGAGCAGAGAGGTGACGATCACCAACCAGACATTCACGACGAACACCTTGTCTGCCCAGGTGTCTACACCATCCAACGTCGCCACCCCTTGGTGGCTCACCGTTGTCTATGGCCCGCAGCAAGACGATGACAAGACCGCGTTCCTTCAAGAAATTCGCGACACACGCGCCAACTGCCCTGGACCATGGCTGCTTTGCGGAGATTTCAACCTGATCTACCGCGACGAAGATAAGAACAATGGTAACCTTAACCGACGGATGATGCGGTGCTTCCGGCGCGTGATCAACGACCTGGCTCTCAAAGAGGTCTACCTCAATGGCCGGCGATATACGTGGTCCAACGAGCAAAACCCGCCGACCCTGGTTCATCTAGATCGCGTCCTTTGCACCGCGGACTGGGAGGAACAGCACGGCGAATGCCACCTCCATTGCTTGGCCTCGGTCGTCTCGGACCATAGCCCCCTCATTCTTGACTGCTCGCCGCTTCCCCAAGCCCAGCGACGCTTTCATTTTGAGGACTATTGGACACGCATCGATGGGTACCAGGAAGTGGTCGCGGCTGCATGGAACTCTGTTGACGACGCCGACCCTTTCCGTCGCATTATGCGCCGCAAGCAGACCACCGCACGCAAGCTCACGAGTTGGAGCATGCACACCGTCGGCAACATCCGAGACCAACTCGCGATCTCTCGCGAGCTGCTGCTTCGCTTCGATACTGCCCAAGAGACGCGGCAACTGACGCCCCATGAGGACTGGCTTCGCGAACAGATCAAGCTGTCCTATCTTGGTCTCGCCTCGCTCAAGCGAACCCTGGCGTGCCACTGCGCGCATCGCATTCCTCAAGGACGGTGACGCGAAACGTCTTTCTTCCACCGCTAGTGCACCTACCGCAAGCAGAAGAACATGATCCACAACCTGACGGTGGACGACGCCGTGCTCACGGACTCTGCCGACATGGCCGCAGCGACACACGCGCACTTCGACTCCCTACTTGGGACCGACCTGCCTCGCGACTGCGCCATCGACCTCCAAGACTTCATCGAGCCCGCCGCCCTGGACGAGCTTGATGCCCCTTTCGGCGAAGAGGAGATATGGCATGCCGTGAAGCGCTTGTCGGCGCGCAAGGCGCATGGACCCGATGGCTTCACCGCCGAGTTCCTGCGTTCTTGCTGGCCCGTCGTGAAGCATGACTTCGTCTGCATCTTTCAGCAACTGTACGAGCTCCGTGGCCGGGGGTTTTGCCGCCTGAATCAAGCGCTGCTTACGCTGATCCCCAAGCGCGCCGACGCGGCAAGCTTAGGCGACTACAGACCTATAAGTCTAATCCACCTCGTCGCCAAGATCTTCGCCAATGTGCTCTCACTCCGCCTCACGCCACGCCTCAATGAGTTGGTCAGCCCTGTCCAGAACGCATTCATCCCCGGGCGCAGCCTGCACGACAACTTCATGCTCGTGCGGCAATCAGCGCGCCTCCTACACCAGCTCGGGGAACCCCGCGTGCTCCTAAAGCTAAACCTGGCAAAGGCCTTCGACTCGGTCTCGTGGCCGGTCATGTTCGATGTCCTACGCCGATACAGGTTCAGCGAGCGCTTCCTTGGATGGCTTGCCCTACTCCTCTCATTTGCGAGCCCCAAGGTCCTGCTGAACGGTGCACCTGGGCCGCCAATTTGGCACCGCCGCGGCCTACGCCAAGGCGACCCCTTGTCACCGCAGCTCTTCGTGCTCGTTGTGGACATGATGGGCGCCTCTTCCGCCGCGCGATCGAGCTCAATGTTCTGCGGCAACTGCACCCACGACGCCCGATCCCCGTCATATCTCTGTACGCCGATGATGTCATCTTGTTTTGCCACCCATCGCCGGCGGACACCCTCACCGTCAAGAAGATTCTGCAACTTTTCGGGCGCGCATCAGGTCTGCGTCAGAAAAGCACCGCCACGCTGATCAAGTGTGCCACGGATTTGGCAGCGCCTGTCATCGCCAACCTCGAGTGCCCAATCGTCGACCTGTCGATCACCTATTTGGGCATCCCACTCACCATACGACGCCCTACCGCCGCCCAACTACAGTTCGTGGTCGACAAAACCGCCGGGAAGCTCCCCACCTGGAAGGCGCACCTCATGGACAAGGCCGACTGGCCTTTGTCAAATCGGTTCTGAGTGCGATCCCAATTCAACAGCTCCTCGTGCTCGCTCTGCCAAAGAGGATCCTCAAGCTCCTCAAAAACATCCAGAGAGGATTTCTTTGGGCCGAACGCGCTGCTGCCAACGGTGGCCACTGCCACATCAATTGGCGACGCGTTTCTCGCCCAATCCACCTGGGCGGCCTTGGTGTGCGCGATCTAGAGTGCACTGGCCTGGCATTGCGCACCCGATGGCTGTGGTTCAGCAACTTGGACGATGACAGGGCCTGGAGTGGCCTCGATCTGCAGTTTACGCGAGAACACACCTTCTTCGCGTCCACCTGCATGATCCTGGGCAATGGGCAGCGCGCACGATTCTGGGAAGACCGCTGGCTCAATGGATGTTCCATCTCTCAAATCACGCCCCAGCTCTATGCCCTAATCCCCAAGCGAAGACGCAAGGCCAGAACCATTGCGGATGGTTTGCTGGCAAATCGATGGGCAACAGACATCCATGGTACCCTCGGCATTCAGGAGATTGGAAAGTACCTGTTACTTTGGCGAGCCCTTGAGCGCGTCGCTCTTTCTACCGAGCCAGACCGCATGCACTGGCTGTGGACTTCCTCCGGCAAATACACGGCCAAGTCAGCATACCTCGCCACCTTCCATGGCTCGACCACCTGCCCGACGTGGAAACTAACCTGGAAGCCTTGGGTGCCGCCGCGTGTGAAGCTATTCCACTGGCTCGCCAACCTTGACCGCAGCTGGACAGCTGATCGACTCGCCCGTCGTGGCCTGCCGCACCCGCCGCGTTGCCCACTCTGCGACCAGGAGCCAGAAACGATCAAGCACCTGATCATGGAGTGCCCTTTCTCCAAGCAGGTGTGGCATGAGATACTCTTGTGGCTGCACCTCACTTGTCGGGTGCCCGCCGGCGAAGACACCCTCATGGATTTCCATCAGTTAGAATGAAGTGTGGAGTTGAGGATACATCTACTGCTAATTTCTTGAGAAGCTTTGTGATGTCTTCATCATTTTCATAACTAGGTTTAACATTATCTACCCATGCTGGAGTGACAGTAGTGATCATGGAGTTGAGAGTATCATCTGGTTTGTCTCTACGAGACAAAGCATCTGCAACAATGTTTTCCTTGCCCTTTTTGTATTCTATTGTGTAATCAAATTCAAGTAATTTCAGTAAGAGCTTGTGTTGGACACCTTCTGTCAGTCTCTGTGTTGCCACGTGTTGCAGACTTTGGTGATCAGTTTTCACCACAAGCTTATTTCCCCAAAGATAAGGTCGCCATTTCTTGATTGCTTCCAAGATTGCTAGGGCTTATTTTTTCATAAACTGATTGAGCTGCTGCACTAGGACCCAATCCTCTACTGAGAAATGCTAGGGGTTGTCCACGCTGCATAAGCACCGCACCGATGCCACTGCCACATGCATCCGCTTCAATTACAAATGGTATTGTGAAGTCGGGGAGTGCCAATACAGGGCTGGTAGTCATGGCCACTTTTAGTTTCTCAAATGCTTCCATTTGCTCAGGACCCCAGACAAATGAGTCCTTCTTCAAGGCATCAAACAAGGGACGGCAAATAATTCCATAATGCTTAATAAACCGACGGTAGTATCCCGTCACTCCCAGTATTCCTCGAAGTTTTGAAACTGAAGTAGGAACCGGCCATTTGAGAATATTCTCTATCTTCTCAGGATTAGTGGTTACTCCATCTTTGGAAATGACATGGCCGAGATAAGTAACTTGAGAAGTTGCAAATGTACATTTGTTTCTTCGAAGGTATAATTTGTTCTTCTTCAGAATTTCCAGTGCAATCTTCAGGTGTTGTTTGTGTTCCGACAATGAAGAGTTGTATATCAAGATGTCGTCAAAGAACACAACGATGAAATTTCTGATGTAAGGAGCGAAAATGGTGTTCATCAGATTTTGAAACGTGGCTGGGGCATTTGGGAGGCCGAAGGGCATCACGGTGTACTCATAGTGTCCCAAATGTGTCTTGAATGCCATTTTTGGGATATCAGCCGTGGCCATCCTGATTTGATGATATCCAGACTTCAAATCTAGCTTGGAAAAAACCACTGCACCATGTAGTTCATCTAGTAAATCTTCAATTACTGGCATAGGGAACTTGTTCTTGATGGTTATTGCATTAAGTAGTCTGTAATCCACACAGAGTCTCCATCCCCCATCTATCTTTCTTACCATCATAGCTGGTGAAGAAAATGGGCTAAGACTAGGCCTAATCTCCTGATTATGCAAGAGTTCCTTGATAATAGCTTCCATCGCATCTTTCTGATAATGCGGGACACGATAGGGCCGCAAATTTGGTGGTTTAGCACCTTCTTGCAGCAAGATGTGATGGTCACACTCCCTTGATGGTGGTAAGCCTTCTGGTGATTTGAAAACATCTTTGAAAAACTCCAACATTGTGTGAAACTCTTCAGGTACTTCAGTTTCTTTTTCATCAGTTGTTGGTATTAGTGGAGTGATCTGCAGCAAGTAGCCCAATACTTTCTTCTGGCACAGTTTACTCATCTGTGTGGCAGAGATGATGTGTGGGTGTTGTGTATGGTCCATCAATTTTATTGGACGTCCATTCTTTGTCACAATCAGTTCCCTTTTTTTTAGATCAAGCCCAATAGGACTGTACTCATAAATCCAATCTGTGCCAAGAACAATATCAAATCTTTTCAATGGTAACACTTTGAACACAGATTGAAAAGTATACCCTTGTATAGTGTACTTGGTTGATTCCAACCATGAATCTGAGATCAGATGGGATCCTCCTGCAATGGCAACCTTAGTAGCTTGAGATTTCTTTGTGATGAAATTGTTGGCTTCGATGAAACTGCTACTGATAAATGTATCTGAGGATCCACTGTCAACTAGTGCGACTGCTCGCTTGCCCCCAATGGTCAGCAATAGTGAGAATGTTGTTTTGCTTGGTATGCCTGTGGCAGCTTGTGACGAAATCTCCATGTATATCGTCGCTGGTGGTTGTTCAGGTTGAGGAGTATTTGAAGCCGTGTGGAAGTGCTGCTCAGTTGCTTGTTCTTGTGGTTGTTGCTCCACTTCCTCACTTTCATCATCAATTTCTTGTAAAATATGGAGTGTGCGCCCGTTTCTGCATCTATGCTGCCTGTTCCATGGCTCTTTGCAATACCAGCAATTTTTTACTTCCCCGACTGCAGGGTTCACCGGGCCAGTATTCTGTGGTTTGGTAATAAGGGGAGCAGCCTGTGGTTTGTTCCATTGAGGGAGCTGTTGTTGTTGCTGGAAACGCTGACGATATGCTGGTGCAGCAGTCAACAGCTTTTTTGAATTTGCTGCCTTCTCATATATTTTTGAGTACCAATAGCATTCCAACAAACTATTTGGTCTCTGTCCAGCTACATCGTGTTTCACTTCAGGTTTCAATCCACCAATATAGCAACTCAACAGGAAGCTTTCTTGCAAGTATGGGTGGTCTCTTTTTACCAAGGAGACACACTCCTCAAATTTATCTATGTATGCTGCTATCATGTGTGTCTGTCTGATGTTTTGCAACATTTCCACAGCCTCGTGAGCATTGGCATCGGTAAAACGATCAGCAATCAAGTTGCAAAATTGTTGCCACGTAACCATTTGCCATGGCACACAAATGTTCTTCAACCAGGTTGAAGCTCTGCCTTGGAAGTGCCCTGTTGCTATGTTGACCCACTGCTCATATGGTGTGCTAGTCATGTCGTAAAAAAATTCACAAGCAATCAGCCAACCAATAGGATCTTCTCCAGAGAAGAGTGGTATTTCCAGTCTGGGTCCTTTCAACACAACCTCTGCATAATATGAGTTTCCTCCCAACTGAGTAGCATAGGTGTTTCTTTGATCATTGTATAATTGAACTCCTGACTGATATACTGTGGGAGCAGTATTGCCATTGACATACTATCATGTAACCGGGTTGTACATGTGTGAAGGAACATATTGAGGAGCAATCAAGGGATTGTAATAGCCAAAATTGCCTGATGGTATCTGTTGTTGTGGTGCTTGCTGTTGCATCGTGTTCGTGTATGGTGGTTTAGGTAGTAAGGTGGGAGGGCTAATTGTGGGAATGGTGGGTGGGGAGATTCGAAATGGTCCACTGGCTTGTGTGCCATCCTTGACTGTGGACATCACCGTACCCGTCAGTGTATACAGGTGCCAACGAACTAGGAACTGAAACTGTATGAAAAGTGTATGGTTGTGTGGTGTTCTGAACTTGCTGGAACGCAGTTTGTAAGTTGGTGACAGGTAAAACAGTGGAACTCTCACCAGAAACAACGCCCTTTTGCTTCTCGTGTTGTTCAACTCGAGATGAACCTGAAGGGTCTGTTATGGGTGGTGTTGGGGGAGCTGTCTGCTTGAGAATTTGCTGCAGCATTCCTTGCAGATTGAGTTCCATGTCACCCAATTTCTTGTCCATCAGTGAAATAACCGCCAGTTCAGACTTCATTCCTTGTACCTCTTGCTTTAGTTGGTGCAAATCGGCCAATTCTGTGCGAATCTCATGCATCTCTTCCTGCAATCGATCGATTGCCTGCTGACCCTTGAGACGGGTTCCTTCCGCCATCGGAGCGAGATCAGTGCAAGGGGGATGAAGCCTTGTCCTGTAACCTCTCGATCCGGCTCAACTCCAAACGTACCACGGGTATGGAATCGGGGATGTTACAGCGGTGCCAACCCAATCCAACCTGAGGAACGATCGCCACCAGCAGCGCACGGATCCGGTTCGAGTACAGGAATGTTACAACGAAGACAGAGTGTCAATGAAACCTTACTCGGTCGACCAGATCTGCGCCCGAATGTTCGCCACCGCACAGCTTCCGCACCGCCGCCGGGAACAGGGAGGGAAGGGTGGGATTTTACGAGAGATCCCAACCACCCTTCGTCCTCTGCTCCAAAACGCCGCCGAGAACTGATTGGCTCTGATACCCTTGTGAGGACTAGAACGAGATGAACACGGAAATCACACAGGGAATTGGTAATTGCGGGAAATTGCTCCGATAACTTCACTTCCAGAGGAAGGATTGGGGTTCATACGAGGTACATCGAAGGAGGAGCAAACCCTAGCTATACTACGACTAGAGAATATGATTTGTTCCAACTTAATCTATCTCTGCTACCTACCCAGGCTTAAGACATGTCAGCGAGCACACAGCGAGCTGCGATACAAGAATGAGAAGATAAACAGTAACAGCTGGAATGATCACAGCCACACGATCGGATACCGCTTCACCAGAGCATCCTAGCCGTCCGTTAACTGACGAGAGAAGTATGACCGCAGTTCTTCAGGTTCAGTAGTTTAGGGTCGTGACACGGACCGCGGACGCGCAGCCTTTCCAGCCCAGGTGACGTCCGCAGCAGGATCATGGCGAGCTCCGTCAGCTCCGGCTCCCCACCGAAACCTGTGATGAAAATCCTACGCAGACTCCTCGCCAGGCAACCCTCGGGCCACGTGATGTTTGGCTCCGTCGTCGCCAGCGGCAGTGCCGCAGATCAGATTGCTTATCATCCAAAACCTGCGCCCAGTGAAACGTCCTTGAAAAACACATGAAGTAGTGAACGTAGTTGGCTGCACGTGAAGTGAATATACCTCGAGCTTCAGACTTTCGATTAAACGACAGGCTTTTACTCCCTCCGTATCAAAATATAAGTCGCAGTAGTCACTTACCCCACATATGTATGTAGACATGTTTTAGTGCAAGATTAATGTAAGTGACTAGTGAATCTTGCACTAAAACATGTCTACATACATATGTGTGGTAAGTGACTAGTGTGACTTATATTTTGACACGGAGGGAGTAGGAGATAAGAGACTGAAACAATGTTGCCGCCCCAAGAATTCAGGAGCAAAAGGTTGATGATCCGCAGACCCGCGAACCTTCGGTCATACCGCAGCTGTTCAGGAGACACCTAAGATAAAAAAAACATCTCAATTCTCAAAAAACAAGTTGATGAACTGCCGCGACATTCTGCCGAGAGAGAGGAGCTTGACGTACCACGATAGGTGACGGGAACTGCAGGAACAGAGTCTTGAGCCCAGGGAGAGTGCCCAGGCAGTCTAGGGGGCTCTGGTTCTTTCGCATTAGGAGGAGCTTCAGCATGTGGAGGAGCGGCACATATGCGTACTCCACGGCAATCCGCTTACCGGAGTAGTCAAGCTGGAGCAGTGCCGGCCCATGAATTCTCATGCTCTGTAGGTTTTTGCAGCGCTCCACAGCCAGGTGTTGGAGCCGCGCGTTCACGACTTGCAGCTGGACGATCCGGTGGCAGCAGGTGATCACTAGCTTTCTCAGGGCCCCGCAAAGGTCAATCAAAATTTCTACTTCCATGTCGGTAATCGAGACAAACTCCAGCTTGACGACCGCCATCAAAGGGAAGGGGGTTGCTGGACCCATTGCTGGGGCCACCTTCAGGCCGCAGTTTTTAAGACACAGCTTCCTCATCTGGGATCCCACAGATGCAATTCTGTGCAATGGGAAGTCGTACGGTTCCACATGGCTTCCTCCCATGGCTTCTCTTGCGGGCAGTGCGGAGCACGAACAGCCTCACCTGGGTCGTGCTCTCCGCAAGCGCCGTCCACCAACGGTCGACCTCATTGGCAGGGCGCAGGTCAGATAGGGAAACCACAGACTGAACACCTCAACTCCGGTGGCACTGGCACCACGAGTTAGTAGCATCGTGTCCACCTTCCGTATGAACTCGGTTGCTCGAGCCTCGTAGAGTTGACCGTCGGTTCCTTCTTCTTGGATGCCATCCACGCCGATGGTGTGGGCGTTGAGGACGAGCTTGGGGACACTCTTCCAGAGGTGCCTCCATCCGGTGGCGAGGCAACTCGTGGTAGCGGCGTCATGTATCGGTAGCCGGGAGAGGATGCAAACAAGGATCTCGTCCGGTAACACGCTGATCCAATCTGCGTGATCGCCCTGCACACGAAGGAATAGGTGGATGGTTAATCATATATTTGTGACTGATCGATGCAGTACTCTTGTTATCTGATAGTCAGACCTGAGCAGTGGAGTGGTATGTTTTTTCGCACTGCATCACCATGTTTTTGCTGGGCTGACGGAGGGCTTAGCCGACTCGCGGTAGAGGAGTTTTCATGATCAGTGAGCTGCATAGGTGGGTAGGTTGCGAGTTGTATGCATAAAGAGATCATGTATTTCAGCTCACGTGCTTTGCATTTTACTAGAAGTACAATTAATCATACAGCAAGACATATAACAGAGCAAACATTTAATTTGCCAGAACAAATGATCCAAAATGGAAAACATTTACATGAAACAGATTGCATTTCATAATAACATTATCTGTCATCAAAGAGCAGACACAACTTAAATATTTTCATGTTGCTTGCAGTATTCATCTCTTGTGCAACCATTACTAGACTTCTTACTGAATGTCTAAATCACCAACTCAGAAAATAAAGGGATACTGGTTTGAATGGTTTAGGTAGAAAATCACTTGCCCTATTACCATATTAAAACTGAAAATAACTTTGAATGCTTTAGGTGATACTCATATAGTCATATTGCTACTACTGATATTAAATATCATTGAAAGATACTGCAGTACTATTTAACTAAATGTCACCATTGTGATTTCACATAGGAAAATCCTTAACCTTAAGGCATACACAGGAGATGCAAACAACATATGTTTTCGCTCAATTTCACCCTGATAAATATGAACAAAATAATCTTCAAGCAAATGACATTTGCGATCAAGAACTGACGTTCACACAGTTTCAAGACATCTCATTAACCCAAACAAAGCACAAGCTATACACCAATGGAAGACATTAATCACCGTGAAGTATAAAGTTGCTTAATAAAGCAATACATAATAAACAGCAAGGTGCAAGTATTATGCCCTTCTCTGGAAAAATCAACCGCATCGACCAGACACGCTTAAACTAAACAAATCATTTCATACGAAGAATAACCTTTCTTCCATAAGCAAAAACAAAATGTTTCCACTCTAAATTTGGAAAAAAAAGATTATGGAAAAACTAGGACAATTTATTCCCATGAAAAAAACAATCCAGCTATAGCTTGGCAGCCGTGGAGGCAACAAATTCTCCAAGGAAATCAAAATGCAAACGTTTGTAATTTATCATATGAAGATATTATCAAATAGGTAAACTGAAAATAGTTACATAGGGTTATACAAACTGCAAATAAAAATATCAGGCAAAGATATTCAGTCAACCCAAATAACAGTGTTATTTCCAATCCTTATTGATATCGTTAGGATGTCTTGTTCATGAAGCTTCCGGTTGCACGTATAAATAAGACACTACAAAATTCTATCCAAACTGGAGCAAGGATTAAATCTAGTGAAAAGCCAAAATTGGAAGTCTTAAGCCCTCTTATCGACACAACAATGCAGGTAAAAAAAAGAAAATAGGCCCATCTAGATATGACATTAAGCAAGTCGCAAAACTCCAGGGTAAAGTTTTTCTAAAAGAAACTCCAAGGTAAAAGGGATTAGCACAGACTCATGATGACCATCCGACTAAAACTAACCCTTTAGCATGGCAAAACTCGCACAGACTTGCATAGTTATTCTGGGGGAAATTGTTTTTTCGATAAAGATTCTGGGGAAAATATAGCTGCGGCTTAAATTATGTTCAGAACAGCTATGCACACAGACCCCGATAGTACCCCCCCCAAACAGTAACCCAATAACGCCGCCGAAACGTGCCACATTTCATCGTGATACAAACGAAACCCACCGAGCCATCGCAACAATCCGCCGCCTCTACCAGTCAAGCTTACTAAACCGCCCACAAAATTGCACAAAACATTCCAACCAAAACCTTGACTAAACCCCAAAGGCCTAAGAAATTCCCCACCGCGGGCACTTGGGAACACTAGCCCCGGGCGCTCAAAAGCGACCAAGAGCGCTGAATTTACGGGTGACCCCGCACGGAGAAGCCCGCAGTGCGGCGGCCGGAAGCCCTAATTGGTAGACGAACTGAAGCATCAAGCATGGTTGCGATCGGGGATGGGGGAGCGGTTAGAGTACTCACGCCGGCGGCGATCGGAGAGGCGCGGCTGCCTCGGCCGCTCTTCCTTCCTCCCTTGGTCTCTACCCCTTCCCGTACCGTACCTTCGTCCTCTCTCTCTCTCTGCTTCGCTTGGTACAGAGCTTTGTGCTCGAGGAGGTGAGGATACACAGATAGATGGGAATGGACCGAGTCTTTATTTTTTCTCGCGTCCAGTGAACAGCGGAATCGTGAGGCTGACACGTAGGGACCACTGCCATTGCACTGCCCGGGAGACGTGCTGCGTCTCGTGGCAGACGAGGCCGGCCAAGTTTTTTTTTTTTTGAACAAGGCCAGGCATTTCTTGCTTCCTCATCTCTAACACCCTGCCGTCCTTTTGGGCGATGCCTCCAACATGGAGAAGATCTTATCTTCTGCAAAAGGTTGTAGTACAGTACTTGTAAACAAGATTGTCAAAGTGAGATCCTAAAAAAATGAAAATTTTGCTTCCATTTTTAGTGTAAATATTTTTGTGAAGCACGTATCATAAATAAGAATACAAATTGGATTATCACAATTTTCACACAAAATATATATCAAATTGGAGGCACCATCTCTAACTATTTTGAATTTTTAACTTTATTGCAAGATAACATTCATTAAATATGTTGAATGGCATTTATCAAAAATAATTTAAATTTGAACTTCACGTCTGTTATAGTTTGACCCTAAAATTACAAAAAAAAATCATATAAAGGTATTTGAGCTTGATTTTACGCAGCCCTCGAGAAAGTTCGAAAAATTACCACACCTAGATATGAATGCATGGTCACACGGACAATTTTGGCCCGGTTTTCAAAAAACACATAAAGAGAAATATGAAAAATTCTTCATAAATTTGCAATATCATAATTTATAAATAAAAATTCTTCACTAAATGTACTACCTTGTGTGAAGATTCATGACTTTCAACCAACTGAACAATGAAGGTTTTAACATTGTAAATAAGATTATCGAAGGGAGATACTATTTTTTTGAAAAGTTTCATTCTCATTATTTTTAGTACCAAAAAAGTGTTTTTGTGAAGCGGGTACCACAAATAAAATTGCAAAGTGGACTTCTAAATTTTCACATAAAGTATATCATATTGGAGGCACAACCCTTGGAATTTTTTATTTTTTTAAATGTTTAGCTATATTCTATTCATTAAATGAGTTTAACGGTATTTATGAAAAATAATTAAAATTTGAACTACAAGTCTGTCATAGTTTGGTCCTAATATTAGGAAAAAATACATATAAATGTACGCTAGCATGATTATATGCAATAGTACCCAATAAGTTGAAAAAATCAGCACCTAAATCACTTGAAGAAAAGTGGCTTTCACCATGCTTGATTTTGCGGTAGAGAATGGCCTTTTTTCTGGGCTAAATCGGTTTTTACCACGTAAGGTGTACCGCAGTAAAAAGCGTGGCTAGACGATGTATCACGGTTCATAGAATATGTGGTAAATTGTTTAGGCATGAACCATAGGTAAGGCGTCGTGGTAGATACATATAACAAACACGTGAAAAACTCCATTGAGATCACTGTCACACTGACATATCTTCTGCCACAGGTATAAACCGTGGTAAATATCAGGCTTACCTAAGGTCTGATTAAATTAGGTGGGCTGACCTGTTAGAGGGGATCCAGGTCAAGGATAAGAGCCAGCAAGAGGTGAGCGGGGATGTGCTTGTTAGCACAGAGGCGAGGAGTAATACACTTCATTTGTCTTCTTTCCGCTTCGGAGTATTTAAAATTAAGGATGGATCGGAGATTAGATTCTAGGAGGACAAATGGTTAGGTAATACCACCCTCCGGGATCAGTATCCGGCTCTATACAACATTGTTCGACACAAGGGGGATACCATAGCTACGGTTATGCAGTCTTCACCACCCAATGTGACGTTCAGGCGGGATCTAATTGGGCCGAGACTAACGTCTTGGAACGCCTTGCTGGCACGGTTGACATCAGTTCAACTTACACAAGGTATCGATGAGTTTTGTTGGAATTTATGTGGGAATGGAAAATTCTCGGTAGATTCCATGTATAGGGCGTTAGTCCATTCCGATGTACCACTCGATAATGATAAAAAAATATGGCAAATGAAGATTCCGCTTAAACTAAAAGTGTTTACTTGGTATCTTCGTTGGGGTGTCATTTTAATAAAGGATAACCTTGTTAAGCGGAATTGGCATGGAAGTACAAAGTGTGTGTTTTGTCCACATCAGGAGACAATAAAACACTTATTCTTCGAGTGCACTTTTGCGCGTTCTATGTGGTCATCTATCCAGATAGCTTCTAACTTATATCCACCCAAGTCTGTCGCCAATATTTTGGCAATTGGCTACATGGGATAGACAAAAAGTTTAATTGTTATTAGGGTGGGAGCGATAGCCGTTGTATGGTCGCTTTGACTATGTAGAAATGACAAGGTTTTCAATAATAAAGATGTTTCTCGTTTGCAGGTACTCTACCGGTGCACAAATATTCTTCGTTCATGGTCCACCTTACAACGGGCGGGGTATCGAGACCTCTTTATAAAGGCATGTGCACGTTTGGAAGGGGTGGCAAGGGATATTTTTACCCGTCATGGATGGTGCTTGATCGCCGCATTGGTCCTCCATAGGCATTGGCGTTCGTCTCAGGCATTGACTTTTTACTTACACATGATTGTAATCCATCTACTGCTGTTTTTTTTTCTTTTTTTCTGGTGGATTGCGGCTGTGTGCATTCTTATGCAGAGGTCGGGTGTAATGCTTAAATTTTAAGTAATAAAGCCCTTTATCAAAAAAAATTGTCTTCTTTCGGGAAGATAAGATTACTAATATGGCACCCAAGATATTACCACTTTATAAAAAAAGGAGTAAGCAGCTCGATCAAACCGTTGGGTTGGTGATCAAAGCATGTTCTAACTGCATTTAACTGGGTTAACCCAATAAACTAAGTGAGTTGACCCGCTAAGCCTAGATAAGATGGTACGAATGAATAACAAATCCATGGCTTTATAGTCTTACAACAAGAAGGGAAAGTATTGAGCTATAAATTTAAGAAAATATAAGCAAAGAGGTAAAACATTTTCACAGCAGTAATTTGAATATTGGCCGTCAGATGTAGACAAACGACACATATGCCATCTAGGATGCGTAAAGATTCTATGGTCTGTCCATCACCCCTAGACGCCTTGAGTGATCTGGTAGTTCCAGGGTGGATGCAATGGTTCATGGGATTTTATTCACTTTGCTACATTTCGCTCTCGAAGGGTTGAGGGTGGGATAGTGCATCAAATTATTCGGAAGGGCCAACTTGATCAGTAAGATAAGACATCAATGAGTCCTTGGTCAACATGAGCAATTGTATTGCATGTCGGTTCATTAACTAAAGGCAAGATTTTTATAGCTGGAATAGTAAGTGTTCCCACTCCAATTTTCTTCGCCGTTGAGTTATGTGGTGGCGTTGTGTCCATAAAAACATTGCAAAACTATCGGCTACCCCTTTGACGCAACAGTACCTTCCGGCACCATCACCACCCTACCAGAAGTCGTCGCTAACGACGCTCGAGAGGTCCCATGGCCTATAGCATTGACCTCGGCATCGCCGCCGAGCCAACGCCAGAGGACGTTACCCGTCCAACACCACTGCGCACGTGTCCCACATCGTGTACCCCTGTGATGGCAGTTACCGGCGCCGGCGCTGCTGAGCGGGGAAGGAAGAGGGGGAGGCTGTCCCGGCCCGGCTGCGGCAAGGGTTTATTCCCCCATATCGTCGGCGGGAGCAACCGGATGGATTCGGGTCAAACATAGAGTCTCCCTTTTTTTTCCTAAATGGGGAGCATCGCCCCAGTTTCTACAACATACGCTAGCTATGCTGGTCGAGTGGACTTGTAAACATGTTGTAGCATAACATAAGTCAAGACTGCTGATCTTCCAGTTGGACGTATATCCGAGTAACTAAATGCATATGTCAAAACAAGAGTAATATATATACCAGGTCCTCCTGGCAACGTGCAACATCCTCCACTGGAGTCAGACTCTGACCAATGCCTATGGGTTGGTAGCGGTGGGTGGACAAGTCTATGCATGATGGGTTTAGTCTTGATTTCAAATCTTTATCTAAAAAAAGTCTTGATTTCAAATCTTTATCTAAAAAAAGTCTTGATTTCAAATAAGATAAACCACCGTGACGTTAACCCAAGTCTTGCATGCTGCCTAATGGCTACGGTTCGACCGATTCTAGCTAGAGCACTGTTGCCATCTCCTGAACTCTTGACCCTGCGTCGTTAATTCAGCGGCGAGGAAGTCTCTTCGTGTAAAGTCACCGCGATTGACTTGTCATTCTTTTCAGGATTAGTTAAGGCTAGCAAAAGTGCAACAAAAAAGTATACGTGCCAAGCCAATGAACGATGCCAATCGCCTTCACATTCCCATGAGGCCTCGCTTAGCTCGTCGTCGGTTTCGTGCTGCTCCATTTGATTGTCCCAGTCAGCCATTGCAGACGGCCGTTGTCTCCCGATGCCTTGTGCCGTTTGAGGCTGTATAAATAGACCGCAGCTCAGGCTTAGCAAAACGCATCCTTCACAAATTAATTACTACTGCGAGTGTTGTGCCAATTAAGCACATTACTGAGTTTGTAGAGCAATAATTAAGCATGGAGAAGCTCTCCATGGCGGCGACCATCTTCTGCGCCGTGGTCCTTGCCGCTCTGGCAGCCGCGGCCGGCGGTGAGGCGGCGGTCGTGGAGCACACCTTTGTCGTGAGCACAATATCATCTTTTTCTTTCAATTTTGTTGTCACAGCTCCTTATAATTAATCAAGAAAATATCTTTCTATTCCTTAGATGTCTTGTGAATGAAATGTCTGGTTATATTCCATATGATTTCCGATCGGTGTTGTTTTCCAGTGTATGTAGTGTTGGGTACCTTGTTTGATACATGCATCTTGACCTATTTTTGACCAATCAATATATTAATGATGATCAGGTGCACGAGATGAACCAGACACACCTTTGCAACACGACCAAGATCTACGTGGTGAACGGGCAGCTGCCGGGACCGACGATCAACGTCACCGATGGCGACACGGTGGTCGTCCACGTCGTGAACCGTCTCCCCCACGGCCTCACCATCCACTGGCACGGCGTCCGGCAGATGAGGAGCTGCTGGTCCGATGGCGCTGGCTTCGTGACCGAGTGCCCCATCCCACCCGGCGGCGAGCGCGTCTACCGTTTCAACGTCACCGGCCAGGTCGGCACGCTGTGGTGGCACGCCCACGTCACCTGCCTCCGCGCCACCGTCGCCGGTGCCTTCATCATCCGGCCCAAGGGTGGGAGGTACCCGTTCCCGACCCCCACCAAGGACGTACCCATCATCATCGGCGAGTGGTGGGAGCTCGACCTCATTGAGCTCGACAGGAGGATGCACGACGGCAACTTCGACGACAACCCGCTCTCGGCAACAATCAATGGCAAGCTTGGCGACCTCGCCAACTGTTCCGGCAAGCCGGAGGAGAGCTTCGTCCTGGACGTCGTCCGCGGAGAGACCTACATGCTACGGATCGTGAACACGGCGCTCTTCTCCGAGTACTACTTCAAGGTGGCGGGGCACACGTTCACGGTGGTCGGCGCAGACGGGAACTACCTCACGCCATACAAGACCGACATGGTGACCCTGGCGCCGGGCGAGGCCATCGACGTGCTCATGTCCGCCGATGCCCCGCCGGCACACTACCACATGGTGGCCCTCGCAAACCAGCCGCCGCCGCCTGACCTGCAGATCCCGCTGTTCGCCTCCCGTGGCCTCGTCCGCTACGCCGGATCCGACAATAACAACAACGGTATGCCTGTGTCGACGCCGCTCATGCCAGACCAGCACAACACCATGCCGTCCTACTACTTCCACAACAACCTCACCGGCCTCGCCCACCCGGACCGGCACCGCGTCCCCATGCACGTCGACGAACGCCTCTTTTTCACGCTCGGCCTCGGCTCCATCTGTCGTGGCAACAAGACGTCGTGCAAGCGCCGTCGGGGTCCCGACACCATCGTGGTGGCCACCATGAACAACGTATCCTTCCGCCACCCGACCAACGCGTCGCTGCTCGAGAGGTACTACGAAGGCCGGACGAGTGGCCTATACACGGAGGACCTCCCCGACCTTCCGCCGCGCCCGTACAACTACACCGACCGTGACTTGATCCCACCGGGGCCGCTGGAGGAGGTGTTGGAGCCGACGTTCAAGGCGACAAAGCTCCGGAGGTTCCGGTACAACACCTCTGTGGAAATCATCTTCCAGAGCACGGCGCTGCTGCAGACCGACTCGAACCCGATGCACCTCCATGGCTACGACTTCTTCATCCTCGCCATGGGGATTGGCAACTACGATCCCAAGACGGACCCCAAGAAGTTCAACTACCACAACCCGCAGCTGAGGAACACAGTGCAGGTGCCCAGGACAGGATGGGCCGCAGTGCGGTTCATCACCGACAACCCCGGGATGTGGTACCTGCACTGCCACTTCGAGTTCCATATCGTCATGGGCATGGCAACTGCGTTCGTCGTCGAGAACGGGCCCACGCCTGAGACCAGCCTGCCCCCGCCGCCACCTGAATTCAAGACATGTGGCGCGAATGGCCTCACTCAGCCATAGAGCTATTTAACTCGAGTAAAGGTCTATATACCGTATGTACATCCGTACATGGGTCCAACATTTTATTAATACTAAAAGTAAATAAGAACAAATAAATATGGATGCAAGGATTTGTAATTTTATAGATTATTCGTTGTATTGATGGATGATTTCTAATGTAAAAGGGAGTATTATTCTTTATCTTGTTTTCCCATTGTAATGTACGTCAAGCTGATCCACTACAATTCAGTGTTGTGCAGAAAATGACGAGAAATAATAACTGGCTGAATTTTTCTTCAGGCGTATAGGCACATGACTTATATATGGCCGTTTGTGGTTAGTAAACTTTTCTTTACAACCTGAGGTTGAAAAGTCAGTGTCATGTTTGGCAAAATCAGATTATAAATTGAATAATAAGCTCTCAAGCAAATTAAAAGGGAGAGTCTATTTGGCACTTGACATTCTATTAATCCTATTTCATCAAAGGTTGAACTTTATAAGGCATACCATGTAATTTTCAAGGTATATACATGTAATTTACGATAAGCTTATACAAGAAAAATAAAATATGGAAACATCACTTCCCTACCTGTCTTTTGATATATTAGTTAAGTGGCTGTTTTAAACCCCATTTTAGGCAGCTAAGAAAAAACAAATGTGAAGAAGAAGCCGAAGAATGCTTGTCGATACTACAAAGACAATGAACATCGAGCGAATCAAGATGGATCCACAGGAAACAAAAGCCGACTGAATCCATGAAGATTCCTCGGAGAGACACCTCCAGGCGCCCTCTAGACAGTCACGAGAAGTCGAGAACAACAGTTTGCTCACAATGGTAATGGTGAGATTGAAATGTTTGGCGATGGTATCAGTTAGCGGACATGTGCAGAGGATTTAAACCTTTGTCATGTTTGGTTAAACATTGAGCTTATGTTTCATGTCAAAACACCAGCAATGCATTTGTAGTGTATACGTTGACTTGACCAATAACCAAACAAACAAACTTGCTGGTGCTAGGCCTGTCAGAGCTGCACACCATGTTCACTGTTGGAACATGGTATATTTGATGGGAGCGCCGACAATTGCTCAAAGAATAGAAACTTCACGCGCCACATAGGACGACAATGTGCAGCTAATTATTTTCGTGGCAACAAAATCAACAAAGAAAGAAAAACAAATTCCGATGATATGGTTGGCAAAATCCCAGGGAGAGCTGGCTAAGCTAAATCCTAAATGTCGATGCCTCGTTTTAGGAGGAAACTAAATGTGGATCGTCAAGAGATACAAATCGAGATTCGAATGGCTTCTTCACGGGAGATAGTTACCAGACAGGTTCATGATGTGGAGACGGCAGATGGCAGATGCGATGGCTCTTAATCCATTCTGGTGTCTCCTTTGTCTAAGCCCAACTGCAGGTGTGATAAATGATTGTAATCAAATCGACGGTGAGTTTGTATTACCAACCGTAGTTACACTGTCCGAGAGAGTCTAAATGGAGCGGCATATGAACTAGCTAGGCAAGCGACTGGCGGAAGATGCTGCGAACCATCAATATGATAACAACTTCTTGAATCAATCTCAAAAATCAAAGTGGGTTGAAAAAAAGAAACAAGGATTATCAGTACAGCTCTAACTATGACCTCGGGATGATAAGTTCCAATCAAGCTTCTGATAGTAAAGGATAAAGTGGAAACAGTACTGAAGTTAGACCAAATAAACATTATCCCAACAACAAACACCAGGGATCTGGGCGACCAAATCTGCCATCTTAAAGAGGATGCAACTGGATAATTCTAGGTTTAACTGTGGCAATGTGGTTACATAGCTATTTTCAAATGTCATGTTGCATACTGACGAGTAACATTAAAACAGACGACTAATCAGCATACACAATCAGTTGAACAAGATGTCATCTATTACTAGGTTGAGGTTAAAAAAACTCAACACTAGTAGGAAAAGCCTTAACAGTGGCGCACCAAAAAGGGATTCTGTGGCGCATCCAGTAAATTTGCTGGGTGCGCCACAGAATTCTCGCCACTAAAATTTATTATTTCTGTGCGCCACAGAAATATTTCTGTGGCGCAAGATACATATCATATATTCAGAGACATAGATTGACTCATATTGCAAATATAAGTTAGCAATTGGATCAGCCATGGTATAATCTATTCCAATCTAAATCATTCTGCGTAAATGTCAGCACATACAATGAGCCATGCTGCTTCCCTGAAAGTAAACTCGTCTTCATGGAATATGAAAATTTTGAAGTAAACAGATGTATGATTGAATCAAATGATATTATCATCTGGACAAAATAATCACTAACTAAAAATGCGATCAATGCCTATAATAAATGAAGCAGCCTGATCAGTTACTCACACAAAGGAGTGGCTAGCATTCCAATATCACCACAAGTATGAGAAATTATACAGTCCCAGCAACTTCATTAAAAAACATGGCAGCATGATCTCTCGCCAGAACAATAGAGAGAGTACAGCAACCAACTCACTGGAAATGAGTGTATCTTGCTCAGATAATTTTCCACCAAAAACAAATCCAAAATTTAAGATGACAGACATGAATCGATCCAACCATGGAAGCAGAAAACACAGGTAGTTCTCATCAAGCCAGCGCCAATTCGTCTTGTCGGTACTAACAAATGTGTAGCCAGTTCTCTGTGTTGAGTATTTAAGCAATTTTCCGATTAAATTAATCCAAGAATAAATCATGAACATGACGTGAACAGTGCTAATGACATACTGAAACTTGATGATAAAACCATGTACTAGACAGATAGTAAAAACATCTACGCATATGACTAGTACTACAGACATGGAAATAATCAGAAGAGGGATAAACTTGTTATACCCTCCAGTAGGCCAGTTGGCCGCAGCAGCAGCAGAGGTGGTGGCTTCGTCAGCGATCCTCTTTTCAGCAGCAGCCTTCTCCTTGTCGGCGTTGGTGGCCATGGTGATGAAGAAGACGACGCGGACGTAGTTGGTGCAGATGAAGCAGACGAATGGGAGCGAGCAGTCGCGTAGGAGACGTTCCCCAAAAACCTAATCGCCCCTCTCCCGTACAGGATCTAGAGAGGCGGAGTTTCGGAGGCCTGCTCTCCCGTCAGCCGTGTACGCGGTGGACGGGATGGGATCAGCGATGACAGCAACAGTAGGTGGAACTATGGTGGCGACGCAAGCAGATGCTATCTTTCTGGTGTGTTTGCTGGAGAGGAGCGACCTCTCTTATATAGGCACACACGCAGGCGGAAGGCCAACGGAAATGCACGCAATTAAGGAGAGAATTAAGAGACTGGTAACTGCCATACTTAATAGCACTTAAGACAAAACGTTTCAGCTCAAATTCATTCTCCATTAAGCGCAATAAATTCTGAAAACTCCCGTACTTAAGAGCACTTAAGACGGACCTTTCAGCTTGCAATGAATTCTGAAAACTGCCGTACTTAAGAACACTTAAGACAAACGTTTTAGTACATATTCATTTTCCATTAAGGCAAATGTTTCAGTTGACCGTTCATCTGCTTCAACTCGCAGCGCGCGAGATTCCCGCAACCCGCGGCACGCGAGCGCGTCGTGACGAGGCGAGGCGTGACAACATGGGCCTTTAGGGATTTATCTGGAAATGTTAGATGCTAATATTTCAACAATATTTCAGCAATCCCCCACCAGATCCCAAAGACCCATGATGTTGTTCTCTGTTCCAAACACTGTTTTGATATACCAGTATTTTCAGTGGAGACCTGTTAAGGTTGAGCTCCACCTAGAACGAATAGCTACACTCCTTCACAACTGACAATGGACTATGCCTTGAATTGTCAATTTGGCGTAAAGTAGTTTCACCAAACGTCTTACCAGTACTAGGCTGCCGAAGGCTGACCCCTCGGGTGGAGCATATTAGTCACACTCCTGACCTATTCATGAACTTACTAGAGATCAACCCAATCTCATAGACTGTGACCAGCAGTCAGGCTCATATAGGTGTGTTCCTCAAAAGATCGCTCTGTAGGATAGCATCTTGCTTATGCAAAGCTTGGAACACATTAAGACAAATGTCAACCTGCCATACAGTTACCGAGAGTATTGCATCTCCAACGGAGTGGGTTAGTAAAAGTACTCTCCTCAGTTAACCACTAGCTTGTTTTCCCAGATCCTACTTCACGGGATCTCCGATCACATAGGTTGGGTTACTACCATGGCAACTCATGTGGGTTTCATCCCATCTCCTCGATGCATTTTCTATCACAACACGTGATAGCCCTTTAGTAAAGGGATCTGCCAGATTCTTAGCCGACTGGATATAATCCAGCGCTATCACTCCGGAGTTTCTCAAATGTCTGACAGCTTTTAATCTCATTCTTATATGTTTGTTGGACTGCATGTTGTCCTTTGAACTTTTGACCTTGGTAATCACTGTCTGATTGTCACAGTTCATAAGGATAGCCGGTACTGGCTTTTCAACCACAGGCAAGTCCATCAACAGATCTCGAAGCCATCCTGCTTCGACACCAGATGTGTCCAATGCTGTTAATTCTGCTTCCATTGTCGATCTCGTCAGGATCGTTTGCTTGCAAGACTTCCAGGAAACAGCACCACCTCCAAGGGTAAACACATAACCCGTTGTGGCTTTCATCTCATCAGCATCAGAGATCCAATTCGCATCACAATAACCTTCAAGCACTGATGGGCTTCCGGTATAGTGAAGTCCATAGTTCTCTGTACCTTTCAGATAGCGCATAATTCTTTCAACAGCACGCCAATGTACATCACCCGGATTGGAAACAAACCGGCTCAGTTTGCACACAGCAAACATGATGTCAGGCCTTGTAGCGCTCGCTAGGTACATGAGTGAACCAATTACTTGAGAGTATCTCAGCTGATCCTTAGCTGTGCCTGTGAACTTTCGAATCTGCACACTAGGATCATATGGTGTTGGAGAAATTTTGCAGTCTGAATATCCAAAGCGACTCAAAATCTTCTCAACATAGTGGGATTGCAACAGTGTAATCCCACCTTCATTATCTCTCAGTAGCTTGATATTCAAAATAACATCAGCCACACCAAGGTCTTTCATCTCAAAGTTCTGAGATAAAAATGACTTAACCTCCTCAATCACTTTGAGGTTGGTCCCAAATATCAGTATGTCATCAACATACAAGCACAGTATAACTCCTTCGCCCCCACCATGGCGATAGTATACGCATTTGTCAGCTTCATTAACAACAAAACCAGCAGAGGTTAAAGTTGTATTGAACTTCTCATGCCATTGCTTAGGTGCTTGTTTCAGGCCATATAAAGATTTCAGTAACTTACACACTTTTCCTTCCTGACCATCTAATACAAAGCCATCTGGCTGTTGCATGTAGATTTCCTCGTCTAGCTCTCCGTTCAGGAAAGCCGTCTTAACATCCATTTGGTGGACGAGAAGACCATGCGAGGCCGCCAAAGAGAGTAATACTCGTATGGTGGTCAGTCTGGCTACAGGTGAATAAGTATCGAAGAAATCTTCCTCTTCTTTCTGGGAATAACCCTTGGCCACAAGCCTAGCCTTGTACTTGTCAATTGTACCATCGGGCCTAAGCTTCTTTTGAACACCCACTTACATCCCAACGGTTTACAACCATAGGGACGTTCAGTAATTTCCCATGTTCCGTTAGCCATGATGGAGTCCATCTCGCTACGGACCGCTTCTTTCCAGTAATCAGCATCCGGAGACGCATAAGCCTCTGAAATAGAAGTGGGAGTATCATCCACAAGGTACACAAGGAAATCATCACCAAAGGACTTTGCAGTCCTCTGTCTCTTGCCCCTACCAAGGGTTTCCTCGTCATCCTTCTCAGGATTTTCATGTGTTTGTTCATAATATTCCATAGGAATGGCAGGTTCAGGAGTCTCATCAGATTCCTGTCTAGAAGTGCTTGGCATATCTCTCATAGGAAAAATATCCTCAAAGAATGTAGCATCTTTAGACTCCATAATTGTACCGACCTTCACGTCAGGTACCTCAGATTTCACTACTAGAAATCTATAGCCGACGCTATTCTTAGCGTAGCCCAAATTAACACAATCCACGGTCTTTGGTCCAAGCTTACGCTTTTTGGGGATCGGCACATTGACTTTCGCCAAACAGCCCCAAGTACGTAAGTATGAAGTGTCGTCCTTCTCTTCTCCATTGCTCATAGGGAGTAATCTCATTGTCTTTTGTCGGAACTTTATTCAGGACATGACATGATGTCAATATAGCCTCCCCCCACCATGCCTTGGATAAACCCGATGTATCTAACATGGCGTTAACCAAATCAGTTAGAGTACGGTTTTTCCGTTCGGCAACCCCATTTGACTGGGGCGAATAGGGAGGCGTCCTCTCATGAATAATACCATGTTCCGCACAGAAAGAATCAAACTCATTAGAGAAGTACTCTCCACCACGATCTGACCGGATTCGCTTAATTTTCTTTTCAAGTTGATTCTCAACTTCTGCCTTATAGATTTTAAAGTAGTGTAGAGCCTCATCTTTGGTGCTTAACAAATATACATAGCAATATCTAGTGGAATCATCTATCAGAGTCATGAAGTATCTCTTTCCACCTTCAGTCAACACACCATTCATCTCACATAGATCAGAATGTATAAGTTCTAACGGTGCCAAGTGTCTCTCCTCCGCAGCCTTGTGGGGCTTGCGAGGTTGCTTTGCTTGTACACACGAATGGCATTTAGAACCTTTGGCTAAAGTGAAACTTGGGATTAAATTCGATTTTACTAGCCGCGTCATACAACCGAAACTAATGTGACAAAGACGTGAATGCCAAACTTCTGCTTCATTAACATTCGAATGAATATTGTTCACGACTTTATTACAAAAATCAGCGAGGGAAAAGCGGAACAAGCCTCCGCATTCATAGCCTTTTCCAACAAACAGTCCATATTTCGTAACAACTACTTTATTAGACTCAAATACCAACTTAAACCCTTCTCTACATAGAAGGGAGCCACTAACGAGATTCTTCTTGATGGCGGGGACATGCTGCACGTTCTTGAGCTGCACGATCCTTCCCGAAGTAAACTTCAGATCGACCGTGCCAACACCAAGAACAGAAGCACTTGCGCCATTCCCCATCAATACGGATCCGTTCCCTGTGACCTGATAAGAAGAAAACAATGAGATGTCAGAACATACATGAATATTTGCACCTGTGTCAATCCACCAATCATTAGACTGACAAACAGAAAATACAGTAAACAAATTACCGTACCCAGATGCACCATTCTCATTGTTGCTCACAATCATGTTGACAGACTTGGAGTCCTGTCCTGGTTTCTTGAACTTCTTTGGGCACTTGGGAGCCCAATGTTCCTCTGAACCACATGTGAAGCAAGCTCCTTTCTTCTTATCCTTGTTGAAGGGCTTCTTGCCCTTCTTCTTGAAGTCGGTATTCTGTTGGACTCCATGTTTCCCCTTGGGCTTGTGGAAGTTGGAATTCTTCTGTACAAAATTGGCGACAGAAGTTCCCTCTTGCGAGTCCTTTGCTCTCGAGTTCTGCTCGACACTCAGATGGCCGATGACATCCTCAACTGAGAATTCACGCCTCTGGTGTTTCAGAGTAGTAGCGAAGTTCCTCCAGGAATTAGGCAGCTTAGCGATTATGCATCCCGCGACAAATTTGCCCGGTAGCACACACTTGAGAAGCTCAAGCTCCTTAGCGATGCACTGTATCTCATGAGCTTGTTCCAATACAGAACGGTTTTCAACCATCTTGTAATCGTGGAACTGCTCTATAGTGTACATCTCGCTTCCAGCATCGGTTGCGCCGAATTTAGATTCGAGCGCCTCCCACAAGTCCTTGGCAACCCGCACATGTAAATATGCATCAACCAACTTATCTCCGATCACGCTCAGAACGGCTCCAACAAAGACGACGGTGGCTTCCCTAACGCCTTCTCCTGTTCAGGAGCAATCGTTCCAGTGGGAGTAACACCGGCGACCCAGAACACGTTCATCGCAGTGAGCCATAAGGTGGTTTTGGTTTGCCAACGCTTAAAATATGTCCCCGTAAACGGGGCTGGTTTCAGTGCAGCAGCAAAACCTTGGATCGAAAATTGCCTACACATTAGGTTTTTGGATTGTTGAGTATTTAAGCAATTTTGATTAAATTAATCCAAGAATAAATCATGAACATGACGTGAACAGTGCTAATGACATACTGAAACTTGATGATAAAACCATGTACTAGACAGATTGTAGAAACATCTACGCATATGACTAGTACTACAGACATGGAAATAATCAGAAGAGGGATAAACTTGTTATACCCTCCAGTAGGCCAGTTGGCCACAGCAGCAGAGGCGGTGGCTTCGTCGGTGATCCTCTTGTCAGCAGCAGCCTTCTCCTTGTCGGCATCGGTGGCCATGGTGATGAAGAAGACGACGCGGACGTAGTTGTGCAGATGAAGCAGACGAATGAGAGCGAGCAGTCGCGTAGGAGACGCTCCCCAAAAACCTAATCGCCCCTCTCCCGTACAGGATCTAGAGAGGCGGAGTTTCGGAGGCCTGCTCTCCCGTCATCCGTGTACGCGGTGGACGGGATGGGATCAGCGATGACAGCAACAGTAGGTGGAACTATGGTGGCGGCGCAAGCAGAAGCTATCTTTCTGGTGTGTTTGCTGGAGAGGAGCGACCTCTCTTATATAGGCACACACGCAGACGGAAGGCCAACAGAAATGCACACAATTAAGGAGAGAATTAAGAGACTGGTAACGGCCGTACTTAATAGCACTTAAGACAAAATGTTTCAGCTCAAATTCATTCTCCATTAAGCACAATGAATTCTGAAAACTCCCGTACTTAAGAGCACTTAAGACGGACGTTTCAGCTTGCAATGAATTCTAAAAACTGCCGTACTTAAGAACACTTAAGACAAACGTTTCAATACATGTTCATTTTCCATTAAGTCAAACATTTCAGTTGACCGTTCATCTGCTTCAACTCGCAGCGCGCGAGATTCCCGCAACCCGCGGCACGCGAGCGCGTCGTGATGAGGCGAGGCGTGACAACATGGGCCTTTAAGGATTTATCTGTAAATGTTAGATGCTAATATTTCAACAATATTTCAGCACTCTGCATGCCACACTCAGTCCTCGCCTGCTAACGACTCTGAAAATAAAGGTACATATGGCATAAACTCATAGTGACACTTTGCCCCGAGATCACAGATGCAGTGTGCAGCTGATTGATCCATATGTTGTATGCCATCAGCAGGTTCTTCCAGTGTGAACGGAAGAAAATTACATTGCATTCCGGGTGAACTGTAATCACGGGGTACGAGCCAGTCATGAATTCCTTGGATCCAGATAGTTGCGTAGTGCTGACAGTGTGCTTTAAGTTCCATACATCACTTGCATAATCTTCTAGAGCCCAAAATGATAGTTTATATTTGTTCTCCACCTCTTTATTGATGTAGAATAATGACCCTTGAGAATGTCCAAGGAAAACAAGATCACCACCAGGGGGAAGCTGAATGTACCTCCATTTCTTCGTTTCCATGTCCAAAGCACCTATTGTACTCTCGGAGCAGATAAAATGCAGAGCCCCATTAAGAAACACACTTCTTGATAAACTTTCAGCATAAAGATATAGATCAGTCTCTTGGGTGAATTCAGTCACGGAGTGAGTCCACCGACCTGTTCTAGAAGAGTAGAACCCCACTGTTGTAAATGGAACAAAATGGTGGTCCTCATCCTCACCCTCATCTTCATCCAAAAACTGATACTCATACTCAAACACATGGAAATGCGACGAGATGGCCGGGTCGAAGGCAAGGTGGGAGGTCCGGAACACTCTGGTGGTTCCGAAATCAGGCAACGTGACCCATCTCTCGGTAGCGGGATTGCACACGAGGTAATCGTACCTCTCCGGACGATCGATAAATCTGCCGCATGGAGATTGGTTCCAGCTGCCGTTGCGGCAGAGGAGGAGGCCGTTGCAGCAGTCTAAGATGACAATGTCTCCTGCTTGGCTGGGTATGAAGCCGAGATCGGGGGCGACCAGAGGCGGGCCTCTCCCCGAGAGGTTGGTGAAGTTCCGGCGTCGCGTCCACGAGGTGGAGGCATCGCCGCCCACGCTCATGTGGAAGAAGCCGGCGAGAGTCTGGGGGAGCTTCTTGTGGTGGTAGGGGTCGGAGATGATATCTCGCCATGACTTGGATACGCACCTGCAGCGGAGGAGGGACTTGGGTGGGAGCCGCGAGAGGATTTCGACGACGAGGTCGTCGGTGAGTTTGGTGAAGGAGGGATCGCTACTCCTCCTCTTGGAGCGATACTCATCCATCGCGGATTCGCGGGGACAGCGGAGAGGAGAGCTTGCGGCGGCGACGGCGGCAGGTTCAGTTGTTCTGGACGAGTTTGGGCCTCCGGGAGAAGAAAAACCGAAGAACGGGAAAAGGAGAGGAAAAAGTATAGAAATCCCATTCTCGGATACATTTAACCCCAAATTTTAAAACCTGATAATTTGAACCCTGAAATGTGCCAAACCGGAAAAATCACACCCTGGAGTGGTTTTGATCGATTTGGGCGGTTTGGATGGATGACGTGTCCTTGACGTGGTGCTGACGTGGAATCGTACTGTTATTGAAGAGTAAAGGCCGTTATGTTCTAGCATGGGCCCACCTGTCAGTGGCTCTGGAGGCCGTTTTCTTACACAATCTCCCTGAATTAAATTTTCATATCGTGGGCCCACCTACCAGTGACTTTGATGACGTTTTCTTGTAAAATTCCCCCTGAAATAATTGCTCTGGATAGATTGGTGCCTCACTTGTCATATATTTTTTGAACGCGTGTCCTTCTGGTGTGTTCTTCGCTGCTTACTAATCCCCTCTCTCTCTCGAAGCCCTACTTCACGAATCCCTCGATCTCTCCGGCAATACTCTCTCCTCTCCATCTTGCTCGTCGGAGCTCGTCGTCTGCCGCCGGATCTCCTCCTCTGCCGTGCCGGAGCTTGCGTCGGTGACCGCCATGGCCGCGTCGAGCTCGATCCAGTCCTCTGACCACCACCCAGCCCCATTCGTCCCTCTGGTCTCCTTCCCCGACTGCGTCCGCGAGGTGCAGCGGCGCCGCTCCGGCACTGGTGAGCACGAAGGCTGGATCTACTAACAATGCAGGACGCATAGGGTATGTCCTCAATCGATTGTTGTTCTTATTTATTTTTGTTGGGGCGGGTAATTTCTGTGCGAAAGGGGGAAATTTTCTTGTCTTTGAATCTATGTTCTTTCTTAATTAACAGAGGGGGTGCGATTTCTGGCATTGGGAGCTACAATACGTGATGTATTTGATGGAGAAGGGGTACCTCACAGGTAACAGTGCTGCGGAAACATTTGGATGGGCAGAGGAAAGGAGGGAACACCTGGAGCTGAAGAAGAAGCAAGCTGAAGAGAGGGGCCAAGGGCATGAGGAGAGGATGATGAAGAGCATTGGGTCCGTGGGCGAGCAACTGACAGAAGCAGTGCTTCTTCTGAAGCTTGTTGTTGCTCTTATGGTTGTGGGTTGTCTGCTGCTTGTACGAAACAAATGAAGCGTGTAGTATGTTTGGAAGATGTATTAGTTGGAAGATGTAGAATGTAGTAGCTTGAATAAATAATGTAGTAGCATGAATCAACTTAGTGTATGTTGGAAGATGTAGTTTGTCTGAACCTGGAAGTAATGAAGCATGTACTGGTGCTTTTGTTTGTGTAATGAACGTGGAAGTTATGAATGAAGTAGTGTTTGAATCAATAGCATGAATAAATTTACTGCATGTTTGTGCTTTTGTGTAGTTGTGTTCATCACAGATAGTTCATTTGAACTCAAGCAGTTGGCAAAAATTATGAATGAAACATTGCACATGTTCACGTATCTCAGTGCTTCTCCAGAATAACTACTACAATATTAAGGCTATAGTACACAAGCATTTGTCCAGTATTACTACTTCCTTTGAACATCTTTTGCAGCCCTGTAAGCAGCAAGATTGAAACTGGTATGTTTAGGAGCAGCAAATGCAGTTCCAGCAGCTTCAGGCTTGTATTTGGTGAAGCTTTTTAGATGTGAAGAAGCAGTGGATCTGGGTGTAACAAATGGCTGACAAAGATTCACAATTTTCCTGTTCTCCAGCTGGGAGCTTGGCTGAGAGTTTGGCTGGGAACTTGGCTGGGAGCTTGGCTACGAACTTGTCTTGGTTCTTGGCTCGGAGCTTGTCTTGCTGGTTGTCTTGGTGCTTGGCTGGGAAATTCGATGTGTGCTTGCCTGAGAGATTGGCTTGGTGATTGGCTGGGAGGATCTTCCAGGTATCTTTAGTCATGTAGGCTTTGTTCTTAATGTCATAGCTACTGCATCTTCATGCACCATAACATTCTTTCCCTTCCTATCTCTTGCAGCATCATCGTTTTCCTGTGACAGGTACAAGTGTTGAAGATTAGTGCAAATATAGAAAACAGTAGAGCATGCAGTGAAGTTGCCAACATTGCAGTACCTTAGCTCTCTTGCTAGTTTCGGCCTCAAATTCATGCTGCTGTTTCTTTCTTTTCCTGGTCCTATCTCTGACTATGTGTGCATTGCCATGGTGCTTGGCAACAGGATTGTTTGTGCAGCTGCCCATGTTGTGTCCCTTTCTCTTGCAGTTACTGCAAGTTATTTTTTGGCCAACCCTGCTCAACTTTGTGCCCTTGGGTCCTTCATCTGATGCCCTTCTCCTTTCAGTTTTGGGCCTCCCGGGTAGTTTAATAAAATCAGGGGGTTTGGTCTAGGTTGATCAGCTGTTGGCCAGCTCTCTTCACCTTCCATTGGCTCCAAACAATGGTCATATATCTTATTGTAAACCCTAATAGAATAGCAGTCAGCAATGTAGTCATCTATCTGTCTTGAAGAAGCATAAATTGCACTGACTGCATGACAGCAGGGAAGTCCAGACAGTTGGAAATATCTGCAAGTACATGTTCTTCTCTCCAAATTGACAGTGAACCTATACTTCTGATGTTCTTGCACCTCAAACCCTTCTTTTCCATTCCAGAGCACCTCAACGTTTGTAGACCTTGTGATGTTCATGTTTAGTTTTTTGAATATGTTTGGACAGATAGTCCCTGTCCATTTTGCTGACTTTGCCCTGTTTTGTTGAACCCTGACTGTCATCTTGCGTCTTATCCATTCTAGCATGGACACAACAGGCAAGTAGCTTGACTCTATTATGTAGTTATTGAAGCACTCACACATGTTATTGTCCACAGAGTCACAATTGGATCCAATTTCCATGAATGCCCTGCTCCAGTGTTGTGGATCAGTGTTCATCATATCTTTAGCTCCATCCACAGTGAACTGAGCAAGCTTTGCTCTGTTATAGTTGAAAAGCACCCTGTTTGGCGACTTGGCACATCTCCAGAATAATTTTTGCAGGTCATGATTTGGATGCTTCTTCTTCCAATTTGAGTATATGTGTCTAGCACACATTCTATGCTCAGCCTTGGGCATTATGTCCTCAATTGCAGATAGCAAACTTTTCTGTTGATCAGAGATGAACACCCAACCTGCTGCTTGATCAGTAATTTTTAGGTCTTTGTTGAGCAAAGCAAGAAACTAGAACCATGAATCATAATTCTCCTTTTCCACTACTACCCATGCAACAGGGTACATCTGATTGTTTGCATCCCTTCCTAGGGCACATAGCATCTATCCAGAGCGAGCTCCTTTGAAGAAGCAACCATCCAAACCAATTACTTTCCTACATCCTGCAAGAAATCCTTTCTTGAGAGCTGAAAAGCACATGTAGAACCTTTGGAATACATGGGTACCATCTTGTTGATCAGGGTCCATTTTGCCAGCAACAATACTACCTGGGTTTGATTGTAGTACTGCCAGCTGGTAATCAAACACTTTTGAGTACTCTCCCTTGGTTGAATCCATCAATTTCTTAAACACCAGCTGCTGGGATCTTTTGCACTGAGCAATGCTAACATCTGCCCCCCACCTCTTGTAGCACAGTCTGTTGGAAATCCTTAAGCTTCTAGGTTGGATTTGCTTTTATCAAACTGCCAAACCTCTTTGCAAGGTAATTAGAATTGACTAGTTTGTTGTCTCTCCTTGGAACACAGTGGTGCTGATCAATTAGAGTAGAAACTTGTAGCCACTTGTTTTTGCTGGTCCTTGATGCATATATAGTCCAAGGGCAAGTTTCCCAAGAACAATGTGCTCTGACTTTATCATTCTCATCCTTTGTGAAAGCCAAATGGTGCTTCTCCTTGATTCCATACTTGATCAGAGCCTTCTTCATTTGTTCCTTGCTTCTAAAAATCATCCCTAGCTGAAATTTTTGGCCCTCTTGCTTGTTGTTGTATGTAGGCCAAATGCTCCTCTTCCTTATAGTTATCTTTTCCCCTTCTCCATCACTCTCTTCTGTATATGAATACTGGTCATCACTGTCGAAATTTCAGTTTCGGATTCAGAATATGGCAGACCTTCATCTCCAGATCCATGTGCTACAACTGCATTGTCTTTGATGATATGGTGTGTACCTCTTCCAAGTTTTTTGTTCCTCTCATTTAATCTTATTTCTCTTGAAAGTTTTCTCATCTGATCTGCCTCAGAATCCTCTCCAGAACTATCTTCAGGAATTAGCTCATACTCAGTGTCATCATCTGATTCTTGGACAGGTGGTGCATCTTCTTTCATATCTGCATCAGCAACATGCTGCTTCTTGCTTTGCTTCATCTTGCTTTGCTTCTTCTTGCTTTGGTTCTTCATCATTGGCTGCATCAACCTCATGCCCTTGCACTGTCTCATCTTCTTGCACTGGATCAGCAACAACATTTCCTCTTGACCAGCCTTCTTTGAACAGATTGTCAATTTCTTCAGTGCTTACAGGGTGCACTGGTATCAATGGGGACTTCCTCTTCCAATTGGGGGCTGAATAAGTTTCAGTCACAGGAATTTCAATGGGGACTTCCTCTTCCTCTGCTACATCCTTTAGTATAGCTGCTTCTATATGTACCTGATGGCGTGTTAACGGTAGAGTGTTTTATTACTTCCCAGCAACAGCACCAGAAGATCTGCTTGTTGACCGTAACAACACACGTTCGTTGGGAGACCCCAAGAGGAAGGTATGATGTAGTGCAGCAGAAGTTTTCCCTTGAAATATGACCAAGGTTTATCGAACCAGGAGGACACGGAGGTTCTTCAGAAGGTTGTCAGCGGCGCAACTGACGTGGAACCTACACACAACACAAGCAAACTACTTTGCGCCAACGAAACAGAGAGGTTGTCAATCTCTCCGGCTTGCTGAAAACAAAGGATTAAACGTATTGTGTGGAAAACAGTAATGAGTGCAGAAAGTAACAGAGAACAAATGATTGCAGTTGGTGGTTTTATCAGTATGAGGAAATGGACCGGGGTCCACAGTTCACTAGTGGTGTCTCTCCATAAAAGATAACTAACATGTTGGGTAAACAAATTACAGTTGGGCAATTGACAAATAATGAGCGCATGCCAATGCAATATATGACAAGATGATTATTATGAGATTTAATTGGTCATTACAACAAAGTACATAGACTTGCTATCCAATGCATCTATGCCTAAATAATCCACCTTCCGGTTAGCATCCGCACCCCTTCCGGTATTGAGTTGCAAACAACTGATTATTGCATGAAGTAAAGTGTGTAATGTAAACAATGCAAATGACACATAGACAATGCATCATTGTTTTACCCTAGTGGCAAAAGCACATCCACAACCTTAGTCGTTTCTATCATCTCGAGCCCAGATTACTGGATGCATGAACCCACTATCTAGCATAAATACTCCCTCTTAGAGTTACAAGCATCTACTTGGCCAAAGCATCTACTAGCAACGGAGAGCATGCAAGATCATAAACAACATAAATAGATAGATTGATAAACAACTTGCTCATACTATCAATATTCATCGGATCCCAGCAAACACAACATGTAGCATTACAATAAGATGATCTTGATCATGTTAGGCAGCTCACAAGATCTAAACATGGAGGTACAAGGTGGAGAGACAACCATCTAGCTACTGCTATGGACCCGTAGTCCAAGGATGAACTACTCACGCATCACTCCGGAGGCAGGAATGGCGGTGTAGAGGCCTCCGGTGAGGATCTCCCCTCTGGCAGGGTGCCGGGAAGAGCTTCAGAACCCTCCCGATCTAGGGTTGACGATGGCGGTGGCGATGGAACTTTTCGTGGAATATGATCGGTGTTTTTAGGGTTGTCGGGTGATCGGGAATAAATAGGCGAAAGGGCGGCGTCGGGAGGCAACCGAGGCGGCCACGCCAGGGCTGGGCGCGGGCCCACCTCTGACCGCGCCCAGGGTTGGCGTAGGCCCCTCGTGGCTCTTCGGCGTCTCCCCTTTTGGTTTCTAGAGTCTTCCGGTAAAATACGTACGCCCGTTGATTTTCGTCCAATTCCAAGAATATTTTGCGACTAGCTTTTCTGAAAGAGAAAAACAGCAGAAAACAGGAACTGGCACTTCGGCATCTTGTTAATAGGTTAGTCCCAGAAAATGCATAAAAATGCTATGAAGTGTAAATAAAATATGTAGCAATTGGTATAATAACAACATGGAACATCAAAAATTATAGATACGGTTGAGGCGTATCAGTACCTCATCTGCTTCATCCCTTAGCACTTCTTCAACATATATTTCTGCCTTTTCACCATAACCAATTCCCAGTTCAATCCTCTTGATGGCATCATTGTCTCCCACAAACATGAGGCCATCGCTAGAGATTTTCCAGGAACAAGCCAAGATAGCTTTAGTGATAGCCTAGCATCCATTCTACCCAGTTCAACATCATAAAACATCATTTGCATACAACATCAGTTCCTTATAGCACAGATCATCCCTGCTGATTTCAACCTCATACACAACTTCCTCACCCACATAGTCAACACTGCAGCCATCTCTTCTAAAGTAACCCATGCTGTGGAATCTGACAGGAATCATATGATCAACAATAACATCATCCCTCATCCTCTTCATGAAATTCGTATGATCAACAATCTGGCAAAGTGTTTTGTGGCCTACACTTACAGCTTTCAACATCTCAACTATGTCTGCATCTGACTGTATGCACAGCAGCCCATCAATAGCATCATTCCTAGGCTTCTGCCAATACACATGCATTTTATCATCCCTCTCATACCCCAGCTGCTTCAACATTTCATCAATCCATATAGTAGACCAAGTTTTTGTGTTGCGGTAGTCCACAAATGCAGGAGTTGCTTGAATGTAATCCAGATCCGCACCCAAACCACAGAACCTCCCGTTGTGCTCAATGACAACAGTAAACATGGAGTCGTCACCTGCAGTTACACGAACAATTTTGTGCGTTATCACTTCCAAGTTCACTCCTTTCTATTACTATTCCTTCTAAATAAGCCAGCAGCGCATACCGTACTCCGACGGGTTTTCCTCCTCCCAAGAGCGAAGGTGAGGCTCAGGAGGCATGTCGCCGTCGCCGAAACCGTAATTCAGAGCACTGTTATCCGACAGAGAACTGTTATCTGAAGAACAATTCATGGGTGTTGATTGTAGACACAAAGTTGTGAGATTTGTTCTTATAAACATGCTACACACCAAGGTACGTCATTACAATTGAAGCTAACATGGTAATTCACCCCAGCTATCTAGCATTAAGACGCCCAAAATCTTGCTAAAACCCTAAACTTTGTTCTTCAGAAAACACTAACCTTGATCTGCCATCGCGATGTAGGGCAAGACACAAGATGGAGGCTGAGATCTCTATCGATCTCTTGGACAGAGGGGTCGACGGAGGGGTCGAGGTGGAGAAGCAGGGCTTGTCTCCATCAGCGGAGGGCTTGTGTCTGTTGATCAGACGAAGGAGCAGAGAAGCAGGTGTCGAGGTGGAGCAGTTTACGGCGAGCTGGACGCGGTGGACCAGAGGTACAGGACGACGGAGATATTGGTGCAGAGGACGACGACGACGGAGGGGTCGAGGTGGAGGACGACGACGGAGGGGTGGAGGTGGAGGTCGACGGACAAGAAAGCAATGACCAAAGGTCACTTTCATGGCGACATCGCGACTGACACAGCGGCGGTGATGGTGTTGTGGTGGTGGACGGTGGCGGCGATTTCCATTGCGTCGTGCGGGCCGATGGTGGTGGCCGAATTCGTGCAAATGTGGTGGTGGTGGACGGTGCCTTTGTGCTCTCGTCGTTTTGTCTGAAAAGTGATAACTGCCTGCATGTCTGCGTGAGAGAGAAGGATAGAAATGAAGAAAAAAATAGCGATCAGGGTTGTTTTTGAAAAACCTTGGTCCAGACAGTCGCCTTGTCTGAAAATTGGCTTTTGCTCAAGCTCCTCCGCCGCCACTCGCCGCCGCTCACTACCATGACCGAAAATTGGCACCCACTGTGCTCAAGATCTAGCTCGACGCTACGCCAGACGCCGCTCGCCGAGTCCGCGCCGCTCCTCCCAGAGAGCTCAGCTGCGTCGTACCTCCGCGATGTGAGTGCTCTGCTCCCGCTAGTAGGATTAGGTTTATTTCAAACTTCAGATTCCAAAAATTGCTGATCGAATTCGCGTACATGTAGATCACATACAAAGATCATGCACCAGATTCAGTTAAAGACCCAATCTTTTGTGGAATTGATGCCGATGCAACTACCCTCTGCCGATTGCACAAACTGAAGCCAGAAATTTTTGTGGCTTTTGAAGGCAACATGACAGGGAGGCGTTTCTACCTCTGTCCAATCAACAATGTGAGTAACACAAGTTATTTGTACTAATCTCTGCATTTCTGTCTGCATTTCTGTGTCTGAATTTCTGTCTGAACAATGTCTGAATTTCTCAATTTGTAGGCACAAGAAAACTGTGGGTTCATAGGCTGGATTGATCCAGACTGGCATGGAGGTTTGCAAAATTCCCTAGCTAGGTTATGGGCTATGTATGAGGGAAGTGAGAATCGATTGATTGAAAACAATCACCAAAATGCTACCTTGCTGCACACTATTGCTGAATAGAAGAAGAAAGTGGAAAAGAAATACTCCAATCTGTTAGAAGATATGGACAAGTGGATGAATGACACTTACCAAAAAATAAGAAATGAGGTGAATGAAGAAGCCAAGTGTTTCAAGGTGAAAACACAGACGAGTTAGAAGAAGTGAAGAAAAGAAATGATGAGTTGCTTGAGCAGTTCAAAGGGATAAATGAATTGGAGGAGGTGAAGCAAGAAAGAGCTCAGTTGCTTGAGCAGTTGCAGATGATGAAAGCTGTGCATCAGGGTGAGCAACAGAATTGAAGGAGGTGAAGCAAGAAAGAGCTCAGTTGCTTGAGCAGTTGCGGATGATGAAAGATGTGCATCAGGGTGAGCAACAGGAATTGAAGGAGGTGAAGCAAGAAAAAGCTAACCTGCTTGAGCAGTTGCAGATGATGAAAGCTGTCCAGCAGGGTGAGCTAAAGGAACTGGAGGAGGTGAATCAAGAAAGAGAGCAGTTGCTTGAGCAGCTGAAAATGATGAGGGCTGTTCAGCAGAGTGGGCTAAAGGAAGTAGAAGACCTAAAGAAAGAAAGAGCTCAGTTCAAGGAGCAAATAAAGAAGTTAGAGTACAACCTCTATGACTTGCTGGTAATTAGTGAAGCATCCAAAGAGAAACTGAGGAAAATCAAGCAAATTTGTGATAGCTGAATTTTAGTTTCTGTTGCATTCTTGTAATCCTTATAGCTTCTGTTGAATTCTTGTGGTGAATGAGAAGCATCTGATGAAAGAATTCTTGTCATGTGTTATATTTCTTATGAATTATCTGATGACTGAAACTGGTGGCATTATTGGACAGCACACATATTGTGTTCTAACCAGTACAACAAATAACTTCATCACAGGCATGACCAAGACACAACAGATTAACAACACAACCATACTTAATAACTTCATCACAAACACAAACCATTTACAGACCATTTACTGGTGCATAACAAGCATGGAAATGTCACAAAAGTAGCACCAACTGGTTCATTACAGGGAAAGCACAGAAACAAACACCATCATATGACCAATATATGGTTCATTACATAACAAAAGCAGAGCACATGGCTCACAAGTCTGACCATAGACAACTACTTAGGAGGTTCATTACAGACCATTTACTACTACTTAGAAGGCTAGCAACCAGGTCACAACTGTCACTGTCCAAAAGAGCCTGGTTTAAACTGTCCAAAGTCATGTTGCTTCATCAGTCTTCAATGACGCCAGTGCTCCTCTTCATCAAGCCCAAATGCACCTGGCACGATCTTGTCAACATAGAGATGCACTGCTTTCTTTGTGGCACTGCAAAACCAGAACATAACAACATGATTGGTAGCCCCCACTTGGTAACATTCAGGACATCTGTCCACTTCTTTGTCATGATGGCAAGCTTGTTGCCTTTTCAATCTTCATCCTAACTGCAGTTCTTTTAGCGTTCTTCTCGTAGTGGACAATCACATCAGTACCACCTGCTTTAATCTTGGGCCTAATATGAGATTGGTGAACTCCTTGCTAAAGTACTGCAACACAGAGAGACCAACATTCAGATAGAGATGACAACATTGTACTTGAAAAAAAAGAGATGTTCATAGCAAGTTTCAGTACCTTTGTGCAACTACAGTCAGTACTCCTACACTAGCAGATAGGGATGTGTTCTCTTTAGGTGAAAAACATTGTCACTACTCCTACACTAGCAGCAACTCACAAGCTTGAAAGCACATTTGCACAGATGCACACACCATTTTTCCTCTGCCATCAGTGAGCACTTGTGCCTCCTTCATCAAACACACATAGATTGGTGTCTTTGGTGCTTGGTCAGCACAAATGTGCCTCAGAAGCTTAACTTCCCGAGGAAACAGGGCAACTCTAGTGGGGAACACACAGAGAGGGTCGAAGTTGTCGTTGCCTGGATAGCTTGGACCTGCAAACAAGCAAATTCAGATGATTAGCAACATATTGAGCAACAGGAAGCATAAAAAGAACACATCAAAACAGAAAAACCACCTCGGACTATCATGTTGTGCTCACGCTCCCAAATGCAGGTCTCGCAGATGCAGACATCCTCCGACATCGACTCCTCTTCACTGGATTCACTGGTGTGTTCTTCGTCCTCAAGCATCGGCTCAGGAATCGGCTCCTCTTCACTGGAGGATGAATCGTCACTAGAGGATGAATCATCCTCAGGAATCGGCTCCTCTTCACTGGAGGATGAATCGTCCTCAGGCATCGGCTCACCCTTGGAGGAGGTTCCATCGAGGATCATGTACTCAACCCTCGGCGCCATGGTCGAACTTGCAAAAGAAATTCCCAAATCGGAGGAGTTAGATGACCTAAACCTAGAAATGAGAAGCTGGAATAGCTTCAGTAGCGAAGGATACACTCGACGGCGATGGATCTACACCCTAATCGACGGCCGCCGCACCCGCGCATCAGAAACCCTAGCTACTCCGCCTGCGAGAGGGATTGGGGAAGCACAGAGAGCGAGCGTGTGAGAAAAACTTACCTACCGAGGATGGCGGCGGCGGGCCGCGACGGATGCTAGCGGTGGCGGAGTCGTCGGTCGGCAAAATCGACGGTCTTCTCAGCCAGCGAGCGAGAAGACGAACAGCTCGAGGAGACGACAAGACTCGAGAAGAGTGACGAGAGTGACGAGTGAATTTCAGACAGAGAGATTTTTCAGACAGGGGAAATAAGTAGCAGAGGAGAAAAGACGCTGACAGGTGGGCCCCACATGTCAGTAATGTCGTTAAGTCACTTGCCACGTCACCGCCATGTCAACAGAACCATCCTCGTCCAAAACCGCCCAAAATTCCTCAAAACCGCTCAAATCGGTGCAAAACCACTATCAGGGTGTGATTTGTCCGGTATTGCAAAGTTTAGCGTACAAATTATCCGGTTTTAGAATTTGGGGTGAAATGTATCCCGAAGGTGAGATTTCAGGGTGAAATCTATACTTTTTCCAAAAGGAGACTGCATGGGCCACAGAGTCAGCGAGCACTGGCCGTTGCCCCTGGGCCAGCCCTTGAAAGATTGGGACGGTCTTCCTATATCTGTTTTCTAATTTTTCGTTTCATTTTTTTACTCATTTAAGACTTCGTTTGGTAGCCATCATTTTGAGCCAGAATCATAGAATTCAATCGATATTCTAAGCCCAACATATTTGGCTGTCGTGAAACTGGAAATGTCATTTCAATTGTAATCCCAATATATGTCTTGATATGTTAAGTCATTTTATGCTCTTGGCCATGTCATTTCATTTTTACCAAAGTAAATGAAATGATAATATCAATGTCCTTTTATTCATTCCTGCCAAACTAAATGAGGGGTGACAAACGATCTCTTAAAGTTCCGATTGAGAAAAACAGGGTTGCGCATGAGTTAGCATGCTTGAAAGAGCTGCTGTAATATCCATTTGGTTAGATGAGCCTCCCAATTTTATTGTATCCCAGTTTTATTGTATCCCTATTGGTGGATGATGTTTCTCTATTGAGGACACAAAAGTACGCTTTCTGCCTTCTAGACCATCCGTGTGATGCAGAGTATCCACCATCTGAGGCTGCAATTGACACCATCAAAGAGGTTCACCAGAAACCCACCTTGCAAACATAGCAAGGCACTGCTTTGGCAGTACTCTGGAGCAGTATGTCCGCCGCCCTAATTAAAAAAAAAAAAATTATGTATTTTATTCAGTGTAGTAAATCATTCTTCTTTTGTTAGCAAACCATGCTCCAGCCTTCTTATTTGCGTACAAACAAGGTCTGTGCACAGATATGGAAAATGGGAAAGAAGGGCATCCAGAGGTCATACCTTCACAGTTGCGAATGTGAGGTTATTCGAGTATAACCTTGTACATCTGCATATAAGAAAAGTTTCTCGTGAGCATCAGGACGTCTCTATCTCAACCCATTCTGTTGCAAGCCACATGAAGGCAAATAATTCCTCAAAGTACACTGGTTTGCAGGGACAAGCGAGAATTTGTTTTGTTCACTGTAGTCCGTGTTCTCAACTAGCTGTTGGAATGCGAGTATGCGACTCACCCTGCAACTTGTGCATCGACATACCATGGTCTCCACTCGTTCACAACAGAGAAATTCAGAGACCTGATCCAGGCTTGCGTGCCGATGAAAGGTATGACCATGTCGTGATCACCACTGTAAACTAGACATCTGTAGCCTCTGGCGGTAACATCGAGATGATGTTTCACTGAACTGTGAATATCGTTAGTGTACAGTATGTCGTAATTGCATCTTAGCCACAAAGGAACTGTTCCCTGCAAGATGTTAAGTGTCAACCTTGCCAAGCAGGAAGCAGCAAGTGATTAGACAAGACACTTGTTGTCAGTTACCTTGTGGACACGAAGAGCCTCTCTGACTATATCACGGTTTGCCCATGTTGTTGACATTACATATTCTGCCGTCTGTGATGAAATCCGAATGGTTAGACAAAAATTAATCTCTGCAAAAGGTGCTATGTAATGGAAAAGAGCAAATTAAGTTATGTTTGGTCACTAACTCTGCACTCTGTAGAAATCTCAGACAGTTGAAGCCCGGCCCTGGCAGTGTAGTCTTGGAGCCGGAGCATCTCCCGTGCGCCTGAACTCAGCTTCAGATTGTATCGATGTGGGCTTGCAAAAGTACACAGGGGCTCCAGAACATGGTTTGTGTATATGTCCTTGACACACTTCATGAAAAACCATTTTAATTGCTACTCACTAATTAGCAGCATCGCTGCAAAAATGAAATGAAATGAAAAAAGAATTGGATACCTCGTCGATGACATCATGACTACTTGTGCACTGAACGCTTTGCTCTCTGTTTTGTTCTGCACTGCAGCTCTCCTTGTATGCCTGAAAATAGCAACACTCAAAGATAAACTAAACTGCAAAAACAAACATAATAGTATGCATACTTAATTGCTTGTTGCTCAAACAAACTTTTTTTGTTAAAAACTACAAGAATATTCTACGAGTTTCTTTACTACCAGCCGTGCAGAAGTTGTGGAGGCAAAGGAGCTGCAGGAAATTGTCAGCAGATGTTCTAGTATTTTGCAAACGATTCAGACATTTTTACTACCCATTGGAATTATTACAACGTTTTCTGCAATACAATAGGCTACAGCTTGCAACTAGTTGTACAAATTTGAGTTTTTTTATCAAAGTACCGACTTCATAGATGAGCCTATACATCCATTATCCAAGTAGTAAAGCCGATTTCACAAAGAAAAAAAAATACCTGGTACATTTCATCAGATATGAGACCCATCCCATGAGCAAATGGAACTTTAGCTGGATTATCAAAGTTTCCATCCGTGACTGGATTGCCCACAAGGTAGCCCTGATCATGACATATCACATTAGCAGGGAAGTAAGTTCAAGCTAGTTGCACTCTACTGGCTTACTGACTTACTGTACGGTTCCAAACCTTTAGATTAAGAGCTGACTCATTGCCTTTTTCTTTTCCTGTGGGGAGTTATACATAACGTTCTTCAGAAAACAAAATGAAATATGCACAGGGCGAGAGAAGAAAACATGTAGATAATTGTAAGGAAAAGTTACCTCTAGCAATTTCAAGGGTGATGGCTGGCACGATTATACCAGAGTAGGAATCACCGGCGATGTAAAGAGGGTTTGCCAAGAACTCAGGGTGCTCATCAAACCACTGTAATAGATGCAGAGTAAGAAATGTCAGCATCTGCATTTAGTAGTACTAGCTAGTAATGGTTGCTGGGTGATTGAACAAGTGTATATACGTGACCTTTGTGAGGAAGATTACAATTTGCGTGACAGCTTTGGTGTCACTTGATTCGTATCCTTGCTGCGTCAGGGAATATGAGAAGCCAGTTCCTACTGGGGAATCCAGGAAGATCACATTGCTCACCTCGGTAGGATCGAGATGTGCAGTTCAGATCATATATCGTCATAATGAATTAGAGATTGGAACCTGCCTTTGTCCACGAGTCTGGTTTATAGAGCAACTTAGGCAAGCCATCGACGTAGGTGTGACGGTCAAAACTCAGAGGGCCTACACCAGATACTGGATTATTTAGATCATACTCCCTCCGTTCCAAATTAATTGATTTCCATTTGTCCACACATGGACGTATCTAGACATGTTATACGTATAGATACATCCACATGTGGACAAATGGAAGTCAATTAATTTGGAACGGAGGGACTGGTTATCCTCCCCGTCTTTCCCCTCCCTCCCCGTCACTGTTCAAGAGAGAGGCGAAGCGGCGATTTTTGGACGCCCGCCGCCGACCCACCGCGTGCTCGCCGCCGCGCCGTGGGATTCCTCCTCTCCGCCTGCCGCTTCGGCGGCGGGAGGGTGGGGGATCCCCGGTGCCGGCTTGTACAAACGGTAGGGTAGGGTGGTGTTTCCACCGGCGGCGCCGTGGAGGAGGTGGTGCTGGTGGTGGTTGTTTTGGCGTCGGCGTGCTCTCCTCCGGCGGTGGTGCTCCTTGGAGCCCGGCGTCTGCGCGTGCGACCTGCTGGAGCTCGAGGCCCGGCGTGGCGCTCGAGGTCCACCGTTTCCCCCCAGATCCGCGGTGGCGGTGGGTCTGGCGGCCGGAAACCAGTGCTGGACGAGCTCCGAAGCTCCCTCCTGCGGCGGATCCGAAGGCGGCCGTGGCAAAGCGGCGTCGGGATGCCGGGGGGACGTCTGCCCCGGCTGTTCATCGTCAAGAACTCCGTCGCGGCGCGGCGGAGAGGCACGGCGGCGTCTCTCAAGGGATTAAATGTTCCCAGGCAGCGGAAGGGTGGTGGTCGCCGCTCTTCGTCTCCATCGCCGGCGGTGCTGCGGTGCTCGGTGCCAGCTCTGGATTCTCCTCTACGTATTTTCCTGTTTGTACTGTCTTTATACTATGTACTTTGTACGTGGTTCGGTGGTGAATATACGTGGTTGTTTGGCTGTGTCAAAAAAAAAAATTTGGAACGGAGGGAGTATGTAGTAATACAAGGTGTATACATACAGGTACATGATGCTGCATACTATTTGTTTCGCAAGAATTTTTGCTTGTAGAATGTCGTTTATGCACAATGTTCAATTATTGCACAGAATCCAACAGCTAATGGACAATTGGGTTGGAAGCCAAACAGAGTAGTACTAATGTGTCGATAGTTTCCAAGCAAACATATGAAGAGTACTGTCTGATCAGGACATATGCACCGTTCCTGAAAACGGAAAAGAGAAGGAAAGATAGAAGAAACAGAGGATTGTTGGGTTACCTACCGATCTCGTAGACGAGGCCGGAGAAGGCGGAGCATCCAGGCCCACCAGTGAGCCAGAGCATGACGGGGTCCTCTGCCGGGTTCCTCTCCGACCGGATGAAGTAGTAGAAGAGGTGGACGCCATGGCTCTCGTCCACCTCCACATACCTGGATGCATGCATGGACAGTTCACATGATCACATCACAGGAGAAATAAGCCCATCCTTTTTATGTACTGAGTGGTGAAAGCTTTGGCTGATTAACAGAGCTAGCTAGAAGTACCCTGTTTGGAGTTGGAAGGGGAGGGGTCCCTCGAAGCCAGGGAGATGGGTGATGATACTGCTCTGCCGTGGGAAGCTGAAATCTGAGATGGAGCTGGAGTTGGAGGAGGAAGAAGATGCAACCGAGAGCAGTCTGAGGAGGAGCAGGCGAATGGAGGCAACGAGGCTGCTTCCTCCGTCGACCCTTCTCCTCCTCATCGTTGTCTGGTCCGGTGCGGGCGGGCGTCGTGGCTGTCTCTCCCTCACTCTATTTGTAGTCTTGTGAGGATTGGCACAGCTCGTGGAACGAACGAAATATGGAAGGAAGAAAAGGTACGTAAGAAGGGGTAATACGGACGGAACTGCAGGCTGTGATTTTCGCAAGTGCTTACGTATGATCCTGTCTTTTCAAAACGTCTTTGTTTTTTTATTTCTTTTTTCCTAAAATGACCCCAACACCCAATGAGGATCGGACCAAAAAAATCGGTCATAACGACACTCTCAAGTGTCCGGATCAAACTGATTTCTGTCCGGCACGAGACCCTCCAAACTTGGGGCCCCTCCAAACAGTGTTGTTGCAGCTGCCATGATTGCCACAATGACTAAGCCGGACGTGCGGGTAGTGGAGTTGCAGGTTCTTCGTCCTTCGTCGCGGTGTCCTCCTCTTCCTGCTTCGGCTCGGTCACCACGACCTCATCTTCATGTTCCGGCTCGGCCACCTCTTCCTACTCCGGCTCAGCCACCACAACCTCCTTCTTCTGCTCCGGTCCAGCCACCACGGCTCCTTCTCTGGCAAACATATCGCGAGCGAGGTGTTGGCGGTGTTACGCACAGAGAGTATGAGCGACATGCGGCCGACATCGACGCAGACGAGGGCAGGGTTAAAATCATGCAAAGCGACGTAAACACCACCCCGAAGCGACGAAGTTGAAGCGGCGGCGCGTCTCTCCAAACGTGAGTTCCCACGCGACGCGAAGTTAGGTGCCCAGAAGGTGTTTGATGTTTTTTTTGGGAGGGGGGTAGGTTTGGGGGGCGCCGCTAGGGGCAGGACCCCCAATGTGGCGGACACATTTCTAGCACCCCATAGAGGGCACAATTAAGGGTCCCGGACACATATTTGTCGGCCCCCAATGGAGATGCTCTCACGAAACAGGCCGTAGCCCAGCTTTATAAATAAAGCCCCAACGGCAGAACCGATACATAGTGATGAGGGGAACCTCTTACAAAGCATAACAAAGATAAAAAAGAAAGAACACGGAACGCCAAACTTGCCACCGAGAACACCAGAACACCCCACGGGATCATAGCTCCACGACGACGCCCCCAAGAGGGTAACGACGTGGCACGCCGCCGTCGTCGAGACTGATAGTCAAGGGTTTTCACCCGGAGCCTAGGCGCAACGAAGGTACCCACAATAGCGCCCCCAAGAGGGTAACCATACCCGCAAGCATGGCCGCCATTGGCACCGAAGTGCTGAGCTTTCACCCGAAAGACCATTCGTGCAACGCCAAAGATAAGGATGTCCACTGTCTCCGAGCTCGGCCCCCGAAACACGATATGGGAGCTGCCAGCCGAAGCACGCAACACCAGGGACCCCCACTGTCCGCTCCTCGACATCCAAACAGCCAAGGAGAGAGACCATCACCACCGCAACGCCGCTCGCCTCAGAGACGCCCGTGCAGTCCACCTTCCAGGGCCGCTGCCCCGGCGTCCGCAACCTCGAGCCAAGGAACCAACAAGTCGCAGGGTCATCGTGACTGACAATTGGGGCGGCGAAGAAACCAGGCTCGCGAGGGCGACATCCGCAACCGATAGGAGGAGAACCGTCCTCCACCGACTGGACGATCGCCGACCGGACGCAGTAGCAGGTCCGGTCAGGCCCAGATCAGCCCTCCTGGCCAGATCAGGCCCGACCAGTCCCACCGCCGCGCTGCAGCGCCAAGGTCGCAGTTGTCCCCATTGCGGAGAGACTCAGGGCGTCAGCCGGGCCCGTAAAGCCCAAATCGGGCCCAGCGGGCCCAGATCTGGGCCAGGAAACCCTAGCCATGGCCAAACCGAGCTCCACCTACCTCTGCCGCCGTGCTGTCCCCAACATTCGTCGCCGTTGAGCCGCCGCCGCCACGGCCGACGCGAGCGCCCACCCGTGGCCTTGATGGCCGGCCACCAGCACGAGGCTGCTGCCCCGCACGAGCCCGCGCCGCCGCCGTTAAGCGTCGCCGCCGTCCGTGCGCGCCTGACCACGTAGCCTCCACGCCGCCGCCAGCCGGAGCTCGCCGCCACGCCGCTGCTCCCCACGCCGAGAGCCGCGCCCCCACCCAGCCGCCGCGAACCGCGCCGCCGCCGCTGTGCAAGGGAGAAAGACTGCCCCGCCGCCGCCGACGCTGCCCGGGCTTTTCCCGGCAGCGCCCCCCGGCGGCGGCGAGGCGGAGGAGGAGGGGTAGAGGGAGAGGAGAGCTGGCGGCGCAGGGAGCCCCCGGTCGCCCGCGGCGGCGACCAGAGGGGCTAGGGTTGGGTCGGGACTTACTACTTTTTAAAGCTAAAAAGATACCCCGTGTGTTGTAGCGGTAACTTCTTTTAATAAAAAATGCTTCATATTGTTTCGACAAGCTCCAGATTTGCTCCCCCCCCCCCCATTTTTTTATATTTGGAGGTTTGGGGATTTGAAGCGAATGGTTTTCTACCACTTGCCTCGGGTGTGTTGCATCATCCCCTTTATAGCTTCCATGGGCATAGAATCTGAGCCACTGGCAATAAGAGTTCTCACAAACCCACATGCAGCCCTTAATGGCGTTTGCCACGTGTCTAGGCACGTTACGATTTCCCGCCATGTGAGTATTGTTTCTGCCGAGCCGACCAACCCTCCCAGTTATATAAATGGTCGACAAGGAAAACGGCACCAAACCCTACCCGCCTACTCTCCTACTTCATAGACGCGTCCTCTCCTCTTGAATCTGAGATGTAATGACGCCTCACCTCGCAATGGTTTAACTCGCTCACAACGAAAAATTGCGTCGGCGCAGACGACGCGGGCCGTCGGGGTTGCCTGTCCCCGTGCGACATTATCGTGACCACAACCGCACACACTCTAGCTTCCACGTTGAAAGGACAAGGATGTCGCCTAGAGGTGAATATGCAATTTAAAAAAATTCCGGTTTAGGCTTGATAAATGCGGAATAAAACTAGGTGTTTTAATTTAACAAACACACAACCTAAATATACTAGGTTCGCATATCTGCACCAACAACTTATGCTAAGCAAGACAAGTAACAAGGTCATAGCAAGATATAGACTTCAAGCACGAAGGCTATCACAATGTAAGAGCTCGGGTATAGAAATAACCGAGGCACGTGGAGACGATAATGTATTCCCGAGTTTCTCCTTTTTAGGTGAGTACGTCTCGTTGGAGGGGTGTGAGTTTCAAACTCAAGACGCCACAAATGGCCTCACCCTATTCTCCGATGAACCTCGCACAAAAACTCGGTTCACCTACCACTATTGATTTCCTTTTGGGCGGAAATCGAATCCCCTACAATAATCTTGAGGCACAACCCACAAAAGGATTGGGAACTCCCAAGTGACCACAAAAGGCCTCAACCGCCACAAAAGGCGTCTAGGGTCCAAAGACCCAAGAGTAACAAGCTCACGAACTTTCACTTCCACGAATCCTCGTGGAGAGCACAAACCGATGTACAATGCAATGGCAAGAGCACAAGTGCTCAAATCGTTCACTCTCAAATCCCACCAAAAGGAACTAATGCTTGTGGGGGGAGAAGAGAGGAAGAACTCAACAAATGGAACTCCAAGATCTAGATCCAAAGGGTTCTCCTCAGATGGATTGGTGGAAATGTAGATCTAGATCTCCTCTCTCTTTTCCCTCTAATTGGAGGCAAGAATCATGGAGGAAAAGAGAGAAATCCAAGCTCAAGAAGATCAACAATGGGAGACTTTTTCGTGCTCAAGAGCTTGTCCCTTTGGGAAGAAGGAGGGTTTTTATAGGGCCCCACGAAATAGAGTCGTTGCAGGAAAAACGAGGAACCGGATATTCCGGTTCCATTTTAGATCGGAATATCCGACCAAGTTGAAACCTTCTGGAGGTAGCCGAATATTTCTAACCGGATATTCCTAAAAGGATCGGAATATCCGGTTTTTAGAAAACAGATAGAAACAGTAAAACGAAAACTGCAATAATTTTTTCATCCGGACTCCGATTTCGATGATCTTGGGCTCGTTGGAATCGCAACGAAGAGCTCTTCAAGATCATGCAGAGAAACATCATAGTCCATCATGTGAGGAGGAAGCCAAATGTAGAAAGGTAAAACCTCTCTATAAAAAGATGAACCGGCAAAACCTCCAATATCAAAAACGCAACAAGATATTCATATGAAATCCGTTTTTTATGAACTAGACCTTGGTATGGAGATGAACACAAGCTCTAAATTCTCACATGGATAAAAGCCAAATAAGAACCAAGCAAGATGATATGCCAAGTATGCAAAGATTTGATCTCTCCACAAAGATACGATCAAGTTACTCATTCGAGAGCCCCTCTTGATAGTACGGTGTCTATCCTATAACCCGGTCTCCCAAACCCGGTCTCCCACTAACATCATGAGAACGGTAAAATAGAAACACTATCAAGATCATACCTTTGCCTTGCGCATTCCACTTGAGCTAGATGATGATGATCTTGTTCTTTTCAAGTTGGGACATCTTTCTTGATCATGCTTGCCATCACATGCTTGATGATGACTTCTCCACATACTCCCCAATACCCATTATGGGAGAGCCTCTTTTAGCTCCGTCTTTATGAGTCCATTTCAAGCTTCAATCACATGATATCTTCCGAGATGGATCATTTTGAACTTGCACTTCATAATCTTCTCTTCATATATATGATGGTTTGGAGATAAGCATGGATGTTCACTTAATCTTCTTTTCCAAGCCACACATGCATTATGCTCAGCTCTAGATGACCATTCTTCATATAAACCCTTGGATAGAACCTTGGTCATCATATACTCCTCTAGATTCCAACATATGAACTCCAATCTTTTCCATGGACAAGATCTATAAAGATATCTCAATCCAAACATTAGTCCATAGAGATTGTCATTAATTACCAAAACCGTACATGAGGGCACATGCACTTTCAATCTCCCCCATTTTGTTAATTGATGACAATCTCTTTTGAGAGGGTTTATAATATGGAAATTAACGGGCAAGAGCCAATTGTACTAACATCAAGTACTACAAAAATATGTGATGTTAATCCAACAACATATATAGAGCAAACTCCCCACAATCTATGCACGTGTGTATGAACATGAATTCATTGCATATTTTGTCAACCATTACGGGTGGTGGAGTTTCCACTATATACAAAACCAAGCAACGAATGCAAAGGCAAGAGAGGCAAATACTAAAGAACAAATCAAAGTATAAAGCCGAATTCCATAAACCCTCCAAAACTTCTCCCCCATTGGCAACAATTGCCGAAATGGGCAAAAAGATTCGGAAGGCCGACATAGTGAGAGTTCCTCCACAAGTTTAATTTTTTCTCATAGAATGAGTAGAATCAAATGGACATTTCCACTGATCAATAATAGGAGGAAATCAAGCTATATTGAGAATCCAAAGATTGCAATAAAATAGCAAAGGAAAAGATACCTCAACAAAAGAGGCACGCAATCAAAAGATCCGAAAAACCAATTGGACATAAGAATATATTATGATAAGATCAACCAAGTGTTCTAAAAATCAAGAGAGAGCTCCCCAAGGTACATGCACAATGTAGGATTTGCATTTCAATATGGTGTGCACAACATAGAATCCTCACTCCCTCCGAGATAATTTTGAACACAAATACGTGCAAGAGAGCATAGATGAAAAGAAGCAAAACAACTTTCAACAAAACAATGTTGAGCATTGAGAACAAGAGGAGGCAAATAAAGACTTGCTCAACCGAAAAAGATGGGTGTGCCATGGAGAGACATTGTAGGAGACTAATGCAAAGATGAGCGAAGCATCGACATAGTCTTTCAAGATAAGTGGCACATAGTGCATATCAAGTCTTTCCCATAAACACAACCCAAAGAAGATGTAGCAAATAGGTCCACAAGTTTATTAAGATGCAAAAGGGATACCAAATGAAGAGCGAAGCTTGTGCCTTTTAGAAACCACCAAAGAATCAAAAACAATAAAAGGGTGGTCACTAACGAATTGGAATATTAATTAAAGATGTAACTACTCCCATGTGTATAAGTTTCTAAGTAGACACCAATCATGAAGATATAAGTCCATAAAGAAACATGCACACATAAAAATAGATACTAGGGATCGATGAATCATAAAAATGATTATATATAGTCCCCTTATATGTAATCATCCCGGCTTACTCACGTTTTCAATAAAGATGTTTTGGAAGGAGTTTGTAAGAACCAAATCAATTGCAACAAAAGAGATTCATGCCATGAAACAACCTACACAAGGTTGAAAGCTAGAAGTGTATGCATGAGGTAGATACTTGTTACCGAGATAGCATTGTTGATGTAGAAGATGAGAGTTCATGATCATCCGAGCTTGGCTCCAATAAGCACATGATGATAACACCTTCCTTGTAAATGAGACAAGCTTCCAATGCATCTCGAGTGTACCTAAAACAAATTCAAGTACACCATGGTACCCAAACTCATTGAGTCCAAAGTAGTTAGAGTAACTACAATACATAGGACAAACTCTACATAAATATGTGCATATTGATATGAAATTGAATTTCATGCACATCTTAGCCTTTTAGGAATTGATGGAGTTTATCCTATATATTAGATCAACAAAGTAGGCATGCCAAAGGATATACATATAATAAATATGCATGCACAAGACTTTCATGAACCAAATGAAATACAATTTGGACAAAACACCAATTAAACCAAGAAAGCACACACAAGGGTGACAAGTAAACGAATTGTCCAAATTATATCAAAGACCCAAATCAACACATGATTTAAGATACCAAGTTGAAAAACATACCAAATAAAAAATAGGTTCAAGGAATGAATCAAACCCTCTACACTTTTTATGATGGCACAAAGTACCAAGACGAAAAATGCTTGTCTTCCAAAGAGACATATCATCGAAATCAAAAACCAATTGAAAATAAATAGTGTTCTAAAAAATAGGATAGCTCCCCCAAGATTTGTGCATTATTTATGATCTTGCATTTGAATACAAAATGCACACAAATGGGGTCATCACTCTCCATATATTTTATCCAACACTAGTCATGTTCAAGAAAAGCCATAAGATACAAAACCAATTTAAAGAATGGTGTTCTACTCAATGTAGGATAGCTTCCCCGGGAATAGTGCATTATCTAGAAGTATGACTTTGAATGTCACTGCACAAGAATGGGATCATTGCTTTTCCTATCTCAAGAAAGCATAAAACAAATTTGAGTAGAGCACAAGGGATCCAAAAAGATAGAAGGAAGATAAAAAATGAGTTAGATCAAAACAAAGCATTGGCAATAAATAAGGCAAATTTCTAGCAAGAGCCAATGTAAATATGATCAATATATTTACCACAAATATGATTATCACTTGTCAAAAGACAAGTAATGTAGGAGATATTTCTCGGTGGTGGATTGCAAAGATATATTCAAGACCATATTCACAAAATATAAGCATGAGGCAAAAGATAGGAATTGAAAAACATGCTTAGATAGAGATTCTTGATGGCTTCAAATAATCAACGATCATGCAAAGCACCAAGAAACTCTCTCACAAACAAGATACCAAAAGATGGGAGACAAGAAGCAATTAAGCAAATATGGAACTTGTTTGAGCAACATGCCACATAGGAAAAAGATAATTAACAATATCAATTCTAGGTGGCAAAACCTCACATGTTCACATTTCTAGGCTTGTAATATGCACATAGCTTATTACTCCCCCATAATGTGATAATCCATTTGTTTTAAACAAGCGGCAAACAAACCAACTAGAGATAATTAATGGACATTATAGAATTTGAATTTCTCATGAGCATGGCATAATAGAGAATAGATAATATGATATATCATCACTAAGTGGTATTCCTCATGTACACACAATTTAAGGATTGTGAAATGCACGAAGCACATCACTTTCCCAAAGTGGGATAGTCCATTAATCTCTCAAAGAGAGCCTACAAGAAAATATCAAATATAAGCAATAAGGCTAAAAAACAAGTAAGTGGTGTGCAAACCAACATACACATACTTGATTTCTCAAGATAAGTAAGTAGAGAGCACAACACATACAAAACACTACCAAGATACAAAACCAAACACATGCAAGGGTGCAAGCAACTTTCAATGTATATATTATATAAGCACAAGTTACCGCAAGGAGGAACATTGGATATGAGATAGAACAATATAATCCAAATGACTTGGCTTGAGAGAATATGATTGATGAAGATCCCTTAATTCTTCATGATGTAGCCAAGTCTCCAATGCCCTCCATCAACACCTATTGATCAAGTTTTAGCTTGTTGGTCCCCAACCAAGTTGGGTCCTAAGAGGTTAGTCACAATAGGCTTGGCAACCCAAATGGTTCTTTTCTTGACACCACTTTGAGTACCCACAAATTTGGCAAACACATTGCCAACCTTATCCTTCCAAAGAGAATAAACATCATCAATTATAATGGGGTTGGATAAGGTACCATTAGTGCATGAAGAAGAAAAGTGGCAGTCGTGTCTCGTTGCACGGGCACCGGGAGTATAGGATACCCCCTTTTAGGTTCGGCACGGGGCACGAAGGAGGATGAGAATCGTCTTCTTGGGCGGAGTCTAGATCAAGCTCTCCTCTCCACGATCAAAGCATGCAACAAAAGGGACACAAGGAGCTACCCAGGTTTAGGCCACCCGGAGGCTAAAAGCCCTACTCCTGCATGTCTGGATTGATGGGTTCTTCATAGTGTGGCTTACAATTGTAACAGCCCAAAGTTGAGAACCTAAAAACCCGAGTAAAATTTTCGCTTTTGTGTTGCATTGCATCATGGCATCCAAATTGTACTTGCTAAACAACACAAAAATGGTTTTGGCACCGTTTAAAAACAAATGCCAAACTGTTTCAACTACAAATCCAAATCAATGAGAGAATGCAAACCTGCAAAACAAAAGTACTCTGACCTCTTATCTTTGTCAAGGAGGTTCCAAGGTTTCAAAACGATATTTTGCACTTGCTTTTATTTTTACAAAGGAGCAACATTTCTGAAAATTAACAAATGCCCTATTGTTAACTCTATGAACAAATGTTGTCCAAACCTTTTTATTTGGCAACACCAATTTTTGTGGTGCCTCTACTTGGTGTTGGGAGGCTCCCCAAATTTTCTCAAATTTTTATAAATTATTTTGGTGCCGCATTTAAATCAGGAAGAGCTACTGGTTTAAAATAAAACAGGAAAAGGACCTCTTTGTAAATATGGAAGGATCTGTCCGTGATGAATTTATTTCGCGCAGGGGGGTTTCTGGAAAATCCCCTTTCTTCCTCGCGCTATAGCGACCGAGGCCGTCGCGTGCCGCCGGACCACCTCGCCGCCCAGCTCCGCGCCCGGGCCCCTCTGTGCCCTCTCCCTGCACGGAGAGCACGCCCACGAGCCCCACGTGCTCTTCCTCCCCGTTCCCCATTTCTTCCTCCTCTCCCTGTGCACCCCATCGAGCCGCCATGTCCGCCGGGTCCGCCGAGCTCGTCGCCGTCGCCTGAAGCTCCCCCGAGCGAATCGAGCGCCACCATTAGGACCGCCGCGTCGCCAGCTCATCCTCCGCCAGAGGAATCGATGCGGGAGGCCCCGGATCGACGCCGCCATCCTCGTTTCGCTGCACGGCCGTCCGAGCACCACCGTCGCGGCGCCGGCCGATTTCCGCCGGCTCCGCTCATCTCCGACCTCGCCGTCTTCGCTAGCGCGTTCGTGGTGAGACTCCCGTGCCGTCGCATCCCTCCCCCTCCCTTCTCTCGCCGTGGTCACGCCGCGCTGTTCGCCGAAGTGCGTCGCCGACGCTCCGCTTCGTCGTGTTGAACCATCCGGTGAAAAACCCGGTTTGCTCCGGTTTCGATACCGGGTTAGCAATTATGCTACTGGACACCGATGCTTTAACCCGGTCCACACCGGAAAGGAACCGGAAATAATTCCGGACTGATTTTAATCCGGTATAAAACCCAGAATATTCCGGGCTGGCATCCAGAATTCCTTACTGATTTTTGAAGTTCTATTTTTCCTTTGCACCCTAATATCCCTAAACCTTGTATATTATATTTGGTGTTGTTAATTTATCAAAAGATCATATCCAAACTTGAAATGCATTAAATTGATAATTTCATCGGTGTATCCAAAAATGCGTGTAATACACCAAAATTCACAGAAATTCGAGATTAAAACTTTAAAACAAATATCACGCTTATTGATCACATTCGGAATATGGTGCTTCTATTGTTATTGAAAACATATGATTAACAAAGGAGAAACTTATAAAAGTAATAACTTTTTACCGGGACCTCCGAAAAATGTGTTCCTTATATCAAAATGATCAGAAAAACATGAGTGATCCAAAACCTTCATCATCATGCATAATGGTTCACAATTCAAATAATGTGCTCTAGTAGTAATTATAATCACTAAGTTTTAATATGGGGTCTATTCCAAATATTGCAATAAATATAACGGGGACCCCATTTAACTTGTTGGTCATGTCTAAAGCTTCTAGGGTGCATTTAAAATGTCATATCATCATCCTTGTATACATTGCACAATTGCCATGTGTTGATTGTTTCTCCGGTGTTGTTTGTGCATCGGTAGATCAAGGAGGTGAAGTGCCACCCCCGTCTTGTGACGATCCGTACTACCAGTACCCTGAGCAAGGCAAGCGTAATCCCCCCTCTAAGCATATCTTATCCTATTTTCCGCAATTATTTTCTCCACTATAATATTGCATGCGGTTCTAAATGTCTTTTGCCTGGATTAGAGTATCCTACATTTGCATTAAAATTCCCTATGCCAATTACCTGTTTCCCCTACTAATACCATAGGTTTGGATTGTTGGCCATGAAATACTTAACTATGTTAGTTGATGCTTAGCCATGCTTAGTTAAATGCCTAGTGGTACTATGGTGGTACATGCTGGAAACAGGTGTTGACTTGTGACAGTGATGTTGATGGTGGAAAATTGTGGTGACAGGTAATAAAATGCTTAAAGGTGGGGATGAGAGGCCACTTTGGTATGGTGGTGCTTTGTCTCGTTCCCGTCGCCTAGGTGCGAGTTCTGGACCTCCTGAACCAAGACTGAGCGCGCTTCCTTTCGGTGGGGTATATGGAGCCCTCGTCGACTGACTAACTTGAGCGGGACTAGCCAGGGTCCTCTAGTTTGGTTTTCCATTTGCGTGTGCGTTGAGATGGTGGCCAAGACTGAGACGAGGATGGTGGTGTTTAGGAAAATGAGTGGCCACAGGGCGGGGTGTGTGATCCTGGCAGCCCTGTCCCCACTGATGATCCTGGGTTAGTCCTTAACAAGGTAAAGGTTGTAACCGTTCCCACTCAGCCGGCTTTCCCCGGAAGAGAGCTACGTGTAGGCAATGAGCCGGGCGGTACCGAAGGTAAACACAGTGCACCCCTGCAGGGTTAAATCTTTTCGAAAAGCCGTGTCCACGGTTACGGACAACTTGGGAAAGGACGATGATCATAGAATAACTTTAACGGAATGATTAAAACTTGGGTACTAGAGGTACCAATTTCACGAATGCAAGGTTGACTTCCTCGAGGGTGATTCGGGGAGGTGCCTTTGATGAACAGGTACAATGATGGTGATGATGGTTGTTGTTGAGAAAGTGATCTCAAGAGAAAAGAGTTACTTCTTACCCCTTTTTCAAAATATTCTGATTAGTCGATGCCATGGAGTTATGTCTTTTTAAATGAAATCAGCTTTATGCAAAACAGCCATAAAACCTTGAAAGCCAATCATAGAGCATATATTAGCTCTTAATCTTGCGAGTTCGTCGAACTCAACGTCGTTTGCTTGTTTTCAGGAGAGGACTTCACCGACCTCGAAGGTGGGTTCTTTGTGGACATCGACGAGTAGTCTGGGGTTCCCAGGTGGCAGCTTGGGACATCCCGGAACAGCTGGCGCTGGATGTTTATTTGCAGGCCTCTTAGGCCATATGTTGGTTCTTGTTGTTTAGAACAACACACTTCGCTTCCGCATGTTGTAATGTTGGGTCTGTGACCTCTGTTTTGTCATTTGCTATCTTTCTCTGTATAAGAGTTGAACTATATGATTTTTGTGTCGTAGAGTCTGTGATGTGCCAGTTGTTCCACAAGTCTTGATCTTACTATTATGCCTTGAGGGTTGCGCCCGTGTTAAGGCATCAATCGGGGTGTTGCGTTGTCTGGAGTGAGGTGTACCCAGCAACGCCTGCCAAAGGTTTTGGCCGGGGATTGGTAAACCCGTAACCTCCGCTTGTATCGCTTAACCGGTGACACGCAGCATCACTGTATAACAGTCGGGTCAGGGCGCCACAAGTTGGTATCAGAGCCGTACTGCCTGTAGGAAACCCTTCTACTGGTCGATGTTGAGTCTAGTGTTTGCGAAAATATTTTTTAACCTAAAAATGAGTTGTGAAAACCATCTTAGGATTCTTTTTACTCCTTACCTGGTTACCCTCTAATCTCGGAGCAATCTTACCTCTATTTGAGTTAAAGGTTTTTCTTCTCACCTGTTACTTCAAATGATTAGGAATCTCGGGGTTGGACTTCTCACCTGTTACTTTAGTGTTATGTGTCCAGTTGCTTCCGCTGCGCTACAATCCGAAGCTTCATGTGCCGAGAAACCATCTAGGGTACGACGAAATTCCTATCAACTCAGTTGTTTACGGACCCTTGTATTCCTATCAAGTTACTCTCTTAATCCTTTCTTTTGGGTTCTAACCCAAGGACTTGAACATAAGGTCCCGGATTGTGCCAACTAGAGTGTGTTAAGTTGTGATTTCTTAACTCTCGCTAGTAGCACATGATGCTGATCTTCAACCCAAGTCTTTTCTGTGGTCTGTGTGGTAAATGGTTGAACCTTAATTTCCCACACCTCTGTTGACTATGTAACTTTAACTCTGCCATAGCTGGAGATACTGTCTTGGAATCATCTGGGTTATGACCAGAATTTTCTTAGCGAATTCCCCTCTGTGTTCATGACTCTGCTGCATCTCTCCTTTTTGGGCATGGTTATCACAATTGAGTAATAACCGGTGCATCTTCAACATCTTAGGATTTCTCCTGAGTATGTTTCTTACTCTGATCTGCTTTCTGACCTTTGTCTGTCTGTTGACAGTAAAGTCTTATCGTGCATTGGGTGTTCCGATGCAGTCACTCTTGTGATCCGTCAAGACTTTCCCTTTCGTCTTGTCTGGAGAAATAACTCTAGTACCTTGTCCACTTCTCGGACCAAGTCAAGGTATTGTAATCTGCAGAAGAAGGGCCTTGTTTAGTTTTGGTTCTGCTCCACCTTAGAGTGTCACACTCTTTGATATCAGGGTATTGTGTGATGTATCATGATCCTCTTGATGAAGTGATGCTCTTACTCCTTGTTACTCTTCGTTCTCCGAGCGACTTGTTACTCCAGAATGATAAGACGTGAGCAAGGATGTGGCTATCGGATATTCTCAGCAGTTCTTACTGCGCGGAAATCCACTGACATTCATTGTCCTCCTTAGCATGATTGGTTATCCGATCAATAAGTGGAGTTTGACAGTGCTACCAAGTCCGTTGGCTTTGATGCACTCCCTCGGTCAAAGAGCTAGGTTCGCGCCGAAGCTCCCTAGACCACATCGTTGTGCCTTGAAAGGCATGATTCTCCCTCGAACCCAAGACAGATCGGTGGATCGTGATATTTTGGAGGTATTTCCAGAAGTATCGCCAGGTTGTCACCTGACCGTGATGTTGAGCTTCTGAGTAAGCTGGTTCTCTGAAGAACTCCTTTCTCCAAGAAAATCGTGCTGGATGTCCTGAATTATTCGGTTGAGCTTAAACACCTTGGAGAGTTAAAAGACCAAAAGCTCTATCTAATATAGTTCACTTCTCAATGGATGTCTAGCTTCCTGTGTCGAAGCAAGGTGGTATCTCCTTTGTGGATATGCTATCCTACAAATTTTTGATTTGATTTGGGCTATCGTTAAATCAAACTCAGACTAACACATTCAGTAGGTTAAACTCAGATTAGAAAGATGTTAGTCTGACCAATACTTATGCCTAGTTCTGGTGAAATATGAGTATACCGACTTGGAGTACCCGGATAAGTTCGTTGTTGAGCCCATCAACTACCTTCTTATCTTCTCCATGTTTGAGGAGACTTATATTGGATATTGGGCGTTAGCATTGGAAAATTGTTGGAACTAACTTTGTGTCTTCACCAGGTATAGGTTTTGAAGTTAGAAGTGACTTTCCCTGGTTCACGTGCAATTGCTGAAAGATGTCGCCATGGATCTGGGTGAATGGTCTAGTTTCCTCTAAATCCTCTCAACTCGATTATGCATATACAGAATATTCCCGGGATGATATGTTGTTACCTCCATTCCTTGAGAATTTCATCTATGCCTCCAAGCCACTAATGGAATTGTTCCAGAAAGAGAAGTCTGAGAACTTCTTTTGTCTCCTATGATGTTTCCCATCAAGATCTCAATCGTGTCTCGCTACAAGATATTCAAGTAGGGCAGCTGTCTCCTGACAAGTTGCTAATACTTGAGTTCCTCAATCTCGTTCCTCCTTTGGAGTTAGACCTTCTAGTCCAGCTCCTGGGATTCTAGCAAAAGTAATCCGGTGGTATCTGTGGCAAAGACTCCCTATTCATCCATGTTGAATCCGGAGTATCTCTACACCTGACCAGATCTAGATCTCAATCGGAAACGATAGTTGGTGATCCTCAAGAAGCTTGAATTCGATGTCTGGAACATCAAGGAGTTCTCCCTATCTAACGTTCCCGGAGTTTCTAAAGTTCTCTCGGTCCCTCGTCATGATCCTTCTCCAGTGATCTGAAATGCTCCTCCGTGAGGAAAGTTCTACTCAAGCCGACTAGTACAAGTTATCTCCTCATCTGTTGGAAGCTTGTTTCGACACTCTCCCTCAGACTTTTGGGCCTTGTGCAAGGTTCATATTCTGAATCTTTGGGAAACAGTTGTCTACCAACTGGAAACTTCTTGTCAATCCTCCGTCAACCGCTCGTGTCTCCTAACTGTCAATTCAAAGGATGCTCGAAGTCTCATCCTAAGTTCTACTAGAAGGTACTCGGTCGTTGTATCCTTATCAAGATCCATCCTTCCGGAGAGGTTTCCTCCTTTCCGACGGTATACGTTGATAGTGACCTCGAAGAGAAGTCGATGAAGATCTTCATGATGCCTTTGGTTAACCCCTGCAAGAAAGAAGCTACTGAAGCGAGAAGATCGTGTAGTACCGTTGTAACCCTCTTCCCTCTTTCCTACTCTAAGAATCTCGGGACGAGATTCCTATAAGGAGGGTAGAATTGTAACAGTCCAAAGTTGAGAACCTAAAAACCCGAGTAAAATTTTCGCTTTTGTGTTGCATTGCATCATGGCATCCAAATTGTACTTGCTAAACAACACACAAATGGTTTTGGCACCATTTAAAAACAAATGCCAAACTGTTTCAACTACAAATCCAAATCAATGAGAGAATGCAAACCTGCAAAACAAAAGTACTCTGACCTCTTATCTTTGTCAAGGAGGTTCCAAGGTTTCAAAACGATATTTTGCACTTGCTTTTATTTTTACAAAGGAGCAACATTTCTGAAAATTAACAAATGCCCTATTGTTAACTCTATGAACAAATGTTGTCCAAACCTTTTTATTTGGCAACACCAATTTTTGTGGTGCCTCTACTTGGTGTTGGGAGGCTCCCCAAATTTTCTCAAATTTTTATAAATTATTTTGGTGCCGCATTTAAATCAGGAAGAGCTACTGGTTTAAAAATAAAACAGGAAAAGGACCTCTTTGTAAATATGGAAGGATCTGTCCGTGATGAATTTATTTCGCGCAGGGGGGTTTCTGGAAAATCCCCTTTCTTCCTCGCGCTGTAGCGACCGAGGCCGTCGCGTGCCGCCGGACCACCTCGCCGCCCAGCTCCGCGCCCGGGCCCCTCTGTGCCCTCTCCCTGCACGGAGAGCACGCCCACGAGCCCCACGTGCTCTTCCTCCCCGTTCCCCATTTCTTCCTCCTCTCCCTGTGCACCCCATCGAGCCGCCATGTCCGCCGGGTCCGCCGAGCTCGTCGCCGTCGCCTGAAGCTCCCCCGAGCGAATCGAGCACCACCATTAGGACCGCCGCGTCGCCAGCTCATCCTCCGCCAGAGGAATCGATGCGGGAGGCCCCGGATCGACGCCGCCATCCTCGTTTCACTGCACGGCCGTCCGAGCACCACCGTCGCTGCGCCGGCCGATTTTCGCCGGCTCCGCTCATCTCCGACCTCGCCGTCTTCGCTAGCGCGTTCGTGGTGAGACTCCCGTGCCGTCGCATCCCTCCCCCTCCCTTCTCTCGCCGTGGTCACGCCGCGCTGTTCGCCGAAGTGCGTCGCCGACGCTCCGCTTCGTCGTGTTGAACCATCCGGTGAAAAACCCGGTTTGCTCCGGTTTCGATACCGGGTTAGCAATTATGCTACTGGACACCGATGCTTTAACCCGGTCCACACCCGGAAAGGAACCGGAAATAATTCCGGACTGATTTTAATCCGGTATAAAACCCAGAATATTCCGGGCTGGCATCCGGAATTCCTTACTGATTTTTGAAGTTCTATTTTTCCTTTGCACCCTAATATCCCTAAACCTTGTATATTATATTTGGTGTTGTTAATTTATCAAAAGATCATATCCAAACTTGAAATGCATTAAATTGATAATTTTCATCGGTGTATCCAAAAATGCGTGTAATACACCAAAATTCACAGAAATTCGAGATTAAAACTTTAAAACAAATATCACGCTTATTGATCACATTCGGAATATGGTGCTTCTATTGTTATTGAAAACATATGATTAACAAAGGAGAAACTTATAAAAGTAATAACTTTTTACCGGGACCTCCGAAAAATGTGTTCCTTATATCAAAATGATCAGAAAAACATGAGTGATCCAAAATCTTCATCATCATGCATAATGGTTCACAATTCAAATAATGTGCTCTAGTAGTAATTATAATCACTAAGTTTTAATATGGGGTCTATTCCAAATATTGCAATAAATATAACGGGGACCCCATTTAACTTGTTGGTCATGTCTAAAGCTTCTAGGGTGCATTTAAAATGTCATATCATCATCCTTGTATACATTGCACAATTGCCATGTGTTGATTGTTTCTCCGGTGTTGTTTGTGCATCGGTAGATCAAGGAGGTGAAGTGCCACCCCCGTCTTGTGACGATCCGTACTACCAGTACCCTGAGCAAGGCAAGCGTAATCCCCCTCTGAGCATATCTTATCCTATTTTCCGCAATTATTTTCTCCACTATAATATTGCATGCGGTTCTAAATGTCTTTTGCCTGGATTAGAGTATCCTACATTTGCATTAAAATTCCCTATGCCAATTACCTGTTTCCCCTCCTAATACCATAGGTTTGGATTGTTGGCCATGAAATACTTAACTATGTTAGTTGATGCTTAGCCATGCTTAGTTAAATGACTAGTGGTACTATGGTGGTACATGCTGGAAACAGGTGTTGACTTGTGACAGTGATGTTGATGGTGGAAAATTGTGGTGACAGGTAATAAAATGCTTAAAGGTGGGGATGAGAGGCCACTTTGGTATGGTGGTGCTTTGTCTCGTTCCCGTCGCCTAGGTGCGAGTTCTGGACCTCCTGAACCAAGACTGAGCGCGCTTCCTTTCGGTGGGGTATATGGAGCCCTCGTCGACCGACTAACTTGAGCGGGACTAGCCAGGGTCCTCTAGTTTGGCTTTCCATTTGCGTGTGCGTTGAGATGGTGGCCAAGACTGAGACGAGGATGGTGGTGTTTAGGAAAATGAGTGGCCACAGGGCGGGGTGTGTGATCCTGGCAGCCCTGTCCCCACTGATGATCCTGGGTTAGTCCTTAACAAGGTAAAGGTTGTAACCGTTCCCACTCAGCCGGCTTTCCCCGGAAGAGAGCTACGTGTAGGCAATGAGCCGGGCGGTACCGAAGGTAAACACAGTGCACCCCTGCAGGGTTAAATCTTTTCGAAAAGCCGTGTCCACGGTTACGGACAACTTGGGAAAGGACGATGATCATAGAATAACTTTAACGGAATGATTAAAACTTGGGTACTAGAGGTACCAATTTCACGAATGCAAGGTTGACTTCCTCGAGGGTGATTCGGGGAGGTGCCTTTGATGAACAGGTACAATGATGGTGATGATGGTTGTTGTTGAGAAAGTGATCTCAAGAGAAAAGAGTTACTTCTTACCCCTTTTTCAAAATATTCTGATTAGTCAATGCCATGGAGTTATGTCTTTTTAAATGAAATCAGCTTTATGCAAAACAGCCATAAAACCTTGAAAGCCAATCATAGAGCATATATTAGCTCTTAATCTTGCGAGTTCGTCGAACTCAACGTCGTTTGCTTGTTTTCAGGAGAGGACTTCACCGACCTCGAAGGTGGGTTCTTTGTGGACGTCGACGAGTAGTCTGGGGTTCCCAGGTGGCAGCTTGGGACATCCCGGAACAGCTGGCGCTGGATGTTTATTTGCAGGCCTCTTAGGCCATATGTTGGTTCTTGTTGTTTAGAACAACACACTTCGCTTCCGCATGTTGTAATGTTGGGTCTGTGACCTCTGTTTTGTCATTTGCTATCTTTCTCTGTATAAGAGTTGAACTATATGATTTTTGTGTCGTAGAGTCTGTGATGTGCCAGTTGTTCCACAAGTCTTGATCTTACTATTATGCCTTGAGGGTTGCGCCCGTGTTAACGCATCAATCGGGGTGTTGCGTTGTCTGGAGTGAGGTGTACCCAGCAACGCCTGCCAAAGGTTTTGGCCGGGGATTGGTAAACCCGTAACCTCCGCTTGTATCGCTTAACCGGTGACACGCAGCATCACTGTATAACAGTCGGGTCAGGGCGCCACAACAATGGAACCTCCCGGATGGGATACCCAGAAGGGTTTTGGCTGGAGGTAGAAGAAGGACAGATCCTGACCCAGAGGAGATCACCTTCCCCTCTACCTTCGCAGCCCTAGTCTAGTCTTGCTCTGGTTATACTTGAGTTCGTCCTTGCTTCGACCTCCCCCTCCTCCGTGCCTTGGTCCTCCTTTTATAGGCTAAGGGGTTGCCACAGGGTCACGTGAGGGGCATGAGGGACCTTCGGGGTGAAGGACCCTCCTCATCTAGTTTAGGAGGAGACGTGGCCTCTCCTCAGCCTAGCGTCTCCTTTGGGTTAGGTGGGAGCGTCCGCCTTGGGGTGGACAGGAGCTGACACCACCACGGGACGTGCTTCCCGCCCGCGCTGCCTTCGCCTTGCTTCCCAAGTCTTCCGCGGTGAGGTGGAGTGCTTATCCACAGGGACGTGGGGAAGTACCCGAGAGGGAGCCTGGCCTCCTGCCGGGAACTCGGGCTCTCGGGTCCTTCCTGGCCTTCTTGCTTGGTTCGGGGACCCGGAAGGTCCCCAGGACCGGAGCCCTTTGTCGACGTAGGCCTTGCGTGTCTTGACGGTGAACCCGCCAGCTTGACTTGAGTCTTGGTCTTGTCCATCTTCATCTTGGGCCCACATGGGGTGGACCCACTTTGGCAGTACTAGGGGAACCCCATGTTCCACTGTTGCGACAGTAGCCCCCGGGCATGGTCCCGGCGGCTCTTGCTCCAGCTGCCGGGGCCATGGCCTAAAGATAGGTCAAAGTGGGTCCCGGGCACCTGGTCTTCCTTGCTCTGCTTCATTGATGGCCTTGAAGGTCTTGGAGTTACTCCGCTCGGGGGAATAACTGCGGGGCCCCCTCGATTCCCAATAACGGAAGAACCGAGGAGACGCTGACAGAGGCGCCGCCGTGGCTATAAAAGCGAGGCGCACCCCTGGCTTTTCGTTCATCTTCTTCCTCAGTCCAACTCCAGGCCTCCCCACAAGCTGCCAGCGCCAATGGCGAGAGCGAGGAGAGGAGTTGGGCGCCCTCGTCTTCTTCAGCTGCTGCGGAGAGTGGCCCCTCCACTCGTGGTCGAGCTGTTCCGCGAGGTCGTGGGATTCGCGGTCGCGGCGGCCGTGGAGGCCGCGGCACCGCTGCTCCCCTCCTAGGAGCATGGTTCATACCAGCTTCGCGCCGTTCGAGTTCATCGTGGATCTGAACCGCAGGCCTCGCAGCCGGCTTCTCCTGCCGGATTCCTTCGCGATGGCGACGGAGGACATCGGACCCTCCGGCTTCTGGCTGCAAGTGGAAGGCTGCCCCAATGGCCCCTCCTGGGCCATGGCGGAGCGCACCACTGAAGGCGCCATGCTTCTGGGTCCGGGGTGGAAGTCGTTCTCCCGTGCCCGCCGCCTGTCCGGGGGCAATGCTTGGTGTTCCGGTACGACGGAGATGCACGCTCTCCGTGAAGATCTTCGGTGTCGATGGCGGACGCGTGGAGTGCTGCATGGAGAGCAGCAGCGGCAGCTCGAGCTCCTACGACGAGGATGAAGATGAGGAAAACTCATCTGACATCAAGGTCGAGGGGAGCTCGTCTTCCTGAAGGCGAGGAGCTTCGGACGGGCGCCATGGAGATCTCGTTGACCTCCTCCTGGCGGCCTTGACGACGTACTTCTGGAAGTAGCGTCTTCCATTGTACGGCGGTGCTCCTTGCTCGACGGGAGCCAACCTTTTTGTTGTAAAAAAGATCGTCCCCTTGTAGTCCTTGTAAATGAAGAAGATCTTGTTTTCCTCCTTGTCTTCGTGTCGCGTCCGTGTGAATGAGAACGAGTTTTTTGCAAAACGCGCTCCCATTACTGCAGCAGCCGTAGCGTCAAGGGGTAGGTGGAGCGTGGGAGGCCTATAAAAGACCATCCAGACTCCAACCCCTTGACACATCTTCTCGCCTTGCTCCGCTCCTCTTCTTCCTTTGCCTCTCCCGCCCCGCAGAACAATGTCCGGCGAAGCAGAGAGGGCCTTGTCCGATGTGTCGACGGCGGAGTCCGTCTTCGAGGAGCGGCGGAGGCACCCAGCGAAGCTGGAGCCCGAGCCACTGATGGCGAGGTTGCGTCCCGTTCTTCTGCTGCCCAGAATGTCGCTCGCCTGGCGGCCGTCTCTGGTCCTGTTGCCCAAGAAGAGGCAAGGATTAGGGCAGTGAGGAGGCGCACCTGTGGTCCATCCTGAAGGAAAGGACTGCCGGTATTCCGGAGCTGTCCTTGGTTGTGGCTGAGCTCGAGGCCATTGAGCAGGTTCACTGCTTCTTCTCTGTTTTTCCGCCTTTTTCTTGGATGACCTCGATCTTGACCTGGACTTTTTGCAGGCCGAGAGTCAGTCCGTAGGCGAACTGGCGGACGGAATCTTCCGTCTCTTTGGCCCTGGAGCGCCCTGGTCGGCAGAAGGGGGTCGAGCTCTTCGACGCGCCTGACAAGATCTGCACGCGTGTTATCTTTTCATCCAGGCGTCCCCGGAAGAAAGAGTGCACCCGGCAGGCAATAAAAAAAGACAGACTGCGCAGCCAGGAGCCTGAGCTGGCCTTAGTAGCATAGGCTAGATATGTATCCAGGAAAGCTTCGACTGAATGTAATCAGAATTGTAAATTCAGAATGTAAGTTCAGATGAATGCAATCCTAGGGCTCAACTCCCGGGGTCATTTCCCAAACCTCCCCTTGCACTAACGCGCCGTCAAGTTTTCTGAGGAGATCTCTTAGGTGACAAGTACTCTAACCGCCTGCACCGGTAGCAGCACCCCTAAGAGCACTATGCCTTCCGGGAGTCCACTCCACAGCCACGGGTACTAGGCCAGAAGGGAAATCTGACCGTTCGCCGGGGAGGACGCATTACCCCCGCAAAGGTTCTCATCAACTGTCAAGCATGCGCAGGTTGGTGGTATATTGACTCCGAGCGAGATATTATGCCTAGAATGCAAGATGCACATGCAAAGACTTAGCTGGTTTTTGCCGTGCCTTGATCTGCTCTGTCCTTCCCGGGTACCCAGCTCCTGAGCCGCTCTTCAGCATCCATTCCTGTCCCGGGAGAGGCGCTACACATAACACACTTTCAGTAGGAAAAGAATGGACCCTCCCTTACATGTCGTGAAAGTGTTTCATCCGGAGCAACCCGCAAGCAAAGTTGAATGTGCATTTCTGTGTTTAGGTTCTTTAAAACACAGCACTGCCCGTTCCACTTCTTACCGCGGCAGTACGGCACGATCAGGTGGCAGCGCCTACTGATAGGCTACTCGCGCTCGACCTGTCAGCCACCGGCACCATGTCAGCCCCCTGCTTGGGGGTTGTTACGGATAACACACTTCACGACAACAAGAGAGGCTCACGGAATTGAAAAACTTATCTTTTATTCCTTGGCGACGATTCTTACACCCTTATACAGAACACTAGCCCCTTGGGCGTGCTTAGTTGACTCGAACTATCTGCGATTCATGTTCGTATTCAGGGGTAGAATTTCCGGAGATTCTCGATGTTCCAGGCGTTGCCCTCCGGCCTGCCTTTCTCGTCCTCCAGATAAACAGCTCCGGGTCTCAGGGTATGCGTCACCCGATAAGGTCCTTCCCACTTGGAGACAGCTTGTTCATGTTATCAAGCTTCTGCTTCTTGCGGAGAACCAGGTCTCCGGGTTCCAGTACCCGTGAACGGATATGGCGATCATGATAGCGGCGGAGCCCTTGCTGGTATCGAGCAGATCGTAAGAAGCTCGCACCGCACCTCTTCCAGGAAGTTGATGTCATCAATCCTCCTCTCAGCTTGTGCGTCTTCATCATAGGCAAGTACCCGGGGGGATCCATGCCTGAGCTCTGTTGGCAAGACGGCTTCTGCTCCATAGACAAGGAAGAATGGTGTTTCTTGAGTGGCTCTGCTTGGTGTGGTTCTGAGGGACCACAAGACACTTGGTAGATGCTCAATCCAGTTCTTGCCCTTGTCTTCTAACTTGTCAAAGGCCTTGGTCTTCAAACCCTTTAGGACCTCCGCATTGGCTCGCTCCACTTGCCCATTGCACCTTGGGTAGGACACCGAGGCAAAACACACCTTGATTCCCAGCTCTTCACAGAAGTTGAGGAAGGATCGGCTTGTGAACTGAGAGCCATTGTCCGTTATGATTCTGTTGGGTACTCCGAAGCGGTACACGATCCCTTCAATGAACTTGATGGCTGCTTGAGCTGTCTGTCTTGGTACTGGCATCACTTCCACCCACTTTGTGAACTTGTCGATGGCCACGAAAAGGTATTCATGGCCCCCGACAGACTTCGGTATCTTCCCACGATGTCCAGCCCCCAGACCGCGAACGGCCAGGAGATTGGAATTGGCTGCAGAGCTTGCGCCGGCTGATGTATGTTCTTCGCATAGTACTGGCAGGCTTCACAGGTCTTGACTAGCTGCTCCGCATCACTGAGGACTGTTGGCCAGTAGAACCCGTGACGAAAAACTTTACCCGCCAGTGATCTTGATGCCACATGACTTGAACATGTGCCCTCGTGGATGTCCCGTAGCAGTACTTGGCCTTGTTCTTGAGGGATGCAGCGGAGCTTGACTCCGTTGTCCCGTCGCCGGTAGAGCTCGCCGTCGATCATGACGTAGAGCTTGGCTTGACGAGCCACCCGCTCGGCGTCGTGATCGTCCTCCGGGAGGGCGTGCTCCATGATGTACTTGACGATGTCCCGGGCCCAGGGTGGGTGGGTTCCTTCCACCGGTAGCACCATCCGACGGAAAGAAAGCATAGCTTCCTCCGCTGGAGGGGCTGCCGGGTCTTGAGCTTCTGGGCTGGCTACCCGTGTTGTCGAGGTAGAAGGGTCGCCAGCCCCCGGCGCAGATCTTGTCGCGAGCCTCTCGGGTGGGATCGAAGGTCGCCTGAGGACCTCGATGTAGATCCCGGGAGGCACTGGTTCTTGCTTGGACGCCACCTGCGATAGCTCATCCGCGGCCGTGTTTTCTCCCCGTGGGACGTACACAGCCCGGAAGTTGTCGAAGCGCCGCTGCAGCTTCCAGACCTCTTCAACGTATGGTGCCATCTGAGGGCACGCGTACTCCTTGTTCACTTGTTTGATGACTAACTGAGAGTCACCCTTGACGACGATCTTGTTGATGCCGAGGCCGACGGCAGCACGAAGTCCTGCGAGCAGGCCCTCGTACTCCGCCGTGTTGTTGGAGATGTTCCCTTGGTAGTGCATCTGGACGACGTACTTCAGCCGGTCCCCGGTTGGTGAGGTTAGGACAACCCCAGCACCTCCTTTCCCCTTGGTGTAGGAGCCGTCGAAGTGCATGGTCCAGGCGCTAGGATCTTCCTTCCCGGGGAGGCAGGTTTCCTCTTCCGGGTCGTCGAACGCCGTCTCGGTCCACTCGGCCGTGAAATCCGCCAGCGCCTGACTCTTGATGTTGTCCGTGTGCTCGAACTTGAGACCGAAACCTTGAAGCTCCATGGCCCACCATGATATGCGACCAGTGGGTTCTCCAGGGGGCTTCTTAGGTTGTACTTGGACACCACCGTGATGGGATGGCTTTGGAAGTACGGCCTCATCTTGCGGGAGGCAATGAGGATTGCCAGCAGCAGCTTCTGCATCATGGGGTACCGCTCCCGGGCGTCGCGCAGCACTGCGCTGACGAAGTAGACCGGGTGCTGCACCTTGCGGGTCGCCGAGTCCTGAGAGGGCTCGGCTTCCTCCACGTCGACGTCTTGGGGTGGGGACGAGGTAGCCCCCGGCGAAGTCTCGTCGGAGGGAGATTCTCCATTCCCGACGGGCTCCGCCCGTCTGGTAAGGTTGCAGTGACAGGATCGTGAGACCCCTGGTCACCCGGCAGCCTTTTCTTGCACGGTTGTCCCGGGAGAGAGTTCCCGGGTCGCTTGCCCTTGATCTTGCTTGACTTCTTCGGAGGAGCGTCACGCTCTACCACAAGCACAGCGCTGATCACCTGGTTGGTGGCAGCAATGTACAGTAGTAGGGGCTCCTTCTCTTCTGGTGCCACGAGGATTGGTGGCGAGGCGAGGTAGCGCTTAAGGGACTGCAGGGCTTCCTCGGCCTCGGAGGTCCACTCCACGGGGCCTGACTTCTTGAGCAGCCTGAAGAACGGTAAGGCCCGCTCCCCAAGCCTTGAGATGAAGCGCCCGAGTGCAGTGATGCACCCGTTGAGGCGCTGTACGTCCTTGACCCGCCGGGGCGCCTCCATGCGCTCGATTGCCTTGATTTTGTCCGGATTCGCCTCGATCCCTCGGTGAGAGACCAGGAAACCCAGCAGCTTGCCGGAGGGGACCCCGAACACGCACTTGTCGGGGTTGAGCTTGAAGTTGACCCGGCGGAGGTTCTCGAAGGTCTCGTGCAGGTCTTGGATGAGGGAGTCCTTGTACCGGGTCTTGACCACGATGTCGTCGATGTACGCTTCAACGTTGCGGCCCAGCTGTGACCCAAGGCATGCTTGCATTGCGCGCTGGAAGGTAGCGCCGGCGTTCCGGAGGCCAAAAGGCATCCGGGTGTAGCAGTAGCAGCCCTTGGGAGTGATGAAGGCCGTCTTCTCTTGGTCCTCGAGTGACATCATGATCTGGTGGTACCCGGAGAAGGCGTCCAAGAAACACAGCAGCTCGCACCCGGCCGTGGAATCCACGATCATGTCGATCCGCGGCAGGGGGAAAGGGTCCTTGGGACAGGCCTTATTCAGGTCTGTGAAGTCGATGCAGAGTCTCCACTTGAAGGTCATGGGCTTCGGTACCACCACGGGGTTGGCCACCCAGCTTGGGTGGGGAACCGACCGGATGACACCAGCTTCTATCAACTTGTCCACCTCGGCGATGATGAATTCCAGCTTTTCCTTGCTTTGGTTCCGGAGAACCTGCTTCACGGGGCGAGCCCCCGGATTGACCGCCAGTTTGTGCTCGATCACCTCCCTTGGAACGCCGGGTAAACCTGACGCCTCCCACGCGAAGACGTCAGAGTTTTCCCGAAGGAAGGCGACGAGCGCGCTTTCCTATTTGTCGGTGAGGCGGGCGCCGATGGTGATGGAGCGAACTCCGTCGCTGGTTAGCGCCACCTTCTTGGTCAGCTGCGGATCGCCATGGAATGGCGCCTTCTTGGGGGAGTAGATGTGGAGCCCCCGGGGTGCCCTTCGCCCCCGGGGAGAGCCCCATCATCATCCTCCTGTACACCTTGAGGGACATCCGCCATGATTGCCACCGTCTGGTTCAGCTGGTGAACGCAGTAGATAGCATCGTCGATGTCGGCCTTGACCTTGATCACACCCACGGCGCCGGAATCTTCAGCATGTTGTAGGCGAAGTGGGAGACGGCCATGAACTTGGCCAGAGCAGGTCTGCCAAGTATGCCGTTGTACGGTAGCGGAGTGTCGGCGATGTCGAAGACGATTTCCTCGGTGCGGAAGTTCTTGGAGTCGCCGAAGGTGACCGGAAGGGTGATCTTCCCGAGGGGTCGAGTAACACTTCCGTTCACGCCTTGGAACACCCCGGTGTCTTGCAGGCGAGACAGGGGAATTTGAAGGATAGCCAGGACCTTCGCCGTCAGCAAGTTGAGGCTGGAGCCTCCGTCGACCAGCATCTTGGTGACCTTGTAGTTGTGGATGACGGGCGACACGATCAGCGGCAGGGTCCCGACCCCGGCAGTGTTTGCAGGGTGGTCTTCTGGGTCGAAGGTGATGACTTGACTAGACCAGTCCAGGGGCTTGGACGGAGCAGAAGCAACCGCGTTCAGCTCCCGGACAAGTCTCTTGCAGGCGCCGTTGGAGGGAGGCAGAGAAGACCCTCCGTGGATGCACCCGACAACTCCAGTGACTTCTTGATACTTGCCGCCGTTGCCTCCTTGGGGAGCCGGAGCTTCCCCGTTGCCGCCGTGGGTGGCCTCCGGAGTGTGTACCCGCGACCACCTTGCCGCCGCGTCCTCCTCCACGGCCCCCGCGGCCACCGCCTCGGTTCCATCCACGGCCGCCTCCGCCTTGGCGACCCGTGGGACAGTCACGAGCGATGTGCCCGGCAGTGCCGCAGTTGTAGCAACCGTCTTGACTGACCCCATCAGCTCGACGTTGCTCCCGGATGGCGAGGTTCTTGAGCATGCGGCAGTCCTTGAGCAAGTGGTTGCCTTCTGGATGGATGTGGCACCAGGGATCACCTTCACCTTCTTCCTCGGAAGTCGGCGCGGGCTTGGTCTTCTTCGGAAGAGGCTCGGTGACGAAGATCCGCTTGTCGGGTCCAGGGTCCCGCTTCTTGTTCTTGGCTGGAGCGACCTTGTCCTCGGGTTCATCCTCCCCGGGGAACTTGGCTCCTTCTTCAGCTCGAGCGCACCGATCTGCAAGCTCCCAGAGCTTACGAGCAGACTCGACGCGATGGATGCTCAGCTTCTCGCGCATCTTGGGGTTGCGGACGTTGGCGTGGAAGGACTGGATCACCAACTCCTCCTTGATGCACGGGATGGTGTTCATCTTCTGGGTGAAGCGCTGGATGAACTTGCGGAGAGTTTCACCCGGCAGCTGCTTGAAGTCGTGGAGATCACTGGGAGCCCCCGGGCGCTCGTACCCGCCTTGGAAAGCCCCCAGAAACTGCTCCTTCAGTGCCCGCCAGGAACGGATGGAGCACTTGGGAAGGTTGAGAAGCCAAGTCTGGGCGTCTCCCTTCAGGGCCAATGGGAACCAGTTGGCCATCATGACCTCGTCGGCCCCGGCAACCATCGCAGCAAGAGAGTAGATCTGCAGAAAGTCCCGGGGGTTCGTGGTGCCGTCGTAGCGGAGAACGTCGATCTTGAATTTCTTGGGCCAGTTGAAGTGGCGGAACTCGGGGGCGAGGGCGAGGCAGCCTTCGGCGAGGTCGATGCCCCGATCTTCCCGGCGGTGACGTTCTCGGCGACGCTCGATGCGGGTGCGCATATCCTCGTTCTGACGGCTGTTGAGCTCGTCACGAAGATCTGGGTTGCGCGAGGTAGACGACCCGATGGAGATGGCCTCGCCGTGATCGCGGTTTAGCCGATCAGCCATCGGTGGCGCGGTGCGAGGAGGCGCCGTCTTGGCTTGACGTTCACCACGAGGCTGGCCTCGCGGATCACGTGTCTTGTCTTGTGCTGCTCCGGGATGTCGACGGTGGGAGCTTGAGTGGGTTCGACCCACGGACCACCATCGGCGAAGTCGAGGAGCCTCTCGACGCGAGTCCTCCATTCTTGGTAGACCTTGGGATCGCCGCTGCTTGGAGGGAACTGCATCAGGGCCTTGGCAGCGACTAGAGCATCATGGCGAGCTTGCACGTCCGAAGGCGAGTGCGCGGAGGTCTTGCTCTTGGATGCTCGTGGATCCCCGCTGGGGCGAACGCCGTGGTTCCCTCCTCCAGCGGTGGGCTCCTTGCCAGCGCCGTTGCAGACGCTCTTCTCCCCTGAGCGAGGAGGAGGCATGGTGGTGCCCTTTGGAGCCGCCGCTCCGCCAGGGCCGTTGTCCTTGTCGTGACCGTCCACTTCGTCCGGCGCCACCCTCTCCATGGGGGCGGGGACGGAGAGACGCTCCGCCGTGCGCCAGCAGCACGACGTTCAGCTGAAGCTTGAGTGCGTGAGGGAGAGACCGGCTTGGACGCCGCAGGGTCTCCCTTCTTCCTCGGAGGCATGCTTGACGAAGAACTTGCCGATGAACTTGATGAAGATGAAACCAGCGCTTGCGCCCCCTACCTGGCGCGCCAGATGTCGTGTCTCGTTGCACGGAGCTCATACTTGCATCATTAACTTTCTCCTTCAAAATAGATGCTTCACAAGATGTGGAGTTAGTAGCACAAGCATCATTAACTTTAGAAATGTAAGAAGACAACTTGGCAATCTCATCATTCAACCTAGCATTTTCCTCAATAATATTAGCATGATTACAAGAGGAAGTAGAGGAGCTAGGCATAACAATTTTAGATAGTTTAGTTTGGAGTTGATCATGAGACTTGGTAAGGAGAGAGTGTTCACTTTCCAAATCCTTATGAGCTTTGCCAAGTCTCTCTATGTCCTCAATTAGTCTAGCATTGCCAACACCAAATTCAACTTTTTCCTTTTTAAGCATTTTGCATTTAGCAATAGCATGATCTCTTTCCTTAATGATTTTAGCAATAATTAGATCATTTGATTCATCAAGAGATTCAAGTTTCTCCTCAAGAGACACTCGAAGCTCTTGCTCTTCCTCAAGGGCATTCTCTAAGGATGCTTTTTCCATAGCATCCTCTCTTTCAATTCTTCCCTTTTCTTCAATGATATCCTTGCACTTAATAGCAAAAGTCAAAATTTCACACAAGTAAGAGCAAGCTTGACTACCTTTAGGGAGAGCACCAAATACCATCTCACTCTTCTCCTTTAAGGAGTCAATATCATTCTCTTTTCATCCATAATAATACTCATCCTCATCATCACAAGGTGTAGAGGGTTCCAAAGGTGAATATACCTTTGAATCCCTAGCCATAAGGCAAAAGTGAGAAATGGACGATGATGATGAAGAATAGCTTGAAGCACCATTGAGATCCATGTCTTGTTCCAACAAATGTTGGTTTTCCTCTACATTGTTAGACATGCACAAAATAGAGGATATGGAAGAATTGTTTTCATGAGAACAAGACATATGAAGCATATCATCATGAGATTTAGTTAAGCAACTATTACATGATATGCGGGGACTATCAACACTAGCATGTAAGACATTTGAGGTGTTAAAAGTGTTTAAGTCCAAAGATAGAACATTGCAATGAGATAGAGATGACGTATAGTCAATAGTGGATTCAATATCAACAATGCAATTTCTATCACCACTCACCATATCATTACCTTGTGACAAATCACATGTTGGTGAAGTGGAAGAAATTGTGAACTCATCATGGCCGGAGGAGGAAGGAGAACAATCATCCTCAATAATGTTGGACACTTCATATATATCTTGAAGCTTGATCCAAAGCTCATGAGCGTTCCAAAAAGGCATGATTGATGCAAGAACTACATTGCTCAAAACACATATAAGACCATTAGATACTTGAGTATCAAGATGAGAGTTTTCCTCATCCTCTAAAGATAATTCTTGGGAATCCTTTGGAGGAGAAAAACTCACATCTACAATACTCATGATATAATTTGGACCCATGCCCTAAAAAGATTAAGCATGCGAATTTTCCATACATCATAATTTGTGCCATTGAATATAAAAGTAGGATCATGCACTAATTCTCTAAACGACATCTTTACTCTAGGCAGTAAAGCCCAATAAAGAGAGCCCAGGCTCTGATACCAATTGAAAGGTCAAGGATGTCGCCTAGAGGGGGGATGAATAGGCGATTTAAAACTTTTCCGGTTTAGGCTTGATAAATGCGGAATAAAACTAGGTGTTTTAATTTAACAAGCACATAACCTAAATATACTAGGTTCACCTATGTGCACCAACAACTTATGCTAAGTAAGACAAGTAACAAGGTGATAGCAAGATATAGACTTCAAGCACGAAGGATATCACAATGTAAATTGCATAAGTAAAGAGCTCGGGTATAGAAATAACCGAGGCACGCGGAGACGATGATGTATTCCCGAGTTCCTCCTTTTTAGGGGAGTACGTATCATTGGAGGGGTGTGAGTTTCAAACTCAAGACGCCACAAATGGCCTCGCCCTATTCTCCGATGAACCTCGCACAAAAGTTCGGTTCACCTTCCATTATTGATTTCCTTTTGGGCGGAAATCAAATCCCTTACAACAATCTTGAGGCACAACCCACAAAAGGATTGGGAGCTCCCAAGTGACCACAAAAGGCCTCAACCGCCACAAAAGGCGTCTAGGGTCCAAACACCCAAGAGTAACAAGCTCATGAACTCTCACTTCCACGAATCCTCGTGGAGAGCACAAACCGATGCACAATGTAATGGCAAGAGCACAAGTGCTCAAATCTTTCACTCTCAAATCCCACCAAAAGCAACTAATGCTTGTGGGGGTAGAAGAGAGGAAGAACAATGAAGAACTCAACAAATGGAACTCCAAGATCTAGATCCAAAGGGTTCCCCTCACTTAGAGGAGAGATGGATTGGTGGAAATGTAGATCTAGATCTCCTCTCTCTTTTCCCTCTAATTGGAGGCAAGAATCATGGAGGAAAAGAGAGAAATCCAAGCTCAAGAAGGTCAACAATGGGGGGCTTTTTTGTGCTCAAGAGTTTGTCCCTTTGGGTAAGAAGGATGGCTTTTATAGGGCCCCACGAAATAGAGTCGTTGCAGGAAAAACGGGGAACCGGATATTCCGGTTCCATTTTGGATCGGAATATCCGACCATGTTGAAACCTTCTGGAGGTAGCCGGATATTTCCAACCGGATATTCCTAAAAGGATCGGAATATCCGGTTTTCAGAAAACTAACAGAAACTGCAAAACGAAAACTACAATAACTTTTACATTCGGACTCCGATTTTGATGATCTTGGGCTCATTGGAATCACAACGAAGAGCTCTTCAAGATCATGCAGAGAAACATCATAGTCCATCATGTGAGGAAGAAGCCAAATGTATAAATGTAAAACCTCTCTATAAAAAGATGAACCGACGAAACCTCCAATATCAAAAACGCAACAAGATATTCATATGAAATCCGTTTTTGATGAACTAGAGCTTGGTATGGAGATGAACACAAGCTCTAAATTCTCACATGGATAAAAGCCAAATAAGAACCAAGGAAGATGATATGCCAAGTATGCAAAGGTCTGAGCTCTCCACAAACATGCGACCAAGTTACTCATTCGAGAGCCCCTCTTGATAGTATGGTGTCTATCTTATAACCTGGTCTCCCACTAACATCATGAGAACGGTAAAATAGAAACACTATCAAGATCATACCTTTGCCTTGCGCATTCCACTTGAGCTAGATGATGACGATCTTGTTCTTTTCAAGTTGGGACATCTTTCTTGATCATGCTTGCTATCACATGCTTGATGATGTCTTCTCCATATACTCCCCCATACCCATTATGGGAGAGCCTCTTTTAGCTCCGTCTTTATGGGTCCATTTCAAGCTTCAATCACATGATATCTTCCGAGATGGATCATTTTGAACTTGGACTTCATAATCTTCTCTTAATATATATGATGGTTTGGAGATAAGCATGGATGTTCACTTAATCTTCTTTTCCAAGCCACACTTGCATTATGCTCAGCTCTAGATGACCATTCTTCATACAAACCCTTGGATAGAACCTTGGTCATCATATACTCCTCTAGAGTCCAACATATGAACTCCAATCTTTTCCCATGGACAAGATCTATAAAGATATCTCAATGCAAACATTAGTCCATAGAGATTGTCATTAATTACCAAAACCACACATGAGGGCACTTGCACTTTCACACGTGCTCTAGCTCCCGTTGCACCTCTCGTGGGTCAGGGCACCCCGCATCCCCGTCACTGCATGTTGGCTCCTCCTTTGATGAAGACGAGAGAAACTCGGACAGTGAAGCGTCTCTCCCTCCCGGGCAACTCTTAGTTTGCGCAGAGCCTCGTCAGCCTCCAGAATAGTATGGAGCGCCCTAGAAAATGCTTTGGATCTTGCAATCGATTCTTCTTGAGGTGGGCGGAGATATAATACAACCAGATGGCAATCGTGCAATTTAAAATACATTGATTCTACTATGATAGCAAACCAAATTAGGCCATAAGGCGGGGTGGTGGCAGGCTTGCGTGGGGAGGTGTCGGGTGGTTTTCGACGCGTGGTCTCATGCAGCGCGGCGGGAGAGTGGCGGTGATGTAGTAACACCCGCCCACTTAACGGTGCAGGGGGTGAGGACGTCGTCTAGGAAGGTGACAGTTGTGCCGAGCGGCAGGGTCGTCGGCCAAGAAGGCAACGGTGGTGCTACCGTGCGGCGAGGATCCCTAGTCGTCTTGGAAGGCGACGTGTGACACGGTGGCAACGCAAGACAGGGGGTCATCGGGGTTGAGGGTGAGGCATCTGATTGCGATACGTTTCTTATGAGTGCCTTGCGTGATTCAAGGTGTCGATGGATTTCAAGCGTGGAGGTTTGTATTTTCCTCTGCGGTGGAGTATGTTCCATCAATGTAAATTACTAAGTGAACATGAAAGGATTAGGTTAAGGTAGATTAGATTGAGATTAGTGGGCCTAATGATGGGGTGGTAATGAGTTGGTGTACGTTCTGTCGGGTGGGTTTAGAGAATATAATATTTGTTTCTCATTTTTGTGTAGTACTGATGAATTTTGCATTGAGATCTTACCTGTTAGTAGGATCCATTCTCAGCTATAAAAAAATATATCCTTATGTACATCCTGGATTTTTTTCGGAATTTCTTGAAAATTGTAAATATACTTCTTGCCAAACAAAGTTTTCGAGATGTAAGGCCTAGTTCTTTTGCCAGCTTAATTGAAAAATAAGTTACCCCTTCCCAGTTTTTCTCATAAACCGCCCCAGTTTATCTGCTCAAGGTTTCCAAATAGTTATGGCATAACTAGTATAGAAGGTCCAAGTAATAAACGGGGTGACTTACAATTTTTTTTTAAAGGGGGCAAAACCTTTGCCCCATCTATTAATTAAGAAGGAGTTTGCAAGAATGCAAATTTGTCACCAATAATACAAACTCTCGTGGCATCAAATCGCCCAACCGTTTGGCGCCCGCTAAAACCCACAACTGGGCCTCTTTCTTAATCTTATCTAGGATAACTAGGGATGGTGAGTGCTTATTTTGGAAGAATCTTGTGTTCCTCTCGTTCCAAATCTCCCAAGTGATGAGCAATGTGAGGGAGGCAATAGCTTTGCTACGTGGAGTGGCTCTACCCGTCATCAACAACCACCAATCGGTAAAGGATAGGCTTACCCAAGTATTAGGATTTATAGCATGAATGCCCATCCACTCCTTGGTAAGCCCCCAAATCCGGCGAGTGAAGCAACAATTTACAAGAAGGTAGGAGACTGATTCCATAGTTTGCTTGCAAAGGGGACACAAAACACAATTTGGCCACCCCCTCCTAGGCAAGCGGTCCACCGTCTAAATGCGGTTTTGATTCGCAATCCACGCGAAGAACTTGGTTTTGGGGGGAGCCCAAGCCTTCCAAATTGTATTTTCCATGTGAGAGAGAGTGGTTCCCAAGAATTGTAAATTATACGCCGAGGACGCCGAATATTCACCGTTCTGCGTTAGCTTCCAAGAAATGGTATCATCCACATTTTGATCAAGTTGGACGTTGGTAGGGAGAACCTAAAGATCCACAAATTGGAAGAGATGGTCCATGGTAAAGGACTCATCGAGCCTCACCTTCCCCACCCAACAATTATCTCGCGTGGCCTCTCCATTTGTCCATTTTTTCTTGGAGGATGAAGCATAGATGAGGGGGCGATATGCTTAGATCCCCCCCCCCAACCATGATGCATGCCAAAATGGCGTCTTGAAGCCACTCCCAATGGTGATCGCCGTGGCCGCGTAAAAAATGTCCATATCCACGTCGAAGCAAGGGTTGCCGGAACCCACCCAAATTTTGGTGGGGTCTTTCCACTCCAACCATGGCCACCGCAACTGCAATGCCTTCGCAAATTTTTCCAAGTGAAGAATACCAAGTCCTCCGAGCCCCTTAGGGCGACAAACTAAGTCCCAATTCACCTTGCACATGGCTCCGGTGGTAGTGTCCTTGGCCGACCAAAGCAACGCCTGTTGAATTTTGTTGATGAAGGCTAGCGTGACCGGAGAGATGACAAAGGTGTCAAGTAGTAGATGGCTTGAGATGCGATGATCGATTTAACTAGAGCTGCCCGGCCAGCAGTGGTGATGAAATTACCATTCCAAGATGGGAGCTTGCCGGCACATTTATCCTCAGGATGTTGGAAATCCACCCTTTTTAGCCTCCAAACCGAGAGAGGAAGCCCAAGATAGCGCAACGGGAAAGAGACCCGAGTAGCCAGAATTCCTTCTAAAATGTCGTCAAGGTTGACGTTGCCACATCGAATTGGGTCCACCGAGCTCTTGACAAAATTTGTGCAAAGACCGGTAATGCATATAAAATGCATACATGAACTTTGCATTATTTTACTTATATTCCAGTCATATTTGCATCATATAAGGGTTATATCACTGTTTTATAATGATTTTGGGAATATTTGGTATGTTTCCTATTTTTATGGAATTAACCATGCACAGTCAGAAAACCCTGTTTTCTATATTTTAATGTTTCAGGGACCCAAACGACGTCCAAATGACCTAATATTTACGGGCATCAGTTTTTGGAAGGAACAAAGCGTAGGAGCCAAGGAAGCGCACGAAAGGAAGTCGGAGGCCGAAGTTGAGTGGGCCCACGCGGCCAGGTACCTGGACCGTGGGACCCCTCTTTTGGGCCTCGGAGCTCCGTTGCCGTCGATCTTTCCTCCACCGACTCGGTTTTGACCCCCTATAAAAATAGCCCCCCGACGTTCTCTGGAAGGAGCGCCGCGAAACACAGAAACACCGAAACAGAGACCTGGAGCTGCAGATTGGAGGGGGAAACTCGGCGGGGCGCTGCCGGCGTGGTCTCCATCTTCTCCAACGACTTCTCCACCGTCTCCATGATGAAGAGGGAGTAGTCCACCTCTGGACTATGGGTTTGTGGAAGTAACTTATGTATCTCTCTCTCTTGAGCTTCACTAATTAGTACCGTATGAGCTGCTGAACATGATTACGGTCATCTATGTAATACCTTTGTGGTGGATCTTTTTATGAGTTAATATATGTTTGAGATTGCAATGGTTTTGTTTCAGTTATGAAAGTAGATGCATATTATGTACCCCGTTCTTATTTACTTGTCATGATCAAGCATGTTTATGAGAGCGTGTGAGGGGGAACGTGTGCATTAGTTGGAGTAACGGGGGGTGGCTAGTGCAGTGAACGTGAGAGAAAGTTCTGCGATCCACTTGGGTATCTCTACCTTACTTTGTTGCCTCACTAGGGATAAAAAGAAATACCATGCTACCGGAGATGTGGGTGTGACCATTGCCACTTCCTCCATGACTAGATCTAGCATGTTCTTATTTTAACTTCATGTCATGATACTTATTGCTATACTCTGAGTTATCTTAATTACTGAGGTGTTATGATTTAGTTCGCATCTTGGTGGAGTATAAGAGAGACTAATAACCAAAAGGTCTCTATGTTAGGACGTGATGCCCATATAATTATAACTTGTCATTAAACTGTTGTGTTGCAATCTCATATGTCAACTCTAGTGTTCCATTGTCTACCACTTTATTAAAGAGAGAGTGCATTTGTGAAACCATGAACCCCGGTCCATTTTTAATCATAAGAAACACCTTTCCAACCACTTTTACCATTTTCTGCCATTTAAAAATCCGAAAATACAAAAACACTTTTACATCTTGCATTCATCATATAAAACCCAAAAATATCATTTATCATTGCTACCACCATCCTTGCATATTTATTTACCACCATTGCATATTTATTTCTTGTTTGCATTGCATATTATCTTGATATCATTCTCACACCTTGTGCTTGACAACCACTAGGTGAGGTTGAGGACCAAAACATTTACTTTGTTTTGTAGGTAACCAAAAGAAGGATAGGAAAGATAAATCTTCACTACTGATTCCCGAGAGTTCGATATTAAACCCTCGAGTCACCCCTCGTGGGGAAAACACGTCTTCCACTTACTACACACTCTGCACTTGGAGTCTCAACCTAACCCATATTCTTTTGACGCAGGTAACTACGTCATCGGGTATCAAGACTGTTTTCTGGCGCCGTTGCCGGGGAATCATTGCTGAAAGGTTTATCCAAGGGTCCCCTGCACTAGCTCTGTTTTCTGGCGCCGGGTTTATCCAAGGATATCTCACCAAGTCAACTTCATCACCAACTTGTGCTAACACCTAAGCTTGGGGAGGTTGCACCTACGTGAGCATCATCTTATCCATCTTTACCTTCAAAGCATTTTATTTGTTTTGTATTGTCTTGCATATCATATTTCGGTTTGCATATTTTATTTTCAGTTTTGCATTTTGTTTGCATTTGTTATTTCGGTTTGCATTTTTAGTATCATTTTATTTTCAGTTTTCATCTAAAAACATAAAACCATAAAAACTAGTGTTGTTTTTAATATGTATGCTAAGCTATGGAGAAGGTTATGTCAAAACTATGGGAGCTTACTATGAATACGATCAACCAAAGAAGGAAATAGAATGCTTGAATTGCTTGAACATCTCAATGATATGGCCACTGAGTTTTGTGAATTACATAATATAACTTGCTGCTTTAGAAAAGACTATAAACACTCTCTCTATCAATGTAAGTATAATAGTGATCCTATTATTGCTTCTATCAAGAGTGTAAATTTGCATGCCATGATATAGAACAAGTTGAGAAATATATTGCTTATGTTGCAGCCCATGAGATAGACTTTCTTATTGATAATTTTTTTGCAACTAGTCATGAAGCTCGTGTAATGAAAGGACACATTTCTATTCTTCTCCAACTTTGCAAAAAGGAATTTAGTGATAATGTTTATGTTAAAGAAAGAATTCTTGCTTCCATGGAAAGTACTAATATTTTGCAGGATGATGAAAACATAAGCTTGGAAGAGGAAGTATGTGAAGAGGAGATTGAAATGGATGTGTTCCAACCTAAGCTTGGGGAAGAGTTGGATCTCCCAACTTCACCATCAACATTTGATAATAGCACTCAAACTCAAAAATCTTTTGTTATTTATGAGAATCCATGTTATGATGAGTGTCAAACTGAAAATTCTATGGTCCTATATGATAACCCATGCTATTATGATGAAACTAATAATGCTCCTTTACTTTTCAATGCTACTAGTGAACTTATTGATGATAATGAGGAGTGTTGCTTAAATATGCTATATGATAATGCTTTAGATGATGGTCCTATGCTTATTGATAATCCTCCATGTTTAGAAGTTGTTACTTATTTATGTCAGGATGAAAATGATATACTTGCTGTTTGTGATGGTACTCTTACTCATGAGAGTCCTACTTTGTTCTTGAACTCTCCTACTTACACCATAGAGGAGAAATTTGCTTATGTTGAGAAATACTTATGTGATTTGCAACTATCTTTAGTTCCAAATCTTTGTTGCAATCATGATAGTAAACTTGATATTGATCTTATTAACTATTTTGAAAGAGGGAAGCATGCTAATGAATTCCATAATAAATTTAATAATCCTCTTTATGTGCCTAAATTATCTAAGTTGAATGATTCTTGTGGTTATATGGTTGAATTTATTTCTACTACTTGCAACTATTATGAAAGAGGAGGTGATAAGAACCCTCTTTATGTTACTAATAATTATATGCTGCAAGTAAATATTGTTAATATGCATTGGAAACTTCTATTTATGGTGATTCATTCATATACAAAATGCCAATGCATAGAAAGAAAGTTAGACTTCGTTGTTATTACTTTTGTGTTTTGTTTTTCTCTCAACTAGGGTTCAACTTGACTATTATTTTGATTGGTTTGAGAACACCATGGGATCCTGGTATTATGCATGAACACTTTCCAAGGAAGAGGGACACATCAAAGTTCAAGCTCCCTCATGAGCTTCGTCCTCAATAAATATCAAGTAAGAAGCCTAGCTACATGGCTATAAAGAAAGCGCTTTACGGGAGGCAACCCGGTTGTTTTTATTTTGATTTTCTTTGTGTCCTCTTGCTGTAACAAGAGACTTTGTTTTAGTTTAGTTTCTGGAATTTTTAATAAAGTGCCAAGTTTTACTCATTTTGGTTTGAAAAGTTGCTTATAGCGTTCGGAGATTTTATTCCTGCACGAATCTGTGCACGGTATGATTTTTAATTCTTATTCTGTAACTCCGAATGAGCTCATATTTGAACTGTAGTTGCAACTTTTCATCCTCTGTATGCATGAATTTTTTCGGAATTTTTCGACAAAGTTAAGTAGGGTAGAAAAATACGTTTTGCTGCTGCTGTTTTTCTGGACAGATTCTGTCCCATTTTGTTTGATGCATGCTTTGAACTTTTAACTTGAATCTTTTTGATCCAATTGAGTTTATGAGTAGGCATACAACATTATACACTTTCTGGACATCCATATGAATTTTTGTTCAAGGATTATATGCAGCAAGAAATCTATTTGTTTATCACTACTAATGCACCCCACAGAAAAGAAATGGGAGAAACGGTGTTTTGAAGTTTTTTCACAGGGATTAGAGGAGATGCACCAAGAGCTATCCAAGGATGGTGAAGACCATAAGCTTGGGGATGTGAAGACAACCCCACTGGACCTACACACTCTCGGTTTGCACACGTCTAACTTCTGTTTTTCGATCGAAACACTTTATCGCATAAACTTGGAGCGTCTTTTTGTTTGTTTTGGTTTGATTTTTATTTTGTGAGACCACCACACTATCATTTATATATGAGAGAGCTACTGGAAATTTGGGTTGATTTATGTTGGATGCTATTATTAGATTGGGAAAAGGGATGTTGGAGTTGATTTTAAAAGATACATATAGTTGCATGATTCATGAGCTTGTTAATGAGTAATAATTTGCAAGTATTTTATCAAGAGCTATCTTTTATTCATGTTTTGATGCTGAATGTTATTTTACTTGTTTAACATGGATTAGTTAGTTCTATGGACACTCATGCATGCATTTAGATGGTCAACTTTCTCCCTCTTGCTAGCCCAAAAATTCCAACAAGTAAAAACTTGTTTCCAACACCTTCAACCAAAGTTTTTCCAGTGAGTCCACCATATCTACCTATTAGCTTTATGCTATTCCGAGTATGTTTATCATGATATTTGTGTTATCTATACCTCTGAATGAAAATGCTTATGTTGTTGATTGTTATGGGAAAAGTTGGTTATAGAGCTCTCTCGAACTTGATGCACACTTTACTTTCATTGCATAATAAAACATGACCCATTGTGATTAAAATTATGATGTTGTGGGCTTGACAAATGTCTTTGGTTGAGAGTTAGCTCATATGTGCTGTCACATGGCAAGCTTTCAACATGCACTTCATTTCATTTAGTTGATATCATGTACTTTTGTTTATGGATGCTTACCATGGGTGAAATAAATGTGGAAATGAAGTAGGTTTAAATGAGTTTGTATAAATGGTTAGAGAGACGCCTGGGCCGCTAATCTAAGCCATGCATCATTCATGGTGGAAATTTACTTACATGCTATGGTGAACCTTCTGTGATACACCTTACAATAAAAAGCTATCTAATGGTAAATAAAAAGGGTGTTGAGATTGTTCATTGTGTTTGTTTGTCTTGTCATTTTGATATGGGCTTGTTCCATATCCTGGGACAAGAGGTACCCCAGTTGACGCTCTTAATGATACTATTATTACTTACAATGATATTTAACTTGAACTTGCTTTGTTTCCCAAGTTGAGTAACACATGGAGTAGGTACTTGTATTCAAGGGGCATGAGACTTTCAACCTGTACTTTGTCAAGCACACTACTCATATTTGCTTTCACTTTAAACTTAATCATTCAAGATGCTATGATAGGGGAATGAGAGCTTGACACCAAGGATTACCACATTACAATCATTAACTTAAGTAGAGAAGTTCAGAAGTTAGATGAAACTTATTCATGCTTTACCTCTACTCATATATATCTTTCCAAAGTGTCCACCTTTTATATTCAGATTTTCATCAATACTCTATGGCCATTATAGGATGTTCTTTCTTTCATTATGCATACATGTGGTCCATAGTACTTTCTTTTATGTTACACTTTGTGAATTATCATTGAACATCCTTGCATTGAATACTTGATATCACTTCATAAACTATCTTGCATATTGCTACTCCTTTTAAGAATGAATCATTTGACTCTATGTAGCAATAGTAATCATCTTTGATATCCATTGATAGTATTAAAATGCAAAGTCCATGTTAGTTTTATCACCTTCATACTCGAGGACGAGTATAGGTTAAGCTTGGGGATGTTGATGCATGTAAAATGCATACATGAACTTTGCATTATTTTACTTATATTCCAGTCATATTTGCATCATATAAGGGTTATATCACTGTTTTATAATGATTTTGGGAATATTTGGTATGTTTCCTATTTTTATGGAATTAACCCTGCACAGTCAGAAAACCCTGTTTTCTATATTTTAATGTTTCAGGGACCCAAACGACGTCCAAATGACCTAATATTTACGGCATCAGTTTTTGGAAGGAACAAAGCGTAGGAGCAAGGAAGCGCACGAAAGGAAGTCGAGGCCAAGTTGAGTGGGCCCACGCGGCCAGGTACCTGGCCGCGTGGGACCCCCTCTTTTGGGCCTCGGAGCTCCGTTGCCGTCGATCTTTCCTCCACCGACTCGTTTTGACCTAAAACCGACTATAGCCCCCGACGTTCTCTGGAAGGAGCGCCGCAGAAACACAGAAACACCGAAACAGAGACCTGGAGCTGCAGATTGGAGGGGGAAAACTCCGGCGGGGCGCTGCCGGCGTGGTCTCCATCTTCTCCAACGACTTCTCCACCGTCTCCATGATGAAGAGGGAGTAGTCCACCTCTGGACTATGGGTTTGTGGAAGTAACTTATGTATCTCTCTCTCTTGAGCTTCACTAATTAGTACCGTATGAGCTGCTGAACATGATTACGGTCATCTATGTAATACCTTTGTGGTGGATCTTTTTATGAGTTAATATATGTTTGAGATTGCAATGGTTTTGTTTCAGTTATGAAAGTAGATGCATATTATGTACCCCGTTCTTATTTACTTGTCATGATCAAGCATGTTTATGAGAGCGTGTGAGGGGGAACGTGTGCATTAGTTGGAGTAACGGGGGGTGGCTAGTGCAGTGAACGTGAGAGAAAGTTCTGCGATCCACTTGGGTATCTCTACCTTACTTTGTTGCCTCACTAGGGATAAAAAGAAATACCATGCTACCGGAGATGTGGGTGTGACCATTGCCACTTCCTCCATGACTAGATCTAGCATGTTCTTATTTTAACTTCATGTCATGATACTTATTGCTATACTCTGAGTTATCTTAATTACTGAGGTGTTATGATTTAGTTCGCATCTTGGTGGAGTATAAGAGAGACTAATAACCAAAAGGTCTCTATGTTAGGACGTGATGCCCATATAATTATAACTTGTCATTAAACTGTTGTGTTGCAATCTCATATGTCAACTCTAGTGTTCCATTGTCTACCACTTTATTAAAGAGAGAGTGCATTTGTGAAACCATGAACCCCGGTCCATTTTTAATCATAAGAAACACCTTTCCAACCACTTTTACCATTTTCTGCCATTTAAAAATCCGAAAATACAAAAACACTTTTACATCTTGCATTCATCATATAAAACCCAAAAATATCATTTATCATTGCTACCACCATCCTTGCATATTTATTTACCACCATTGCATATTTATTTCTTGTTTGCATTGCATATTATCTTGATATCATTCTCACACCTTGTGCTTGACAACCACTAGGTGAGGTTGAGGACCAAAACATTTACTTTGTTTTGTAGGTAACCAAAAGAAGGATAGGAAAGATAAATCTTCACTACTGATTCCCCGAGAGTTCGATATTAAACCCTCGAGTCACCCCTCGTGGGGAAAACACGTCTTCCACTTACTACACACTCTGCACTTGGAGTCTCAACCTAACCCATATTCTTTTGACGCAGGTAACTACGTCATCGGGTATCAACTGGTAACCTCTCTGAATCCGTCAAGAATGGAAGCCAAGTTTATAATGTCCTCTTTGAATGGAGCAAAAAAAACTGCCGCATCGTCTGCATAAAGAGAAGTGTGCAAAATGGTGCCCCTCCCATGAAGCTTGTGAAGTAACCCAAACGTCGTGGCTTGCTCCAAAATTTGAGTGAGAGGGTCAATGGCAAGAACGAAAAGCAAAGGTGAGAGGGGATCCCCTTGCCGAGGCCCACGACCATGCACAATGGGCTTGCCGGCAATGCCATTGAGAAGCACCCGACACGGCGGTGGAGAGTAAGTGGCAATCCAATTACGGAAGCGGCTAGGGAAGCCCGCTGTTGAAGGAGGTCAAGAATGTACTCCCAACAGATGGAGTCAAATGCTTTGCGGATGTCGAGCTTGAATAGAAGCACCAGAAATTTGGCTTTGTGAAAACGCTTGGCAAGGTTTTTGACATAAAGGAAGTTGTCATGTATGCTTCTTTTTCTTAATGAAGGCACTTTGAGCATTGGAGACTAGATCATTCATGAATGGCCCAAGTCGGAGAGCAAGCATTTTGGAGATGATTTTGGCAATCGCATGAATGAGGCTAATAGGCCAAAAGTCAGAGACCCCTCTGCACCCTCCTTCTTGGGCAAGAGGGCAATGTTGGCGGAATTAAGATGGAAATTTTCGGCATGAAGGTTGCCAAAAAGATTTATGACCTTCATGACATCCCCTTTAATAGTTTCCCAACATATTTTCAAGAAAACACCCGTGAAGCCATCGGGCCCGGGATCCTTGTCACTTGGCATTTGATTGATCGCGGCCTTCACTTCCTCTTCGAAGAAGGGATCCCCAATGCTTTCCAAATTCGTTCCTCAAAGTGTAAGTTGTACCAATTGAAGTCCCTCCCTCTAGCCTCCCCCGGCCAAAGACCGATTTGAAATGGTTGTGAATGATCTCCTCCTTAGCTACATGGTTGGTCACCCATCCTTGATTTTGCTTGAGGCGATAAATGTGATTTTTCCTTCTTGTTGAGTTGACTCGCATATGGAAGAATTTGGTGTTGGCGTCCACTTCCTTGATGTTTTCAATGTCGGCACTTTGCTTCCTCCTAGCCCTTTCAACCACGGCCAAAGCAACCACTTTCCTTTTTTAGCCTAGCACGGAGGTCCATTTCATTAGCATTGAGGGTTCTATGCTCTTGTGCCATGTCGAAGTGGAGGATGACAAGGAGGGCGGCGTGCAACAACACCTTTGTGTTGGAGAAAAGGCCCCGGCTCCATTTTGACAAAGACTTGGCCATGTGTTGTAACTTGTGGTGACTTACAAAATAAGCAGGGGGCGATAGCTTATTTATTTTTTAAGCTTCCTAAAAGAACTGGGCGTAAGTAGCATAGGGATATACTACGAGTCAAGAGGCGCAGAATCCGAATCGGGCTTTTATTGGCATTTTTTGTGTAGAGAGAGAGAAAAATGGTGTCCGATTCTGGGTGTTATTGCCCTCCTGGCGACGGACGCGTCAGCCAAACTAAGAGCATCTACACCGGCGCGCCCAATACAGCGTCCGGCAAAGTTGCCGGACATGCGCTATTGGGAGCACCGCGCCCCACCGGTCGCTCCAATAGACACTCCCAGATGACAAATTCAAATAGTATGCCTAAAATAAAATCAGTTGAATGTCTGAATTCACATGTCCCAATGTAAAACTGAATACATAAAATCAAATAGGGTATACAATTATTCAAATTAAAATAAATTGGACAGTCAATTAGGATGGTCGTCTGCTTGGCCTTTGAGTGCCCACAGATGCTCAACTAAATCATTTTGCAGTTGCTCGTGTGCTCCTTCATTCTTAATTTCAGCGTTAATTGTGAGGTAAGTGGCAAAGTTCGTAGTCAAATCCGCATATTCATGGTCAATCTGGGCAAGAGGACCCACATGATAGTATGGATGGTCATCATGTTGTGGAGGATCAGCACGTTCACTCTCGATGATCATGTTGTGCAAGATCACACAAGTCATCATCACCTCCCACATCTGCTCTTTCGACCAAGTTAGAGCAGGATACCTGACAATAGCAAAGCGAGCTTGAAGCACCCCAAATGCCCGCTCAACATCCTTCCTGGCACCCTCCTGTTCTGATGCAAAATGAGACTGGCTTTGACCTTGAGGCTGGGAGATGGTCTTGACAAATGTAGACCATCTCGGGTAGATGTCATCTGCTAGATAGTACCCCTTATCATACCCATGGCCATTGATCTCATAGTTGCATGGTGGAGCTTCGCCTCCATATGCAAGAACTCTCAGAGCATCCGTGCATTTCTGGATAGAGGAGAAACCAACCAGTCCGGTGCAGTCGCTCTTCAGCTTGAAGTAGTCATCGTACTCCCGCACGCCCGCCAGAACGACCATGAAGAGGTCTCTGTTCATCCTAAACCGCCGCCGGAATTCCTTGTCCCTGTGTGTGGGATCGTCGGCGAAGTAGTCTTGTCACAGCGTCATATGTCCCTGCATCCGTCTGTGATCTTTGTTCATCCTCCTACCCGGCTTTGAACCTCCAATCCGAGGCGCAATGTTCATCTGTCCAAGCAAACCAACTAGGCAAGTGATGATCGCCAAGTGTTCGTCGACCACGACATTGGAGGCGGCATGGGCGGTGAGCAATGCGCCAGCCAGCTCAAGTTCGTCGTCGCTATCCATCTATATCAACACAAGGTTTAGGAAAAACCGAAGTCTACGAGAAAAAATGAGCTGAGCAATGCGACGAACACCTTGCTTGCGGGGAAGTTCTCGGAGGCGGCGACGGTGTAGCGCCGGACAACAAGTGCGGCTCGACGGAGAAGAGACTACAGACACTGTGACGGGAGAAATAGTGTGCCGTCCCTGGAGCGCGGGGAGGGGCGTCCGGCCGGTGGAGGGTGGGTGGCGGCGACGGCGATTCAGCAGGGAGGGGCGACTCAGTAGGGACGGGGATGAAAACAGGCCACAAACGGACGCTGGGAAAGAAAACAAAAGGGTTGGGTCGCTGACGCGTCGCCCCTACCCATCGGGTTTCGACGAAGCGCGCGTTGCCGTGGTTGCCGGCACGCCCGCTTGCGTCCCTAAAAACAGGGCGCGAAGCGGGGTTGCCGGACGCTGTATTGGGGTGCGCCGGCAACTATTTTTTTATTGGGCGCGCCGCTGGGATATTTTGCTGCCGACGCGTCCAAAACGTATATTGAGAGCGGAGTTAGGCGCACCAATGGAGATGCTCTAATAAAAGGATCGCTCCTGGCTTCATACCCCAGACTGAACCTCGAGCCAACTCTTTCCCTCTGCTTGCGAAATCGTCTTGCCCTGAACCAAGACTGTCGAGCCAAGTCCCTCTTGCTTACGGAATCCATCCGATGGCCGGCGTGGAGTGTGTCCGCCCTACCAAGCGAAAGGCCAGCGAACAGCATGAGCTGGAGCGCGCCGCCAAGAAGGTCGACTGTTCTGAGAGGGGCCAAGAAGGGGAGGCGGCGGCCGGAGCCGGAGGAGCAGCGAAGAAGATGTGGTGGCTGCCGAAGGAGATCCGCTGGATCCTGGCCCAGGCGAACGAGCCCGTCTGTCCCGAGCTCCGGGACCTCAAGCGCGCCAACCCGTCGCTCGTGCCGTCGCCGGAGGAGGAGAAGGACGAGTACACGATGCTGCTCTACGAGTGCACCCGCGACGCCTACGAGGACGAAGCGAGGTTCGCCGTGTTCCAGGCATGGGTCCGCAGCGAGTACGCCTCCAAGGGGTCCGTGGAGGTGGACTACGACTACTTTGGCAAGAGGGCGGAGGCGACCAGGCTGAGCAAGGAAGCACGGGAGGAGGTGTTCAGAGACAGGGATCTCTCTTCAGACAGCGAGAACGACGACCTGTGGAGGCACATCAAGAGGACTGTTCGCAGCTTTGTCTGAATGAAGAATGTACTCTTTTTTTTTTTTACAGATCACAGGACGTATGATGGTGCTTGTGGCTTGTCACCGCATCATCACACTTTCATCTTGTTTTGTTTGTAACCCTAGCTAGCTCCCTGCTACAACAATTCAAAGCATCATCATAAAGTGCTGAACGGATCTTGCGTTGATCTGCTGTCGTGCTTGAGTATTAGTTTCCCCATGCTACCGAATATCTTGAGTTGTTCGTGGTTAGCGTTTTAGTATGGTGCAAGAATCAAATCCCCTTATACAGTTAAGATGTCAGGTAACACCAAATGCCAATCTTTGACTAATCTGTTAATGAAACGAACTCATAAGTTACTCTCATGAGCTAGCACCAAATATTGGTTGGGATAAAGGATACATGCTTGCATTCTACTATCATTCAGTGGGGTTTATAAAATTGCTTTGACTAGTGCGGAAGTTTTTGCACTTGCACCTTAATTGAACAATCCATAAGATCACCTTCACCATCAGTAAAATAAAATCTAGCGATGAAAATCCAACTAAATTTTTCAGGCTGATCAGCCCAGAATCACAAGCTCCTCCCTGTTTCATAAAACCTACTACTACTCATCTCTACTCAAATTGGTCATCGGGTTAATAAGTTGAAACACTGTACAGGAAGCAGACGGCCATCAAATGGTTGGTGTCACCAACTGTATGGTGTTATTACAACTAGGCTGCAGGAATGTGTGGCTCCGGCCATATTCCACATCAAATATTTATGCTTCTAGCAAACCCTTGATTCAGCGTTGTTTCGATAATATGAAGACCCGGTGATGCCCAATTCGGCTCTCGTGAATGCGGCCAAGATGGCGAAGGACCTGGATAACAGTACAAGATGAATTAACAGAAGAAAGTATCTTACACTACAAAAAGAAAAGGACATTTCAGAACTAGTTGGTTTTGTGTCAACAGATTTTATTGCGGTTGATGTACCATATCTATATTTTCAAGCTATTTTACAGTTGCTGTAACGTATTCACGGAAAGTGCAGTAGTTTGTGTGAAGCCAGAAGGAAAGTACGTGCATGAAAATATTCGTTTATTAAACTTAAATCGATGATCACTTTGGCGCAGAATTTTCTTTTCTTTAACTTGTTCAGTGACTACTCAAAGTCGTCAGCGTACTTGCTGATTATTTTTCAGTTACTTATTTGAACTATGGAAACAAGATAATCAGAAGAGCAGTTGCAGTAGCAAAACAAACTATTATTTTGGTCGTCTTCTGTAATAATAGAAATATACTATAAAATTTCGAAAAAGTGGTTAAAATGCAAATACTCACAGTAAGGATAGCTTTGCCTGTGTGATCAAGTTTTAGCCCAGGGCCTTTTATATCAGCTTCCAGGAAGAAATGCTTCCCCTTCGCTGCCTCAGTGGCAGCTATGTCCCTTAGTTCCTAAACAGAAATAAAAATATGATTTTTCAACATGGGGGAATCAGATTAACAGCAATGCCCAGATCTTACCAAAGCCCTTTCCCATGTGTCTTCAGATAACTGCAAAGACGTTGAGAGTGGTAAAGAAAATATCATCTAAAAAGGTAACTTTTATCAGCGAAAAGAAGTACAAAAGGGAAACCTTTTTCTTAGGACATGCAACAAGATGAGCATTAGCATCTGCGTATGTCGCCACCTCGCTTATTGCAATGTTAACCTTCTCCAGTGTAAGCCTCCCCTCATGTACCTGTAGTACCAAAACGGGATTCCATATTTAGTGTCCAGTTAATAAAGAAAGCCATTAGATTTAATCACTGGTATCTGAGATGAGCAAAAGAAAATTTGCATATTCACCCAAGAAAATTTTAGAAAAGATGTTGTGTTTCCAATGGCATTTGGACTAAGCAAAAAAATGACCATATGTTCTCTTATATTTTAGTAAATTAGCCTGGATCCTTTTTCTTAAGATTGGTCAATTTAACATATTGGGTAATTCCAAGGCAAAAATCATTTGTAGCTCTCGAGCTGATCTCGTTTGAAAAAACTGAAAAGCACTTTCAGATTGCATGGAAATATATATACATGTCTAGTGTGCACAACCAAAGTTGCATAGAAATATATTTTTATATGTGGTCTGCACAAAAAAGGATAATATTGGAAGGAAAAATGAGTTATTTTTTGTCATTTAGAGCAATGATTCTGTGATTTTGGTGTAGCCTACAATACAGCGTATTATCTAGCAAAACTCTGCAGATATGTGATAACATGTGTATGTATACACATAAATTTGAATTGAAAATTTTGAAACTTCAAAATTCCATTTTCGTTTTTTAAATACCGAGATCACTGGAGCTAGGGAGGCAAAACACCTTTCTCGCTCCAAGGGGTCGATAATGTCAGCCACTCAACTATTTATCACATTGTTTATTTTCTTCAACTCAGATATCTCAACTCATTCAACAAGGTAAATACCAGTGATATACAAAGGTATAACATATAGCGATTGACGAGTTCATAACGAAGAGAAAGACCCATGTAGGGAAACATGGCCACATGTCGCACTACGCAGAAGCACAGTGATTGGATGACAATAATAAACCATCACTGCCTCGGAACAGTGAGACCCACAGTCGGGCAGAAGGATTACAATGCAAACAAAGCGGATTCAATGGAGCAGAATTGTCGACACTGTCCAATGTCTAGGCTCTACGTAAATCACAAAACAGTCAGCTAGCAACCCTCAGTATTTGTACAGAAAGGAAAAGAATGAGAACACAGTCACACACATCGTATGCATAGTATATGTTTGGCTGAACCAACATGAAGGTCTGACCAAGTTTGCACGCCTGTTTTGGGTCTAGATGTAGTCTGCAACATTGGACATGCATAGGAATATGGTTCTGACCCAGTACGACATATGACCACCGAAGGTAGCCGCGCCTCAAGGGCAGGGAGGAAGGAGACGGGATAACTAGATTAATTTATTTCTTAACTTCCTATAACGAGTACAGGAGGTCCCTTTTTATAGGGAAGACTCAACTTGATATACAAGAAACCTTTCTCTACTTTCCTAACAAACCATATCTTTAATATCCCTATTTAAATGAAGAGTCCCTGACCAAACGATAGAAATCCTAACTCATGGATGTTTCCTAACGGAAGCCAGCTAAGGCCGGCTGCTCCTATGGCCTTGATCAGTCCACATGACAATAATATTGGGAAAAAAAGCACTTGCATGTATATAAATCAGAAACTCAGACACAGAGAGATGTAAAAGTACGAAAGAGCCTCTCAACCAGATGAAAAGTGGATGGATGCTGTTATATGAAGCAATGATAATGAAATGAAGCTACAGGTAAAACTGATAACTCACGATGACAATGAATCAATCTCCTCAGTGGATATATACCAACGAGGTGCTGCCCCTTTCCCCTTCTTCACAACAATAAAAGAAGGAGTTAGTTGAACAAACAAAACTTCCTTTTGGAACAATTATAGCTAAGATCAGTGAATATTGCAGAAAATAACATTCTTTACTTTGGGAGCTGCAACTGGCTCATCCTTAATCCTAAAATCAGAGTCCGGAAATTGTGCAGGTGTGTTGAAACTAAAGCACTCAGGCAACATCCTGGAACACAAAAACCATGATTATTGTCACAAACATTGAAGTTAGAGACAACAGATAAACTTAATAGCACCAAGTACTTTGACGAGCTATGTTCCAGAGGAGTAGCAACAACATCCTCACGCATCCCAGATGGCATGTTTGCAAGCATATGCTGCAACTTCTGCTGTTGCTTCAAGGACTTCTCCACTAGTTTCTGCATCGGGATTTAAAGAAGCCACAATGAGAAGTAGCCACGTTTCAACAACAGACTGAACAAGATTAGGTTCAAAGAGGTTAAGGGCAACCACAAAATTAGCCTCAATAATAAAGAACATCATCGCCTTGTAACACCCGCATATGTACTGAGCAGTGGTCATGGATCATCATCCGGCCCGTCATCTGTTTAATTCCCAGCCTGAAACCACCCACTCTGCACAGTGCCCAAGTGTTCAATGGGATGCTTGACGTATTACGCAACAAAGAAGGCAATGCAGTTGCTAACCACCAGGTGTTCAACGAAGTGTCTACGAAGAATGGTGTGTAGAATAGGAGACTCCACAAGGTTTCGTGACACATGATGCCCACCAACAGCAATTCATGATTTCATGTCATGTGAGTTGAGCGTGGGTGGTGTGAAGGTGGAGCCACTCGCCAAGAAATCTGACACTATGCTCACCAATGTTGCAGGTTTGCCTCTCTTCCCGGAGCTTGATTTGGAAAGCCTCCCAGAGAAGGATATTATAGAACAGTATGACAGTAGCTGTGACGTGGGCCTACCCTTCGGGTGCCCCACCATGGACATACCTAGTGTAGCGCAGCCTACAGCGCACCGAGTCGCCTAGGTAAAGCCCACAAGAATAGCCCATTATGAGTGCGTCTCAAGTCAAGCGTAGTCCAAGGCGGATGGGGTTTCCTTACTTGTAAACCTAGTCGGTTGCGAACTCCGGGACCCAGCCTCCTATATAAAGGCTGGGAGGGCCGCCGATCTGGGTCAACGCTTACCTTCAACACCAGAACCCTAGCGAGATCACATCTCACCTGGATCGCCATTGGCGCACCTTGTAACCTCATCAACATCAATACTAGACAAGCAGGAAGTAGGGTATTACCCTCCGGGGGCCTGAACCTGGGTAAACTCCTTGCTTGTCAGCCAACGAAACTACCAGCGCCATCTTCTTCCCCCTCATACGAAACCCTAGGAACCATGACCATGGGATTTGCCGTGGTAACCCCACAAGCTGACTCTGCTGTTGGATTATGACCATGTGGTGTTCAACGAGGAAAACAAGATGGCCCGCCACAAAAATTGTGATCCCAAGAGAATGACATGATGTAGCAGTTGTTCAGGAAATACCGGTGTGGGGGCTGAGCAGCCACATGTGGGGAAATCCCATCATGGAAGCACGGCAGCTTCATCTTGGTCCTAGTTTCATGTGTTTGTTTTGATGGAAACAGGAATGTTCGGCTGACAATCCTGGTCCTCACATGTTTGTTGGCAGTTCTCTGTCTTTGACATCAGCAATAGTTGTAAATCCTGGTGCTTACCCATTATTCTTACAAGGTTTAACACTTGTTCAGTGGAACTGTTGGCTTTGTACAAGTGCAATTTGAGTTGGGCCAAAGCTGGAGTCAGCATCTAGTTTACCCTCATTCTGGTCTCCGGGAGATGTTGAGAAGCAATTTATGCCAGGTCATGAAGATATTGTTAACACTTACCACTTAGCACATGGTTTGGCAGAAAAATTGGTAAGTGTCTTGCGAGAATAGAGTGCCGATCTGAAACTTGGTTAGATGCCAGATCTGAAGATGTTCTTCAGTTGCTGGATATTGACCGTTGTATAACCTACTGTCTAATAAAGTTCTTATTTTACCCGCAAAAAAAAGTTGGAGCTACAAGGTGGTGCCAGAGGAACAAGCCGTTCTGTGGGGGGAGGCAAGTTCTGTAACACCAATCCCACATACACACTCGGGTCAATGGTCATGGATTGGCTCGGAATTCAGGTGGACATGGGCCGATCAAAATAGTTGAATGAAGTAATGAACCAGCCTAAGTTGGTTCATTTCTAAAGGATAATCATAGTCTTTGTTGCTTCGGTTGTCTACCGCTCCGTGGGTTGCTATATTGGGCAGGAAAAAAAGGAGTTATCAAGGCCTTTACTGATTTTTCGACAAAGGAATATATTAATATACAAAAGATACCAATTACACTCAGCCTCTGCAAATGCCTTTACTGATAACTACAGAAGAAAAGCAGCTGAGAAAAGGGCATCGAATAATGAAATGAAGTATCCGTCTATGTTCTTCTTCCTCCTGCATGCTGTATTTTATCTTCTATATCACAGATTTCTGCTTCTCCCTTGCCATTTTCTTTCGGGTGGTGGTGGAACAACTATGATCACAACACGTGAGTAGGACTCTTTAAAATATTGAAGTGACTGTGCACCTGTCTCTTGTTCCTACCCTGATTGTGAGGATCAGGGATACAAATTGCCGAGTAATGGCGGTGTTTGCTAACTAAAACGGGCTAATCTTGCTCCACGTGCTGTTCTTGTGATGAATGATTGGTTGGTTTAAATCATAGGGCATGCGATGGGCTTTATTTTTTGTTTTCGAAAAGGGGATTTAAATTCTGTTTACAGTTTGCACCAATTTTAATTCGAGTACATATTACCACTTTACCAGGTCAAAATCTAATCTAAATACAGGATATTTCCATGTTTGCTATTTATCACACCGGTTCTGACTTCTCAAAGAAACGGGGAAATTGGAAATTCAGAGACAGACCGCATCCCAATAGAGCGCGAGATGGCAACCTAGGGGTCCATTGGGCACGGAACGATACCTTGGCTTTGGGGATGGCGTCGAGCTCCTCCTGCAGGCGGCGGCGGATGGCCTGCACCAGAGCCTCCATGGCCGTCACCGAGGCATCCACGGCGGCGAGGTCGATCACCGCCGTCGCCGGGTACACTGCGTACGGGTAAGATAACGGGTCAGGGCCCACAACGCTAGGGGGTCTGGCCTAGGGTTTTGGGAGTTGGATGAGCTGGGGAAAAAGCTCACTGTTGCGGGCAAGGGCGAGGTCCTGGAGCTCGTTGACGCGGGACCGGAAGGCGGTGGCCACGGCTTCCAGCGACGAGCTTGCGGGGCTCGCGGCGGCGGCGTCCATGAGGAAGGGAGGCTTGGCGGCGGTCGGCGGGTAGAGGATGTGTTTTGGGCGGGAAGCAAGAAAAGGAGCGTCGGATTTTGGCATTTGGGGATTCGTTGTGCTAGACCAACGCAGTTGATACCGGATAACTCGCCGTTCCCCGGATAATCATTTTCCGGTATCGTACCGTGTGAAAACAGATGCGGTAAACTTATATTAGATATTTATCCGATACGAGTTTACTACATCTGTTCTGTTCCCCGAGCCCTACAGGTAGCGAATAAACAGTTTTCATCATATTTCATTGAACCAGATCATCTCACATCTCACCTGAACCAAATAAATGTTATGACATGTCTCACCGAATACATAATCTATTACATATAATACTACACAACCAGTATCATGCGCAATCTAGATATCAACGCAATCAATCAACTTGATAGTTTTGGTAGTGAACATCAACTCGGTGTAGTTCTCACCCTCTTTACTATTTGGCTTCCCTCAAATGTATCCCTCCAAATTCTTCAACGTTTTCATCGCAATCATCTTCTCCCTCACTCGTGCTAGCGCTAATTTGACGAGGGAATATCTCCCCGGCAACAGCACCAAAACAATGCTTGTACGTCACACGTCAGTTGGGAACCCCAAGAGGAAGGTATGATGAGTGCAGCAGCAAGTTTTCCCTCAGTATGAAACCAAGGTTTAATCGAACCAGTAGGAAAACGAGGTTTGCTTCGAAGGTGTTGGTGAAGGAGTGTAGTGCGGCGCAACACCAGGGATTCCGGTGCCAACGTGGAACCTGCACAACACAATCAAATTACTTTGCCCCAACTTAACAGTGAGGTTGTCAATCTCACCGGCTTGCTGAAAACAAAGGGTTAAACGTATCGAATGGAAATGATGTTTGTTTGCATAAAACAGTAGAGAACAATGATTGCAGTAGATTGTATTTCAGATGTAAAAGAATGGACCGGGGTCCACAGTTCACTAGTGGTGTCTCTCCAATAAGATAACTAACATGCTGGGTAAACAAATTACAGCTGGGCAATTGACAATTGATAAGTGCATATAACATGCATGTGTGAGCTGTGGTGTCTACTATGAGATTCATTTGGGCATTACGACAAAGTACATAGACCGCTATCCAGCATGCATCTATGCCTAAATAGTCCACTTTCCGGTTAACATCCGTACCCCTTCCAGTATTAAGTTGCAAGCAACAGACAATTGCATTAAGTAATGTGCGTAATGTAAACAATACATTCATCCTTGAATAAAGCATTGCTGTTTTACCCCTAGTGGCAACAACACATCTACAACCTTAGAACTTGCTGTCACTATCCCAGGTTAAATAGAGGTTGAACCCAACTATCATGCATAAATACCCCCTCTTGGAGTCACAAGTATTCACTTGGCCAAGGCTTCAACAAGTAACGGAGAGCATGCAAGATCACAAATGACATAGACATGATAATATAATATTCAGCTCCACATAGGTATCAATATAAGTCAGATCCCAGCAAACACAACATGTAGCATTACAATAAGATGATCTTGATCATGATAGGCAGCTCACAAGATCTAAACATGATGGCACAAGTGGAGAAGACAACCATCTAGCTACTGCTATGGACCCATAGTCCAAGGATGAACTACTCACGCATCACTCCGGAGGCGGGCATGGCGATGTAGAGCCCTCCGGTGATGATTCCCCTCTCCGGCAGGGTGCCGGGAAGAGCTTCAGAACCCCCCGAGTTAGGGTTGACGACGGCGGCGGCAGCGAATATGTTCTGGATGAAAGGCTCGGTGTTTTAGGGTTTTCACGTCTCGGGGAATAAATAGGCGAAGGGGCGATGTCGGCGGACCCCCGAGGGGCCCAAACCACAGGGGCGCGGTGGGCCCACTGCCGCGCCGCCTGTGGTTTGGCCACCTCGTGGCTCTTTCGTCTCTCCTTCGGACTCCGTGTACGTGCTGGAAAAATAGGGACTTGGCCTTTTGTTTCGTGCAATTCCGAGAATATTTCCAGAAGTAACTTTCTGAAACCAAAAACAGCAGAAAACAGGGAACTGGCACTGTGGCATCTTGTTAATAGGTTAGTCCCAGAAAATGCATAAAAGTGATATGAAGTGTATATAAAACATGTAGCAAATGGTATAATATAAGCATGGAACAGCAGAAATTATGGATACGTTGGAGACGTATCAAGCATCCCCAAGCTTAGTTCTACTCGTCCTCGAGTAGGTAAAACGATAACAACAAATAATTTCTGAGGAGACATGCTTTCACACAATCTTGATCAATATATTGCAAGGCTCATGTCATGAATGAAGTGACTCAAAGCAATGATCTATAGTTTGCTAACAAATAGATAAAGAGTAAACAATGAATCATATAAGCAAAAACTTTTCATGAATAGTACTTTCAAGACAAGCATCAAAAAGTTTTGCATAAGAGGTAACTCATAAAGCAATAGATTCAAAGTAAAAGGCATTGAAGCAACACAAAGGATGATTAAGTTTCAGCATTGCTTTCAACTTGTAACATGTATATCTCATGGATAGTTGTCAACATAAAGCAATATAACAAGTGCAATAAGTAAACATGTAAGAATCAATGCACACAAAGTTGACACAAGTGTTTGCTTCTAAGATAGAAAGGAGTAGGTAAACTGACTCAACATAAAGTAAAAGATAGGCCCTTCGCAGAGGGAAGCAGGGATTAAATCATGTGCTAGAGCTTTTTAAGTTTTCGAAAGCATATAGAGAGCACAAAATAAGTATTTGAGAGGTGTTTGTTGTTGTCAACGAATGGTAGTGGGCACTCTAACCCCCTTGTCAACCAGACTTTCAAGAGCGGCTCCCATGAAGGACGTTATCTCTACCAGCAAGGTAGATCATCCCTCTTCTCTTTTGTTTACACATGTATTTTAGTTTCTTTATAGATGACACTCCTCCCAACCTTTTGCTTACACAAGCCATGGCTAACCGAATCCTCGGGTGCCTTCCAACATTCACATACCATGGAGGAGTGTCTATTTGCAAATTAAGTTGCTTACTGATAAATCAGGGCAAAACATGTGAAGAGAATTATTAATGAAAGTTGTAATTAATTGGGGCTGGGCACCCCGTTGCCAGCTCTTTTTGCAAATTATTGGATAAGCGGATGTATATGCCACTAGTCCATTGGTGAAAGTCTGTCAGAAGTAAATGACAAGATTGAAAGATAAAACACCACATACTTCCTCATGAGCTATAAAACATTGACACAAATAAGGAGTAATAAAGTTTTGAATAGTTTAAAGGTAGCACATGAAATATTTACTTGGAATGGCAGGAAATACCACATAGTAGGTAGGTATGGTGGACACAAATGGCATGGGTTTTGGCTCAAGTTTTGGATGCACGAGAAGCATTCCCTCTCAGTACAGAGTTTAGGCTAGCAAGGTTGTTTGAAGCAAACACAAGTATAAACCGGTACAGCAAGAATCACATAAAAACATATTGCAAGTATTATAAGACTCTACACTGTCTTCCTTGTTGCTCAAACATTTTACCAGAAAATATCTAGACCTTAGAGAGAACAAATATGCATCCCAAGTCTCAACAAGCTCTACGGTAGTTCTCCACTACTAGGCTTTAACTACATGATGCAAGAGCTTAAACATGATCTACTTGAGAGCTCAAAACAATTGCAAAGCATCAAATCGAAACAAGACAATGATCTACAAGAATGCATATGTCTTTTCCAATACCAACTACTACATGTAGCATTTTCTTTCTTCCAAACAAACACCAATCAATTTATTTAAACATAAACTCTCCAAATGATAATATAATGCAGCAAGAGAGTATTTATAAACAAGTGCTAACAGCTCGAAGAGATGCATGAAAAACAGGAGCTAAAAGCACTGCAGTAGCTAGTTAAGAATACTCAACAAATATAAGTGAAGAACATGAGTATTCACATGAAAAAGCGGAGCGTGTCTCTCTCCCACACAAGGATTGCTAGGATCCGAATTTATTCAAACAAAAACAAAAATAAAAACACACAGACGCTCCAAGTAAAGCGCATAAGATGTGAAAGAATTAAAATATAGTTTCACTAGAGATGACCTGATAAGTTTGTTGATGAAGAAGGGGATGCCTTGGGCATCCCCAAGCTTAGACGCTTGAGTCTCTCTGAATATGGTTGGGATGAACCACGGGGGCATCCCCAAGCTTAGGCTTTTCACTCTTCTTGATCACATAATATCACCCTTCTCGCTTGATCCTTGAAAACTTCCTTCACACCAAACTCAAGACAGTTCTCATTAGAGGGTTAGTGCATAATCAAAAATTCTCATATTCTGTAATGATACAATCAATCCCAAAGCTTCTGGACATTAGCTACAGCCACCAATGCTTTGTGGAGCAAAGAAATCCACACAAACACAGTAAAAGAGCGAATGCAAAACAAAAGGCAGAATCTGTCAAAAACAGAACAGTCTGGAATGACGAATTTTTTCGAGGCACTTAAGTTGCTCAGATGGATCTGGCCTAAAATAATGAAAGTTGCGTACATATCTCAGGAATATGCGTGATTTTTTCAGAATTTTTGAATTTTCTACAGGGAGATAAGCTCAAATCCGTGACAGCTAAAAATCTGTCACTGCGCAGAAATCCAAATCTTGCATCAACTTTCAATATAGAACTTTACTTGGCACAACATTGCGATAAAATAAAGATACAAAGGAGTTGCTACAGAAGTAACAAAACTCCTTGACTCAAAGAAAACAAAAATAACAGCAAATAAAAACGATGGGTTGTCTCCCATAAGCGCTTTTCTTTAACGCCTTTCAGCTAGGCGCAGAAAGTGAAAATCAAGTGTTGTCAAGAGAAGAAGCATCAACATCATAACTTGCTCTAACAATAGAGTCAAAAGGTAACTTCATTCTCTTCCTAGGGAAGTGTTCCATACCTTTCTTGAGAGGAAATTGGTACCTTATATTACCTTCTTTCATATCAATGATGGCACCAACAGTTCGAAGAAAAGGTCTTCCCAAAACAATAGGACAAGATGCATTGCATTCAATATCCATAACAATAAAATCAACGGGGACAAGGTTATTGTTTACTGTAATAAAAACATCATTAACTCGCCCCAAAGGTTTCTTCATAGCATTATCAGCGAGAAAAACATCCAAATAACAATGTTCCAAAGGTGGCAAATCAAGAATATCATAAAGCTTCTTGGGCAAAACCGAAATACTTGCACCAAGATCACACAAGGCATTGCAATCAAAATCATTCACCTTTACCTTAATGATGGGTTCCCAACCATCTTCTAATTTCCTAGGAATAGAAGCTTTAAGTTTCAACTTCTCCTCCCTAGCTTGCAAAAGAGCATTTGTAATATGCTTTGTAAAAGCCAAATTAATAGTGCTAGCATTGGGACTTCTAGCTAATTTTTGCAAGAACATAATAACTTCAGAGATGTTACAATCATCAAAATCAAAATCATTATTGTCAATGGTGGTGGAACCATTGTCTCCAATAGTTTGAAAAATTTCAGCACTTTTATCAGAAAAAGTTTCAGCAGTTTTAGGCAATTTCAAACGCTTTGCAGAAGTAGTAGAGACATTACCAACACCAATAACATTACCATCAATAGTAGGAGGCTTACTAGCATGTAAACATTAGCATTACTAGTGGTGGTGATAGTACAAACTCTAACTATACTATTCTCTTTTTCAAGTTCTTCCTCTTTTTCCCACCTAGCATGCAATTCAGCCAACATCCTAATATTATTATCAATTCGAACTTGGATGGCATTTGCTGTAGCAAATGACTTAGTATCTTTAACTTCATTAGGCATAACTTTCAGTTTTAGAATTTCAACATCATGAGCAAGACTATCAACTTTAGAAGCAAGATCATCAATTTTTTCAAACTTTTCCTCAACAGTTTTATTGAAAGCTTTTTGTGTGCTAATAAATTCTTTAAGCATAGCTTCAAGATCAGAGGACACACTTCTATTGTTGCTGTAGGAATTACCATAAGAATTGCCATAACCATTTGAAGGATAAGGCTTATAGTTGTTGCTACCAAAATTATTCCTATAAGCATTGTTGTTGAAGTTGTTGTTTTTAATGAAGTTTACATCAACATGCTCTTCTTGAGCAACCAATGAAGCTAAAGGAACATTATTAGGATCAACATGAGATCTACCATTCACAAGCATAGACATAATAGCATCAATCTTATCACTCAAAGAGGAGGTTTCTTCAACAGAATTTACCTTCTTACCTTGAGGAGCTCTTTCGGTGTGCCATTCGGAATAGTTGATCATCATATCATCAAGTAGCTTTGTTGCTGCACCTAAAGTGATGGACATAAAGGTTCCTCCAGAGGCTGAATCCAATAAGTTCCTTGAGGAAAAATTTAATCCTGCATAAAAGGTTTGGATGATCATCCAAGTAGTCAGTCCATGAGTGGGACAATTCTTCACCAAAGATTTCATTCTTTCCCAAGCTTGAGCAACATGTTCATTATCAAGTTGTTTAAAATTCATAATGCTACTTCTCAAGGATATAATCTTAGCAGGAGGATAATATTTCCCTATGAAAGCATCTTTGCATTTTGTCCAAGAATCAATACTATTTCTAGGCAAAGAAAGCAACCATTCTTTAGCTCTTCCTCTCAAGGAGAAAGGAAAAAGTTTCAGTTTTATAATATCCCCATCCATATCCTTATACTTTTGCATTTCACAAAGTTCAACAAAGTTATTAAGATGGGCAGCAGCATCATCAGTACTAACACCAGAAAATTGCTCTTTCATAACAAGATTTAATAGAGCAGGTTTAATTTCATAAAATTCTGCTGTAGAAGCAGGTGGAGCAATAGGAGTGCATATGAAATCATTGTTGTTTGTGCTAGTGAAGTCACACAACTTAGTGTTCTCAGGAGTACTCATTTTGAAAAACAAAATCAAACGAATTAAACAAGTAACTAATTTTTTTGTGTTTTTGATAAAGAGAGCAAACAAGACTAAATAAAAATAAACTAAGCAAGACAAATAACAAAGTAAAGAGATTGGGTGTGAGAGACTCCCCTTGCAGAAGCAATTCGGTTTTCCCCGGCAACGGCGCCAGAAAACGTGTTGCTGCGCTAAGTTGACGAGGGAATATCTCCCGGCAACAGAGAAACAATGCTTGTACGTCACACGTCAGTTGGGAACCCCAAGAGGAAGGTATGATGAGTGCAGCAGCAAGTTTTCCCTCAGTATGAAACCAAGGTTTAATCGAACCAGTAGGAAAACGAGGTTTGCTTCGAAGGTGTTGGTGAAGGAGTGTAGTGCGGCGCAACACCAGGGATTCCGGTGCCAACGTGGAACCTGCACAACACAATCAAATTACTTTGCCCCAACTTAACAGTGAGGTTGTCAATCTCACCGGCTTGCTGAAAACAAAGGGTTAAACGTATCGAATGGAAATGATGTTTGTTTGCATAAAACAGTAGAGAACAATGATTGCAGTAGATTGTATTTCAGATGTAAAAGAATGGACCGGGGTCCACAGTTCACTAGTGGTGTCTCTCCAATAAGATAACTAACATGCTGGGTAAACAAATTACAGCTGGGCAATTGACAATTGATAAGTGCATATAACATGCATGTGTGAGCTGTGGTGTCTACTATGAGATTCATTTGGGCATTACGACAAAGTACATAGACCGCTATCCAGCATGCATCTATGCCTAAATAGTCCACTTTCCGGTTAACATCCGTACCCCTTCCAGTATTAAGTTGCAAGCAACAGACAATTGCATTAAGTAATGTGCGTAATGTAAACAATACATTCATCCTTGAATAAAGCATTGCTGTTTTACCCCTAGTGGCAACAACACATCTACAACCTTAGAACTTGCTGTCACTATCCCAGGTTAAATAGAGGTTGAACCCAACTATCATGCATAAATACCCCCTCTTGGAGTCACAAGTATTCACTTGGCCAAGGCTTCAACAAGTAACGGAGAGCATGCAAGATCACAAATGACATAGACATGATAATATAATATTCAGCTCCACATAGGTATCAATATAAGTCAGATCCCAGCAAACACAACATGTAGCATTACAATAAGATGATCTTGATCATGATAGGCAGCTCACAAGATCTAAACATGATGGCACAAGTGGAGAAGACAACCATCTAGCTACTGCTATGGACCCATAGTCCAAGGATGAACTACTCACGCATCACTCCGGAGGCGGGCATGGCGATGTAGAGCCCTCCGGTGATGATTCCCCTCTCCGGCAGGGTGCCGGGAAGAGCTTCAGAACCCCCCGAGTTAGGGTTGACGACGGCGGCGGCAGCGAATATGTTCTGGATGAAAGGCTCGGTGTTTTAGGGTTTTCACGTCTCGGGGAATAAATAGGCGAAGGGGCGATGTCGGCGGACCCCCGAGGGGCCCAAACCACAGGGGCGCGGTGGGCCCACTGCCGCGCCGCCTGTGGTTTGGCCACCTCGTGGCTCTCCGTCTCTCCTTCGGACTCCGTGTACGTGCTGGAAAAATAGGGACTTGGCCTTTTGTTTCGTGCAATTCCGAGAATATTTCCAGAAGTAACTTTCTGAAACCAAAAACAGCAGAAAACAGGGAACTGGCACTGTGGCATCTTGTTAATAGGTTAGTCCCAGAAAATGCATAAAAGTGATATGAAGTGTATATAAAACATGTAGCAAATGGTATAATATAAGCATGGAACAGCAGAAATTATGGATACGTTGGAGACGTATCAACCCGCTTCGCCTCGGATAACTGAAAGGACAAGGATGTGCCTAAAGGTGGTGAATAGGTCGATTTAAAAACTTTCTGGTTTAATCTTGATAAATGCGGAATAAAACTAGGTGTTTTAATTTAATAAGGCATACAACCAAAATATACTAAGATGCACCTATGTTGCACCCAAACTTATGCTAAGCAAGACAAGTAACAAGGTGATAGCAAGATATAATACTTCAAGCACGAAGGCTATCACAATGTAAATGCATAAGTAAGAGCTCGAATAGAGATAACTGAGGCACGCGGAGACGATGATGTATTCCCGAGTTCTCCTTTTAAGGGGAGTATGTCTCGT